>JARQOC010000007.1:53238555-53312850 GCA_033576535.1 Allobates femoralis | reverse complement strand
TATAAATTACAATATCCTCAAAATTTTTTTTTTTTTTTTAAGCAATTCAATACAAAAAATAAAAACGCTTTATTTCTATTTTAAATTTTGGGAAAAGTTGGCCCCTTCCATTTCCCTGGATGTCCCCTATGTCACTTCCGACTGCGCCATATTTCCCAAAACCCAAGGATGGGTACGGTAATATGGGGGGCCGCTAAAGCTGCATGCTTTCCCCGCCCCGTTTGCCAGAAATTTCCAAACCCAGTCCCCCCCCGAAACCCCCACAAAACCAAACACCATCCCCCAGCTATCCCCCCATCGTGATAATCTGGGACATACGGGAAACCTGAGATGATTTTTCACTGGGCATGGTTGGAGTTACATCACATGCCCTGGACATCATTCGGGCCCCCCTGTCCACACACAGAGAAAAACCCAGGTAATGCAGCCCGCCCAACCCAAACTCTGCCCGTCTACACTTTACAACACTACACACTGCCAACACTACATTACACTGCCCACACCCCTACCACACACTACCTCTCCCACATACACACTACATTTCTGACACAATCTAAAACCCCTGCCCCCACACAAAATCTCCCAAACACACTACACTCTGCCATATACACACACTTGCCACAAAATCACCCCCACCCTGCCACACACACACACACAACACCCCCACTCTTCCACACACAAAATTGCCACAAAACCCCTCTCCCTCCCCACACACACTTCCACTCTGCAAACACACAAAAAATTCCAAAACTCTCCCACACCCCACACCCCACTCTCCCAAACACACACACACTTCCACTCTGCCCCCTCACACTCCCACTCTGCCACACACACACACTCCTACTCGGCCACACACACCCCCTCTCACAGACACACATTCCCACTCTGCCACACAAATTTCCACTCTCCCAAACACACTCCCACTCTGCCGCACACACCCCCAAAACTGCCCCAAAACACACACTCCCAAATCTGCACAAAAACCCCACTCTGACAAAACACACAAACTCTCACAGACACCCCTTTTCCCAAATCTGCCTAAACCACTCCCATTTCCCCCAACACACAAAACTCCTACTCGGGCCGCACACACGCCCCACACTGCCACACACACACTCGCACTCTGCCCCTGCTTTCCACCTGCTCTCCCCCTGCTTGCTCCGCTCTGTTTTTCCCCGCTCTGCCCCTGTTTGCACAGCTTTTCCCCTGCTTTTGCTCCTTCTTTGCCCAGCTCTCCCCCACTCTCCCCCCACTCTCCTCTGCCCCTGCTTTTCCCCCACTCTGCTTGCCCTTGCTCTTCCCCCTCATCTTGTCTACTAGTCCCCACCTGCTCTGCCCCTTTTGGCCTCATTTCTGTTTCTGCCCCCCCCTGCTTCTGTTCCCCCCCTTTTAGTGGGTTGCAGGGGGAGCGAGCAAAGGGGGGCAGATCCCCCAGGGGGGAAAAGCAAAACGACCACAGGAAAAGGAGAGAGACAAAAAAGGGGGGGGACCAGAGAGAACCACAGGGTGGGGGGGGTGAGAAAAAACAGCACAGGTGGGGAGCCAGAAAGCACGAAAGGGGGGGTTTCCAGAGAGATCCCGGGCCCACCCCCAGCACCCATTATCATGTCACCCCTACCCAATGCTATAGCATTGGGCCCCCATCTAGAAATTTTATATTTTTCATTACAGAGTATTCTATTTTAAGTGTCTATTTCTGAAAAATTTTGGAAGGTTTTGATTTTACAGCCAATGAAAGCCCCAAAAAGGATGAACATCTATGCTCTGAACATGTAGGTGAATGGTCTGTGGGCCCTTTTGGGGGCCCGTTTTAAACACACACCAATTTCTGTGTCCAACTTCTAAAAAAGTTTCCCCTGGTTGAATGAAATCATGGACACATTTTTACATTTTTTCACAGCCACATAATGTAAAAATTTGTGTCCATGTTTCACTGCAACCAGGGGGATTGTTTTCAGAAGTTGGACACAGAAATTGGTGTGTGTAAAGCGGCCCTCACAGGCACAGAAACCCCTCTGTATCTTGCAAAAAAAACTATGGATCAGTGTAAATTATCACTTTACATATATAGCTTTGCCTTTTGTATTTGAATATCGAAGTATACGCAACTATGTCCATCAACTTCTGCAAAAATGAAGGAAAGCTTTACACATTTCAACATTTTGCAAAAAAAAAAAAAAAAGTGTAACATTTTTTACTTTTGAGTAGTTTGGAAAACAGTCCTAATAGGAGATAAGTGGATCTTTTAATCCCCAATGACAATTTTCATACTGCAGCCTTGGAGGGATATTTTCACAGTGTAAAAATTTACTTTCTTATACCCTTTTTTTATTATGTCCTTGAAGATCGAGGTTAGCCCAAAATAATGCAATTAAAAATTTAAGTTTTAAACCATGGTAGTTATTATTTTGCAAATGATGAGATTACAAAGTACATGACACTGAGGCTGCCCGAGCGGCAGAAGACAGGGGCTTTTTGTCTAACGTAACCAGTAGCCACAATGATTCCCCTTTTTAGATTTCCCGTAATAACTGGAGTTTATGCAAAGACAAAGCCGCTCCGGAGGCCGGAGAATCTTGAAGTCCCTTGTTTTTAGTGAAAAAAATCAGACATTATCACGAATTCGTGCAAAGCATAGATTTTTAAAAAAGTCGAAAAGTTTTGCGGCCCGGGCCCCCAAAATTTTTGTAAGGGGAAAAATCCAGGGACGTTTTGTCCACTTCGTGCTTTATAGACAGTGTTTTAGAATACGCCACATTTAGTTGGCTGCCCCTTTTTACTCACATACACAATCATCCTGCATTTTATTTCCTTCAATATTATGGTAGTTATGACAATAGACTTACACTGTGTGTGCAGATTTATTAATGAGTAATTTAGGAAACAGATCTTTATTTGGGCAGAATTTTTTACAACTATGTGATGTACATTGATTGCTGATGGCTGGAGGAAGGACAGGTGAATAAAGATTGAGATTTTATAAACACGACAAGATCCAAATATATTTTTTTGAAGGATCATTGTTGATGAAGAAGCCAGGTCTCCTGTGTTTGTGTAATGAAGGGTGGTCTGGGCCTCAGAATACCCATCCACCTTTTTAGGTATGAGCAACAGGACGTTTTTCCAGCTGTCCTGAAAGGTAGCAAAACCGATACTGGTTCAAGGATCTCTAGGTCCTCAGCCAGGAGTTTGTTGCCGTTAGGTCCTTCGGTTTTATCGTGTTGGTTTGGTGCGTTTTTTGCATGTTTTTACAGTGTTTTTGATGCTCGTTTTTTCCAGCAATTTTTGACATTGACCATCCCTCCGCAGCAAAACCGGAGGAAAACTAGAACATGATATTTCTTTCCGATCCGCAGCCAGAAAAACCGGAGGTTTTAACACTTCGTTGACAACTTGCAAACAACCAATGTGTGGGCACAGCGTTTCTGGTGAAAAACATTGCGTTTTGCAGGGAAGGGGAAGCCCAAAACTGACATTAACAAATCTAACACAAATTACATAAAACCAAGGTATAAATTTTGCAGCGGCAAACCCGCAGCATTATGCAGGGGGGGAAAAAACGTCCTTGTGTGTTCCCCTAAGGATGCAGATTTTTGAAGAGATTGTTTCCTTCAGGTAAAAGTGGGCCAAAAAGAGATTTAAAGAGCACTTCTGAGAGGAACGATTGCTATGTAAAGTATTAGACGGGCTTTTTCTTTCACAGCTTTTGGCTCTCAGGTCATAGCCTCAGAATAATGGTGTGATACAGTAGCGCATGTTGCATTTGCCTCTAAAAGTATTGATCATCGAATTCTCATGTGTCGCCAAATGCACCACTTTCTTGGAGACCTGCTATTTTAATGGTCACCACTACACTGAATGTGTCTGTCTGTGATGGATCTGTGACCAGTCATTAATGATGGAGAGACCATAGCAGGAAGAAAGACTGCTCACAGGCTTGCCTGACCTCACAGAAATATCACAGACGGAAAACGTCACCCTCAGGTAGCAATTTAATCAACATTACAATATGGCCCTATCTACACTTAGAAATACTGCTTACAATTCTCTAAAATAGTCACCAGGGGTCATAAAAAAACAAGTTGAAAAAAAAGACAACATTAACATCTCGTGATTGAAGAATCAGTTAGTATTAGTACTAGTAATTTACTAGTTAAGTATTAGTAATGTTTTCCCATTTTAATATAAATTTCTCAAAACTAAAAATAGGAAGAAAACTGTTTGAGTTTAGAAAAATTCTGTTACCATCTGGACATTCCACCTTCTTAGAAGATGACTATAAGCGTGCACACTTCGCGAAAAAAGTAACAAAAACCATGAAATTGATATAAATAGGTTGAACCTATAATTGCTTCTTAACAATAGTGGCAGAAGTATAGAAAAGCTAAATTCCATTCATACTAGACAATATAGAGGTTTAATTATACTAATACATTCAACTGCTTAAAGGGGTTGTTCCAACTAAAGGGCTGTCACCTTTCAGATATGTTCTGACCCAGTTTGAAAAATAACAAACCATTCTGTTACTCACCTTCCCCAGATTCATTGTTGAGTCCAGCTGCCATCTTTGCGTCACATAGACAAGAGCTGAGCCAATCGGTGGAGCTCTAGTGCCTCTGAAGAGGCATATCTGTACTCTGGCGGAAACACAATGTAGCTCAGTGATTAGGACCACTGTGCACAGATCTTTCCAACTGTGATCTTCAAAGTCGGCAGCCAATGCCAGACACAGGGGAGAGGCTCAACGGTGAATCTGGGTGATGGTGGGTGCAGAAGAAAGGACTGGATCATTTTTTAACAACAGCAGAACAGACCCAAATATCTGAATAAGTAATAAACTCCTTTACACAAGTATAAAAAAAGTATAAAAAAAAGCTACAAATGTAGAAAAAATAAATGACAGCAGAGTATTCACACTCTTCACATGAGTTGAGCACTTAACACTCCCAATCTATATGGTATAAGCAACAGATTGTTTTAATGTCTCAGGTATTGCAGTTGGCTTAAGGTGCCAGGTGCCGTAGGTCTGAATCAGGGTGCCTCTATCATCTTGGACCAAGAGGGCCTCAGGTAGTTTTGTCACATGACCTTGTAGCACCTGCAAAGAAAGACAATAGGCCAGACCACTGGAATTTCTGATATTGTACTTGAGGGGGTATAGAAAATGTGAGTTATGGCTTTATTTTTTTTTATTTATAACATCTTGCCATTTTCATTTTTTTAAAAGTTTCTATTAATAGTGATTACAGAGTTGTTTTTGGTATTCCTCAGGTTGATTAAGTCTAAAACCAGAACTTCCGACATGTCGTTGGCATTCAGATATTCGTCCTTGACTAGTGAACATAACTGCTGTCAATGGGAAACTGGATATTTGTCTGGGAATCTTATACCCAACAATGTTAGTGTTAAAGATTCTCCCACCCCCAAATCTCCAGAGTTCCCATTGACTTGCATTATGTTCACTAGTCGAAACACACAAAATAATCCGAATAGTAAATAGTATTCGGTTAGACGGCATAAGACACCTGAGTACCAGACTCTTGCTCATCACTATTCCAATATACCTTTTTGTGATTCATGCCAAGAATATATAAATGTCAAGGGCATCTGAAGAACTGCTTTAGTTATAATGAAATAGAAAAATATAAATAAAATGTTTTTATGATTTTTAGTGTAAATAACTTTTTATAAATCGCTTGCAATGAATTTCTCCAATCATAATAGAATTTCAAGTTTAGCAAAGAAAATTTTTAAAAATGTATGAACTCTTTTAGTGGTTGACTTTTTTTTTAATGGCTGACTGGTAAGATTGTAATAATATAGCAGTTTTTGATACTACTCAGGTCTCTTCATAACACAAAATATCTGAAGTGTCTCACGTTTATACACAACAGGACATATAATATGACCAGTAAATAAGACAAGAGTAACGTGTGACAGCAGAACATTAGTAAGGCATGTGGAGACATGTTTAGTAATATTATTAATGATATTGTTTTGCTATTATTAAATCTATGGGGTCTATATTAAATCCACAACACACGTGCTCATAATATCTCAAGTAAGATCCTGGGAGCACGTCGATTCAAGCCAAGTCTTCCTCTTCCCCATCCATGGGAGGGCACCAATGTCACTTCACTCCTCCAACCAGCCACATGGCCTGACCTTTTTGGATCGCATGCCTTTGCAAATTGATTTAGGACGGGAAACTGTGGTTATTAGCTGTGTTACATAACAATTAAATGGAAAGTCATGTCTTCAAAGGTTAAACCTTAATAATTGTCAAATAATGTAAACAGCTCTTCAGAGAGGAAGATGAACTTAACTCTAGCACCACCATGTAAGATGTTAAAATCCTAAAAAATCAATATAGACACATTAATGAACTTGTCACATGACAAAATTAAAGCAGCCAATCCAGAAGAAAAACATTTTTTGGGGTGGCTTGCCCTTCGCAGTGCAACGGCAGGAGGTTCTGATTTGGCTGACGGTGAGAGGCTTCTGACAGGGTATATAAAGGAATGTTTCTGTTTGGTGGAGATGTTTTAAGATAGAGTAAGTAGAGTTATAAACCAATCTATGCAAATCGAGTTTATGATTTCACTTAAGCTAAAGGTCATGTGATTGACTTTTAGTCTTGGTTAACGGGGTCAATATTAGCCTTTCGGCCTTGGGATATAGGACGGGGACAATGAGGGAACTAGAAACCCCTTCTCCATTGAGAAGAGGTTACACAAATTATTGAATCAAATCCTTCCAAATAAGAGCCTGGGCTCGGAATGGGTATACTGAAAATTTTATCGGAAATCCGCGACCCTCCTTGCACCCGTCCTGACTAAGTTTTTAACTCCCATATATACTGACATCCCATTTCCTAGACAATCAAACTTGAGGCCATAATTACTGATATCCTAAACCAGGTAGAAAAGAAGAACCCCTTAGTGTGTGCCAGTTACCGTACCATAACGTATTCGAATCAATATAGACGTGATGAAAATTTTGCTACAGCTAATGTCTGTACTGTTTGGGTCCTTCCCCTTCTATGCCAAAGCTGTCATAGATGATGATCAGGTGGGATTTGTTCCCACAGAGAAGTGAGGGAAATACCATCAAATCCTTGCTTCTGATCTCCCACATAACAAAATAAAAGAAACCGACATGTATTCTGTCGGTTGATGCAGAACGGAGAGGCTTTTGATAGGGTCCGGTGCACGTTCCATGGTCCCTATCAATGGATTGGCCATCGGTTTAGAGGCAAAGTTATAGTCTTTGTAATGTGATCGCCCTCCGAAAAAGTTAGTTGCAATGTCATCTTATCAAATTCCTTCCGTATCAGAATGGTACCATGACAGGGAGTGGCCCTTTCTGGCCCTTCCTGTATTCATGGTTTTGGAGCACCTGTCAAATGCTTATACCACTAATACTCAGGGGGCATATCCACGGGGCCTGTCACCAGTCAGGTAGACTGCACATATAAGCCTTGCCTTATACGCCGACACGTCTTCTGATTTAACAAACACCGACCTGGAGACTTCATCCCCCTGCATTCTTCAATTAATTTGAATATATGGTCAATTGAGTAATGTTCAGTTAACCTATTGAAGTCCCAAAATTCTGAACATTTAATCTCTATGAAGGACTCCATTGACACACCTCCAAGGAGCCTTCCCGTTAAAAATGGTGTACGGTCCTCCTTGACTTTAACTTGGCTTACATTTACCGGCTGACCTTACTCTCTTGTACAACCTAAATTTGAAACCTTTACTCTTGAAAAATCAGCTACTGATCTTACAACATTTGACTGCCGTTCGTCTGGTTCGGGAGAATTAATGTTCTGACAATTGATGTTTTTACTTAAATTACTGTATTTATTCAAGACGTCCTGGATCACCCTACCACGGGGTTTTTACCTTTTTTACCACAAACTACATTTGTGTTTGAACTTTATTTGAATACATTATAGACTGAGACCGCATATAAAATTCTAAACCAGACCTAAACAAGGAGGTGGGTGAACTTTCCTAATTTTCGGACTATATCAACTCAGCTGCTGCTCCTCACTAGGTTGTTCGGGACTGACAGCATAACAGACCTTTAGATGGTGCAATGCAAATTATCTTCCATTTCTTTATTCCATGGTCAATTACAAGCGAACGTTACCGACCACTCCTGTGGTCTTTATTCAAGCTTAGTGTGTTAACAAAATGACCTTCCTTAAATAGTGCTTCTTACCCCACCACAATTCAGGTGTTAACAATAACCACAGTGTCTAAGAATAAATATATAAAACATCCAAACACTCATTCACAAACTCACATTATAAATTAATACACAAAGTGATAAAATGGTTCTCTACTTGTCTAAACAAGTCATACATCAATAATAATAACATTATTTCACAGTTCAAATGATTGTTTATGTTAAAATACAAAGAAATACTAACAGTTCATTACAAGGTGACCAATCTGGAAGATGCTGACCCAGTTGTACATAACAAGAAAGAAGCCAAGTGGCTAAAGACACTGTGGGTAGACTTGGTTAACCTACCTGATTGGGGGTGGGGTAAGTGCACTATTTAAGGAGGTCATTTTTGTAAACACTCTAAGCTTGATAAAGACCACAGGAGTGGTAGAAATGTCGCTTGTGATTTGACAAATTAGGAATAAAGAATATGAAGATAATTTGCACCATCTAAAGGTCTGTGATTTAGATGTCCGCTTTTTTTGTTTTAATGTCTGGTTCTTGTTCCGGATTGGACTCTACGGAATGGGACTGGCGTCCTGCTGATGGCTGGAGGGAATGTTTGGTCCCCTAGCAAGGAATCCCATGTGCTGTGTATCCAATCTTCCTTATATATAGGTTGGTTTTGAAGGGTTCCATGGAGTCGGGTTCAGGACAGTTGGTACACTTTGGGAACAAGCTATGATCGGCATGGTTACTGACTTTCCTATTTTGGATCGCCGTGTGTGTGTCGGCAGTTCCTTGGGCTGTGTCATCAATAACTAGGTTGCCTTACTTGGATTTGGAGATGCGGATGAATAAATTGGCTCTCCATGCAACCCCATGGGGGTCCCATGAAGCAGCTCTATGATAAGCAGGATCTTCCACCAGCAGTTAAGAAGGGCCCGTCCGTTTCTACTCTGGTAAAACAAAAAAATAGACCGAGATGTGTCTCAGGTGTTTATTAGGGCTCCACTGTGGTGCCCCAGCTTGCTTCTAACTGTCCCTTAACTGGAACAGCCTGTCCAGTGGTTTGCATATTTAAAGGTCAAAGTCCTTTGTACTCCTCCTCGGCACGGGACCAGGTGGCCCCTCCTAGGGGATTGACCCCCATTTTAATTCTTTGCCTCCTTCATGGACTCAAACTCCGTCTCATGTGATTTCTCGATTTATGTCTTAATTTATGCTGTATGATGAAATAGTGTCGCTGCTTGGTTTCGTTGGGGACTAGGAGAGGGACATTCCGGTACTGGAGCCCTCGGTCATGGACTGAACAAATCTTTGCTGTGATACTCACAACAATGGCCTCTGGCATGTAAGTTCACAGGAAACCAAATTACAAAGTTGTCTCTTGTTGGTATTGGTAGTCCCGCCGAGCTTAGGAGATATTTCCACCACATTCCGAACAATGTGTTGGCGATGGGATAAGGTGCGTGGGATCTGCAATGCAATATTTGAGTGGGATTGTTCCCTCGATCACTGGCTCTGTGAGCGCAGAATTTTCACTCTATATATGTTGTATCAAGGGAGACTGTCACTGCAAACCTCACGGTCGGACCTCACCTCCTCTATGATCCCAGAATCCTTCTTTATAAGCAATTAAGCAGTGGGCCCCTATGTTACGCAATTGTCCATCACTGCCATAGAGATGAGGAAAAGGCGCTCTACTGCCTTTCCTTCGCCTATGACTGGGTTGGTCCACATGAAATGGCCCATTCCTCATGTAGGCTGGATAGACTCTCACACCACACTCAGAGGATCAGACTGATAAATACTTTTACGGACCATGGCAAACCTGGTTGCTCTCTTTCATGAGTCCCCACAAGTTCTTGGGAGGTGGCTATGAGAACATAGCTCTGTCTAGGATACTCAATTGATGGCTGCTAATTCACTGCCTTGGCTCACATTGACGAGAGGGGAACGGCCCACGCTGTTGTGAATTCATTGGAGCTCCCTTCCGGTGGTTGTTGGCTGTGGTAATTTAGCTGACTGTGTGGGCTTCCAGGTGATGGTGATTGGGCAATCTGGTTCTTGGAGCAATATAATGGTTGGAAGTGCATGAATCCTATGCAGTTGTCTTCTTGTTCCTGGAGGAGCTGGAGTTCACAGCTCTATGGTTTCTTCTGCTCTGTGGAGATCTTGCAAGATAAAAGTGATTGGTTTTTAGATATTTGTGCACACTTTTGTGTGCTTAAGGATTGCTTATGTTTTGTTTTATTTCTGAGATGTAGTTTTGCTATCTAGTCTGTAAATTTGAAATTGTTTTATCTGCTCTTAGATTAGGAAGTTTTTTCCTCAGGAATTTTTCCATTCACTATTATACGATTATTTCAGTCTGCTGGCATTTTGATTCAAAAGATTTGTCTGCAAATATAGGAGGTGCAGAGTCTTAGTGACTCTTAGGGTAATTTTTGTAATATGCTGTTGGTGATTTTTTATAGTCTGTTTTATTACTGACCATAAATAGTATTCTATCCTGTCTTTCATATATAGCTAGTGTCGGCTTTTTTGCTAACCCTTTTACATCTGCCTTGTGTTTGTTTTTCCCTTCTCTTGCTTTCCCACGTTAATATCTGTTGGGGGCTGCTATTCTTTTGGGGTTCTGCTCTTCAGGCAAGATAGCTTATTCCTACATCAACATCTTCTTAGCAGCAGAAGTTAGTTACCCGGCTGTGCGAGGTGTCTAGGTGCTGGTTTTGAGTTACATCCCACAGGCTACTTTCTAGTTGCGGTGTGTATGTTACGGGATTGCGGGCAGTACAGTTACCAACGATTATACGGAATCTGAATGTTACTCCTGAGTTCATCAGGTTCCTTAACAGCGCCGCATAGTATTCCAAGTCTGGTGACCCTCCCAGGAGACCATAATCTGCCTTGTCCACTTACCTACCTATTTCCTTCTTTCTTACATCATTCTGTCTTTACCCACTACTACTGTAGTTCTTTACTGACTTAAAGCTTTGATTATCTTTGGACTGATTACTTATTAATTTTATATGTACTGAAAATATGTTACTTTTATTGAACAAGCGAGATATTTCTTGGGTTTTATATGGAAGCATCGACCCTATTACTATAAACACTGGGGCTATCACAGACCATGCTGTGACAATGCGTCTATTGACTCATAATAATTTGACCCCTTTTCCTTTTTGGTGATCCTGTTACTTTGAATGTGTTTCTACTGCTACTTGATGTTTAATTATTACCAATAAGGATTTTCTGGGAATAAAAACAATTATTAGCCTTTAGCTATTGGTATTTCACACAATAGATTAATAGAGCTTCTTTGAGAAGTTTTTTTGCACATTTAAATTACAACATGTGCGAGCATACGCATAGACTATAAGTCTCCTTTCACACCCGGCTTGGTGCTCGACACACAAAGAAGGTATCTTTCATCTTTTACCTAAATATTTAAAATGTTTATGAAATGTTAATTCGTACTCTTTCTTTTGCTTCATACTTTTACTATTGAACTCCATTTATTATAGGTCACACTCTTGAGAAAGGTAGAACAAATCTGAGTATTCTGTAGATCCACTACAGTAGGCAACGGGTCTACAAATATTTTATCTAACAATAGGGAAGATTGCCAATAAAGACGTCCCAAAGAATAATGGCTATTGTTATAGTTGTATTTTGCCAGCTTGTCACGAAACATAAAATGTATTTCCTGACAAAACTACATAAACATCTATTTCCATAAATAAAGGGTTCTTTTTCTCAGCTTTAAAACTTTTAATAACATTGTCTTTTCTCAGTTGCCAGGATCCACAACCCAATGAGAGCAATCTGATCTAATCTTTTTCATAGCATGTGTCAGACACCACGCTTTTTCCTGCGGTCATTTTAATGGAAGTTTTTATAAGCTGTTATTTATTACTAGTATTGGAACGGCCTCCATTAATGCAAAGTCTTGGTCTATGCGTTTATGCTGGCCTTATGATTGACCTCTTCACCATAACTTTCAATGATATAGAGTGCCTCAGCGCAGGTAATTGTCTCCACAGTGACTAGAATTGGAATATGTTATTGGGTTCTGCAGAATATTGACCCCCAATGGTATTAAGAGACATGGTACCCTATTGAAGGCCTTGGGTCTTTGAAAAGGAAAGGACTAGAGTGATTAGTATCAAAGGTTAAACGAATACTTGTAAGACAATAATGCTAGCAGTCCAATGGTGCAGAGGCTGTAGCACAGGTGGGTTTAATAAGCAAAATTCTTATGCACCACCGAAATGGGCTTTTTGATTGTTCAGTGAGAGGCAATTGTTGGTGCGGATTATTTCAGGACTACTTCTCCAAGCCGGTGTGACAACAGAGCTTCTTTATTCAGCAACAAACAGGAACAATAGTTTAATAGATTCAGAAATAATACATTATCTTATGTCTTGTCTTCTGGCAGCATTATAGACTGTTTTCTGTTCAATACACAGACCACAGGAAACTAGATACCAGTCATGTGCTCTTTTGGGAGTTTTTTTTTGTTGTTTATCTTTATAGACAAAAATACAAATCTAGCAAAGACACAATATAGACCAGGAATTGAGTTGTTGATTTTTAACATATTCCACCAACACAATCATACAAATATTTTCATGTTAGTCCCATTTGCAGGTTCTGAAGTTCGCATCTTTGGCTCGATAATGGCTTTGTCATACCATCAGATATCATCTCTGTCTTGATTGCAATAAACAAGCTTGGTAATCCACATTTCCACTAAGTTACGTAAGTGGTTTGGATGTTTTACTTCAATTGTGCTTAGTCCCTTTGCATAATATTTCATTGCTGGCAGGTTTAATAATCCTTGGTTGTCTCACAGATAATTGTATTGTGGCTGAGCTAGAGGCTTGCCGAAAATCTTTCAAAGTTGTTTGAAAACCAAATTACTTCATTGACTTGCATAAGCACTGACATGTATTCTGATTCGGTAGAAGACCAATGCGACCTGACAATTGTTTTCTGCTGGAACCAAGAAATTTAATTTTCTCCTTAATTTGAAACAAGTAACAATTGTTGATTTCTCGTTCATTTGATTCTCCCAGACAATCGGCATCCACATAACCTATGAGAGTGAGATCACTGATTGCAGATATCTTAAGATGTAGCCTTTGTGCTTTCTTTAGGATTTTTGTAGAAATTCTCTTAATTGCATTCCAGTTCTCTTTGGCGTGGCTTGTTACACGTCGGCAGAGATTTCCCACTTTGGCTATGATATCTGGACGTGTTCATGGTTGTTTTATTACAGAATGTAGCCACCAACTAGCTTGTCTGTAAAATCTCATTGCTGGGTAGAAGATCTTCTCCTTCCAAACTTTGAAGTAGGACGGACCCATTGTGACGCACCTTTGGCTTCTTATTGACATTCTTTTTTCTTGTGGTAGCTCCGTAATGCTCTCATATCTGGAGTTAGTGAAGTGACTCCATCTCTTCAGTAGCGGCCATTTATTCCACTTCTGCTTCTCGTTTGTAGGTAGTTTATGCATCTCTTGCCATGATCTGTGGCATTTGGGTTCGGAAAGTGTTCTGACCAATTAGAAAGTAGTCTAGCTGGGATAACTTTGTTTGGTCTTTCTAGATCTCTAGACTAGAAGGTTGACTTGGTTCTTCTGTTTCTACCTTGGTGGTTCAGAGCTTATCCAATGTTTTTCCTTTTCGGTAGCTGGATTTGTGATTGAGATTTTGCTACTTGCTTATTATGGTTTAAGAAACTGGTTGTAACTTCATGAATTTGAACAATACTGAGTTCTCATCAAATCCTCTACATTCTATGCTGATTGTACAGTGTTAGTTCTGAGGTGCTGGGTGACAGGATGCTGTATCCCTTTTGAGTTATCGCTATAACCACCAGGACTCCTTGCTTTGCATGTGATTCCAAGTTTTTATATGTTTTTCTTTGGGAACATACACAAATGTTTTGCTTCCTAAATATCTGGGTTTTTTCGCAGTTTCATAATAATATGGAGTTTTTACTTGTGGCATTTACATGGCAGTCTGTTTTGAAGATTGCAAGCTGTCTGATGGCTTCTGCTCAATAACGGTGGGGGGGGGTTTAACCCCCCAAGGTGAGATTTCGAGAGGGTTTGTGTCCCCCACCCCCCCCCTCCCCCCCCCCCCCCCCCCCGGGTTATAGGTAGATTTGATCCAAACAAACATCTTCTTCCACTTCACAGAGGAGTGCGAGTTCTTTCTCCTGCAGTGCCAATTCTGTTGCTTGTTTGTATGGATTGGTACACCTGGAACAACGATTCCATTCCTTTTCAAAACAGGTTTTGCCACCTTACATGTGCATATTAATTCCATTATCTGCATCGCAGGGCTTTTGGCATTCTTTAAAATTTGTTAAACCTACGGCAGATATTTTTCGAGTTCTGTGGAACTTCATCCTTCTGTGAAGCAAGGTAGGTGACTGTATATCTGGAGTAGTCATCAATTAAATGTGAGAAAATATCTCTTCTTGCTTGGAGTTGAACACTCATTGACCAAAAATATACTGTTTGTATCAATCGAAGTGGTCTGTGCCTGAATATAGTGGATGATTACTTTTGGAAAAAGGATTTTCTGGACATTTTCCTTTTCAGACAGGTGGTGCACTTCAGCATTTGAACTACACTGGTTGATTTTCACATACTTTTGCTAGTTGAGCTTGGGGCTGGTTTTCACACTTGCGCGACCCCTCCGCAGCGTCCTGGGAGGGGATCCGCATGCTGAGCGCAGGCACCGCAAAGTCCTATGTTTAACATGGGGATGTCAAGATGCCTGCGCCCCCCTGGGATGCAGATTTGCGGCGCACACTTTGCGCCACCCACTTCACTGCACATGTATGATTTGTACGCAGGCGGATGCCTGCGCACAAATCAAACACTCTAATCGCAAACCTGAACGCGGACATGTCGCGTTCCTGAGTGCAGGACAAGACTGTGTGATTTGTGTGGCATGCATCCCGCTTGCGCACAAATCACATATTGCACGTGAATGGGTGCGCATGGCCCATCTGCACCACGAGCGCAGGCCACTTGCCGTCCCACATGTTAAACATAAGGGACTTGCGGTGCCTGCGCGTCAACTTGCGGATCCCCTCTGCAGGATGCTGCGGTGGGGATCCGCAGTGTTTCAAACCAGCCTTACTCCTTCTGTGTCTCTGTGGCCCAAGACGGGTCTGTTGCCATACATGGATACAGTTCTTATGCGATCTTGTATAAGCACTGCACACTCTTTCTTTGCATTTTTAGCTGAAATAGTTCATTTTGTATTTTTCCTTCCTGCAAGAGTGTGACTCTTCTTTGAGATAATGCAGCTATTGTCTTTAAAAGTAACTACATTCCCTTTTGAGTGAGCTTGTTAACTTGACAGAAGATTGCTTTCAAGACTGGGACCATAGAGAACATCCTTTACTGGATCCTTTCTGCTTTGTGCTGTGGAAACTGGACAGTATGGACGGTAGACGTTTCTCACTACTCCTTCTGAAGGTCATTATAAGTGACACATTAGCTAAAAATTACCTTTTCTGACTTACTTTCATCAAGGTCAGGGAAAGAAATACCTTGTTATATGTCATGGCTGCTTGCACTTAGTCTATAACACCATATATGTTTTGCAGATGGGCTTTTACTGTGGCATTAAATGCAGCTCTCAACACATTGCAGAATCTTCCTTTACAGGCTGTTTTAAACCCTTTGATGACCTCTTTCTGCTTTTTAAAGCTGACTTTCTTTGGCCCACTTTCACATCAGCGGTAAACGTGATGCGGAAGTTGCGGTGAAATAATAAAACCGCGGTTTAATTGCAAGCGTTTTTTTCGCAGTTCGCACCTTCCGCAAGTGCCGAAACGCACTTGCCGCTACCTGCCACACACTTACTGCAAGCCCTCATAGACATTATATGGGACTATGCTGCAAGTGTTGCCCGTGATGCAGCGGCCATTATGCGGGTAATCGCGCAGCTGTGGTTTTTTCACCGCAAACTGCCCCTTTGTATTCAGCATTAACGCTGCTGCTGGAAAGCAGTCTTATTCTTGTTTCCAATAAGTTCTGCAGTCCTGCTTTAAACGGGGCCTGGCTTATTTACAGACAAAAAATTCTCACTTTTCCCGTAGATTGGTTCTTACTGTTAGGGAAAGTCCTGTGTGTTTAATGGTGTTTGTGCTCTGGATGTATTACTGCTGCTTACATTCTGCATTCGTTTTGCTTGTTTGATTCATCTACACGTTTGCTCTTAAATGCTCTTGTTGTAAGCCTTCTACTCTGGCCGTGCATTATAGTGCAGAGACAAGTGTGTCATAATTTCTGGGGAAGACCACTTGTTAGAAGTGCTCACAGCAACATGAAAGGTCTATTATTCTCTTCTCCAATAACCCTAAGAACCCTGTGTTTTTTTAGTAGTCCTCCATATTCTGTCACATCACTAGATATAGGACATAAGATTTTTCATGTGTAAAGCTTATGCTGAGATTTGATCTTTACATGCACTTCTGCCTTACTCATCCCACATCTCTTTGTAGTGCACACTTGTATATATGGCACAATCTGATATCATCTACATGAGGGAGATAGTGCTTTGTGCCTTTTTGGATCCTTCTTATGTCAATCATCTGGTACCATCGGATGACGGCACTTGTTCCTGTGGAATATGCATACGTATCTTATCTTTTGAGCACATCTTAACTTGGAGTTTCCAGGAACTGCTAGATTATTGATTTAGTGATGCTTTGCACTAAAGAACATAACAGGATCACTGTAATGGATATCTTATCTGTTGCACTTGGCCTGCTTTTGCTTTGGGCTTGTGTTGCTCTATTAACTCCTTGGGTTCTCGTGTCACTCTGGGATCAGAACATGTCTTCCAGAGGATTATTCAGGATACTGTCCAAGAGTGTGACAACAGAAATTCTCTTTTTCGACAACAAACAGGAGGAAACAAAATTAATAGATCAGGAATAAACCCCATATCTTATGTGTCTCAGTCTTGTGCAGCATTTGCAGTTTTTTGTTCTAACTTTAATAGCATAGCATAACAACACTCTAGCAAACAGAAAAATCATAGAAAGGAAGGATTTATTGCATTAAACATATTTATTACATATTCCAATAGCAACCCACCTGGTCCAAGACGCTAGTAAGTCTAGAGATTTCAGGGAAACAAAGATGATCTTTAAAAAAACATCAAACTTTTTTCCATGATATTTAAAAAAAAAGTGACAACCATAGAAAGACCAATGGCAACGTTTCGCCATACTCTGGCCTTCTCAAGTTTTAAACCAATACACCTCGAACCACAGGTGAGAAAATGCTTTTATTCTTTATTATTTATTTTGTTCGTATTCGTGTGACTTTATTTACCCATTATGGTATATTGCAGTTTATAGTTAAAATTTCATATTATCCTATGAAACCCAACTACAGCAAGGTCAGACATGCTATTGGCGCAACTGTATTGGGGCCCAATAAGGTAAGGGGGGCCCATTCCCACCTCCAAAGCAGATGGATTATGATGTGCTATTGAGCTGCAAAGGGACAAATTATGTTACATTGCACAGGGACCTCTTCTTGACTGTGTCTCCTAATCAGCTCCACTATACATGAACATGCATGGCAGAGACAGTAGAACTACTACTTTACCATGCCAATAATGTTTTCGGGATACAAATCTAAGTCAGAGGGACACCTTTACATTAGTTTGAACACTTAAATGCTACGTCACATTTGAGTCTTTTTTTCATTCTTTTTCTGCCACTCTGCATAGATCAATTATTATCACCTACAAACTACATTTCCCCTTAGCACCCTGCTCCTACCGCAGTGCTGCGGACCTCTTCCTCTGCTCTCCTGTTGTGCTTCTGATGAAGATAACGAGATCTCAAAAGCAAGCATTTTTACTTTTATGGATACAGGTGCATCACTGACAGCTTGCAGTAAAACGTGACTGTGAACCTATTAATTTGACCAATATTACTGATATTTTACAAACTCCCATATTTCATGAGTTGTTTATGGGGTATAATCAGGAAAATGGATCATTGCTCTTCCCTGTATATCATACCGGAGCTGAGCTGGGGGTACAACATGCTGTATTAAGGTATCGTCACACGGGGCGGTGTTGCCTGCAAAAAATATTTGCTGTTGAAACAGTCAACGGGTTCAGCGTGTTTCAGCGACTTCGCAGTGTGTTTCGTGCTCGTGTGACAGCATGAGGCATAAAACTGCGATAACTATATGGATCGCAGTTGACGGTTTATCACATGTGGTAAACTGTCGATGGTGCACAGCGATTGTGGTAACATCGTGCCGTGTGACACAGGGCGATAGCTATGTTGCATAGCGCGATGCCGCCTCATTCGCAACATTGATGCTTATCGTCGCTGGGGTTATGGAAACCCAGTGCAGGCGATAGCTGCTGGCAACTTCATGCAGCGTCGCTGACAACATTGCTGTGTGTGGGACAACCTAAGGGACCGCGATGTCGGAAGCAAGACACACACCCGCGGATTTGCTTCCACCATCGCTGCACGTCATACTGTGTAACAGTACCTTAGGAAATGAGGCTCCAGTGAGGGTATGAGGATTTTTGTTTATAGACATGGTATAATGCTTTCTGCGTTTTTCATTAAATGGGGAGTTAGGAGGTTCAAATACAGCTGGGTAATAGGTGGGATCTTCAGCATAGCCTAGCTGAGGAATGTTAGATGTTTTAATAGCTATTGCAGGATGGATCCATTGAAGAGACCTGTGGGTCATTTAGGGCGCTGATAGCTGTAAAATCCACTGTATTAGAAAAGATAACTGAAGACATTATTCTTTTGGGACTGGGGCTGGCGTACATCTGTCAAAACCGTCCATTTAGCACAGGTGTCCTAATGGCGAGCTCAGGGTGGCACAAAGACCTCCCGTGGAAGCAATTAAAAAATGACAGGTGTGCCACATCCAGCAGTACTCTCACAAAGTCGTCTCCATAAGGACTCCATTACAGAAAGTTTGTGACGTCATAAAACATGTGACATTTGTCAGTTTGCAGAGATAACAGATACATTCAGTACATTACAGACACATGGATTCCTGACTTGCTGTGTAGCATATTTTTGCATTAGTAGTGTTTTCTGCAGACATTCCTGTAAGTGCTGAACACTCGCTCCCAGCGGTACAAGTCATAAACTCATCCGTCTGATACAACTGGGCCGATTATAAAACACTCGTCAAGGTGATACAGAGTCATGACGGTCTAAACTTCGATACCCTTATGATCATACCTGTGCGTTGCTCAGCAGAGCGCAGCGTCCTACATGTCATTAAAATGCTTTGCATACCTCTTGGCAAATACAAGTAAAGCGGGGGGGAGCAAACCTGAGATCTTTCCTTCTAAATATGCAAAAAAAAATCAAACAAATTTATTTTAGAAGCTAAAAATAAAAATAATAATACTTTTTACGTATGTTCGGCTCCCCTGAAATGTATTGCTGTAAGTTAAAAGCCTTAGTGATTATTAGTAATAAAATGTTTGGGGGGTCTAATTTCATTGCAGCTATACTTAACACCTTTTCCTTTCAGATCCAATGATTTGTTTATGCTCTTTAGTTTTCTTTTCTCCTTAGTCGAAAAGTTATCATTTACTATTTTCTCTGGTTGTACAGTTTTTTTGCAGGAACGAGTTTCAAATTGTTTTTGCATTTTTTCAGAAAATTATATGATAACAATGAAGGGGTTTTTTTAATTTAAAAAAAAAACAAAATCTACACATAGGGTTAAAACTGTGGAAAGAATACCATTTGTGGGGAAGGTTACTAAGCGAGTGAAAAGGGATATTGAGTATCACCAATTGTCTAAGTAACCTATTTCTAATAGTGCTATTTGACATGGAATTTCTCACCGATGTTGGTTAGAACCCATTCCAATCCACACAGGCAGATAAATCAAACCATAGCATGACCATAAATTATGTGTAAGAGATGAGAAATGAAACAGGGAAAAAATTATTTGAATATGTTAATGAAATGTATCTAATCCTTTATACAAAAGCCTTTGTTGTTGAAGAATTATCCAGACCCACCTCGCGGTATGTAGAAACTAGTCAACTTGCATTGCTCAGGTGGATTTTAGCCATTCTTCCACACAAACCAACTCTTCACATCCTGCACAGGTCCTGTCGATCCTGCTTTGAACTCTGGCTTTAGTAGTTCCTTTCCAGACTATTTTCTATTGACTTCAGGTTAGTGATCGGCTTGGCCTTCAGCAGGTTTATTTTCTTTCACCCACTCTATAAAGGTAAAAAAAAGTGGCAAAATATCAAGACACACTCCATAAAAATATATATATTTATGTATATATTTTATACCTTTGTATTGCCATTTTTTATATAAAAGAGGTACCATGTAGAACCTTCATAAATTTATCTTGGTTACCATTCTGATTTTTATCTCGTTTTTATTCATCTATTATTTTTCAATAAGATTTATATATTTTGCATTATATACAGCATATTTTTCTGATTTCTAACATTTTATGGCTGTATGCAATAGTATAATTTCCATGATTTTTTAGGATACAAACATGATTGTTTTTTATTATTGAAGTATTTTAGTATCTTCTGCGGTTTAATGTATGATGTCTGTATTGGCAGTGTAGTTGTAAATTGTATAATGTAGTTGTAATGTGGCCGAGATTATACATATAACATACTTGGATCAACATAACTGACGCTCCCGCTTGCAGTTTCCAGAAGTGTTCACAGCGCCACAGTGCGCACGGATCCGTGAGGATTCAACATATTAATGGACTGTAGCTTAAGATACGACATCCCTTTTAAGGATGGGCCGCTATTCATGGGTCAACTGCTAGGGTGCTTCTTGCCCCCAGGATACGGATTTGCACGGCCAGCCCTATGCCACATCCAATTATATTATGCAACTAATAAGGTTGAACCAGGTGCTAATGGATGTTGCACTTTTAAATCTACAGATACGCTCACTAGATAGACTTTGATTTAGGAATCTTTTAATATAATAAAATATAATGGTCTTGCACTAGACAACAGTTATTCTCCAGGTTCAGCTATAAAGGCACAATGTTCAGTCATTCAAGGGTTAAAAACTTTGGAAACATTGTGAGGGGACTTTCTAGCCAATGGAGCAATCAGTAATAAATAAGGCTGTGGTAACTATAGGCAACTTGTGCTGATGTCATAAGTACATACAGCTATGTCAGAAGATTCTCGAAACATCACTAGAGCAGATGGTCGGTAGTTTGAAGATGGCGCAATACTTGACGTGTATGGAGACTGGGAGCTTCATCAATCCAATATATTGTTAAGGGAGGAAGGGGGGACGGTCCGCCTAGCAGCCTGAGATCACAGCCATACCGGCCTAACCAGCTCAGATCAAGCCATACCAGACCAGGCAGACAGATCAGCCATACCGCACAAAGCCAGCCAGATCAGCCATACCGCCTAGCCAGACAGATCAGGGGGGGGCCATTACCGCCTAACCAGCCAGATCAGCCATACCGCCCAGGGGGCAGCCAGATAAGCCTAACTAACCCTAGGATCAATGGGGTGACAGATGTTGCAGCCCAGATTCCCTCAGTCCAGTACTAGCCGTCTTCACCTTTATATCGTACGGACCTGGAGAGGCACATTAGGCTTTCTCCATACGGTGAACTCGAAAAGACACCTGCTTTGACACTTCATTATTGCCTGTTTTCTGCTGATATAACCTGTGTGACTATGTGATGTCACTGCGGTTCATTATCTATAGTGGTTGTATATTTGTCTCACTGTAAAATATGATACAAATGTACAAATAACTGATTACAATTTGCTGTTTGCGTGGTTGGCATTAACACATTCTAAGCCCAAGGGGGTGAAGGGCAGTCCTCCAGCATGGTTCCTAGAGGTTTCCTCACCACAGGGGGTTTTTCCTCTCCTGAGTGCTGATGGACGATTCTTCTGTGTTGAGTCGGAGGTTTGCCATTTTCAGTGTTCTTTTTCATAGTAATTGCTGATTCTAAATTTACAGACACTGAATACTCTTCAGACACTGAATAAAATTATTGATAATGTGCATTTGTATTAAAATTTGGTCTTATTTTACTTCCCAATTAAAGTGTTTTGTAGTGGTTTCACTTTCACAATCTTGTGTTGATTGAAATACCTCATGATAAAAGCCGTGTAAAGCCAGATAAACAGAGTTGGTTGTCTTGTATTAGAGTAATATAAATGGAAAAAGTGCAATCATAGATATGAACAGTAAGAAAAGGTAGCAATTTGTCATGTTAAGTGATGGTAATGGGAACCCAACCTGATATAAAAAAGAAAAAATATATACATTATGAAAACTATTAGTGGACTCCGAGTCCATGTTGGATGAATCTCGACAACACAATGGGTGACGCACAGCTGAGCATTGGTCTGAGGACGTGTGAAGATCCCAGCAGGGAGGACGGGACGGGTGAGCCCCCATTCGTCAGTAGTAAGGAATAGGCAGGAGTACACTTTCATAAATGAATTATACAGGACATTCTGACATGGTTTTAAAAGTAACCATCAAATCAGAGTTGATAAGCTTCTAAGGCGGCCTTCACATTTGCGTCATGGGAAGGCAGCGTTTGCTGAGTTCCAATACGCAGGCCAAGACGAATGCGCTCTGCTGGTTCCTATGTTTAACATAGGAACGCACATAGTGCTTGCGTATTGCTGCGTTCGGTTGCGGTATGCGGACGATGTATCTGCTGCTTGGTGTCCAGCAGTCCGCACACCGGCGACGCAAGCATGTTCGCATTTTTTGGAGCGTCAGGGGACTTGGAAAATCAGCAAGCTTCTCACCAAGGCACAAAAAAAGCTATTGGTGTCAATGGGACCCGCCCAAGTGTTCTGTGCTTGACAGGCAGGGCAGAACGCTGCGGACCCATTGAAATAATCTCCGGTGGCCCGCCGGGGTTGATGTCACAGGTGCTCAGCGACGACCTCCGGGAGATCAGCCCAAGCCTCTGCTGATCTCTTCTTCCCCGCGCCGGTAATCTCCTTGTGGTGTCGGCGGGAGAAACAGCTGTTGTGATGACAGCTGTTTGAATCTTCACCGAGCCGAAATCTCCTCTTGGTGTCGGCGATGGGAGATTTAAAAACAAGATGTACAAATCAGCTGTTTCTACCCGCTGGAAACTTTCAGGAGATTTACTCGGCGTCGCGGGGTGATCATCCGGTGTGCTGAATCTCCGCGCCCGGCCCACCCCCGGACACGTCCGATTGGCTGGCCCAAGGCTTCCACAGTGATGTGTCGCAGCGCGGGACATTATACCGATGCGGACACATCAAATGAACATTGCTTTTGATGCGTTTGTGTCTGCTTCGCCCATCAGCTTGCTCCCGGACACAAACGCATAATGTTAAGGCAGCCTTAGATCATTTGTTTAATAATGTATGAGGTTTGTATTGTGAAAATTTCTGCTTTAAACATGTGCTTCAAATAACTAGGAAATACAAGACCAGCACACTGTTTGGGAGGGTTACACACCCACGTGTAGGTATATTTCAATTATAAAATGCAGTTAAATACCTCAGTACAAATAAAAAAACAATTACATAAATAGAAAATCATAAAAACATGACAAAGCAATTCTTGTCATATTATCTTAACAGGCACGGCACATGCGATGGCAAATTTTGGCTTAGGGGGGCTTCAACACAGCAGTGGCCATGAGTTGTGGTGGCCAAATTTTAACCTAAAAAGTTATAGAAACTTGGTACACATAGGAAGTATGTGAACGATCGTTGATCAATATTGTTCCACGTATTTACATGTACAATTAATCCCTCCACACAGGAAAAATCAGACCAACGGTTTGGATTAATAGGGACTTTGTCTAGGATTATCTTAAAAGGAATACGTGGCAGGGTGACCCTACTATTTTCATGTAGGGGAAATGACGGAGATCCATTAGGCTTGTATTGATGCTTATAAAATGGACTCTGTGAAATGAAAGCAAGGAAGTGCCAAGTGATCTGTCTCAAAAAGGGGATTATATCTTGTGAAGGAGGACTTGGGAAACCTGCAGAGACACAAGTGCTCATTTGCCGGTTTTGGTCCATTTTTAACCTGTTTACCTCTGGATTTTTAATGTACGTATTTCAAAACATGAACAATGTGACAAGGATGTCTGGGAAAACATATCATTTATTATACAGTACATACCCTTCCTACTATGTAAAAGCTCTGTCCAGGTACTTTCAGGTCTGTCTGAAGTTTGTCCTGAAAAACAAGGTGTCACCTATCGGACATCATGGACATTACAAAAGGCAGTTAACTAGATGTGAGAATTTGAAACTTAAATTTTGCTAGTGGTCACAAAACACTTTGGAAAGGTAATTGCCGGGTTGACCCGCATCCAGATCCGGATGCAGTAAACTGCAATTGACCTTCGGACACATTTTTGTGTCCAAGTCATGTTGTTTAAAAATGAAATGCGGTAACTGAGATTGCTACGGATGTGTTATCCGGTGCAATTGCAAGTTACCGTATGCTTTGTCCATCCCCTCCGGCGCATGGCATGAACAAAGGGTTTTTCAAATACATATCTGTGCGGCAAAACATGTCTCTAGGGGGTGGCACCACCCCCCCTAGGGGGGGGAGACATGCTGTCACATTAGGGGGCATGAGAGGGGATAATGTTGGTCAGTATAGTATTGCCGGGCTATTCTTGGCTTCTGTGTATTTTTATGATGATTGCGGTAGGTTTTTAATGTAATGGAGATACTGTATCGCAATGTACGTACTGTATGAGCTCCTGTCATTGGGCCTGAAAGTTGTAACATGAGGTCTATGGCGTAGTGCGCCTGCAGCAGCCCATAGTCAACTAATGTTACACTTTCACGGACAAGGACAGCGGCTTTACAGTACATACATTACATTCAGTATATCCTTTTACAGTAAGAAGCCACCGCTCATTCATTCATTCAAAATACACCAAAAGCGACAGATTAGGCCTGCTATTAATATACTGGACTACATTAAACACCTCTCATGCCCTCCTGACGCTGGACAGCATGCGACTCTAGGGGGAGTGGGCACCCCCTAGAGGGACATGTTGCCACAGCTATTATTAACAGTTCTAACCCTTGTTCATCCATGCGGCAGCAGGGATGAACAAAGCATACACGGTGCCGAAGGCATTCAAATATTCCTTTGCGGCTGCCACGAATGGATTCCCATAGGAGCTCATTATAGAAATCCCACTGACGGTTGCACACACAGGCTGCGTAAATGCGCCTGCATGTTTTTCGACCGCGGCAGATCCGCAAGCGGTAACCAGGAATGCATGTAGTGCCAATCGGTTCTATGTGGGCTCCTATGGGGAGCAGTTTTGTTGATCCGGGTTTTGAGCTTTTTGACTAGTCAAACTGATCAGGATGTCTAAATTTACCCAACACATGCCCGCAAGTGTGACACCCGCCCTTAGGTTTGTTCAATATGGTTTATATCACTAAATAATTCTACTCACCAAGAAATGGGCCGTACCGAAAAAATGTATGCAGAAGATATGGAAAGAACAGCAACAGTTACAACAGAAAGGGCAAATGACGTGGGAAAAACATGATACTGAACTACACATGCAAAAAAATTAGTAATGGCCGTCTGGTTAGGTGCGATCTAAGGATCAAGCAGACATATAAGATGTTTTCATAAATGGGAACTTTTATTTCATATTTCTTAGCTCCATCACAGCTCCACTAGCGTTTCAACTGTATAAAAATACTCCCTGTTGAGAGGACTCGTCGGCTCGGCGCAGCTCAGGAGCAGCACAAACGATCTGCACTGTGGACCTGGCATTTACACTGGTAACCCCACAACAAAGAGCAGGTGACGCTTTTTCCGGTTTTGCTGCCACGTGATGGATAGGTCCTGTTCCGAGGACCAGGAGAGAGGGGAGCAGAGAGGAACGCGAACACATGGCTGGTAACCGGGTTTGTGGCAGGGACTTGACACAAACCCAATAAGGTGAAAGTGGCGAACTGCCACAAGCACTTGTAAAGTTTTTAATAAGTGGGATACTACACATTTGGCCCCCTTTTCCTTTTTGTTTATGAACTACAAAGACACGCATGCATGTTTCAAATGACCTCTCCCTCAATTCAAGTCTCATTAGATTGTCACACAGTTATGTCACAGAGACTTAGCACCCGTAACACGAATCTCCGGGTGCCCAAAGATCAATGAAACACATCACAAGATTCTGCATCACAGTGAGCATGGCGCAAATTGCCAAGCTCTCTAACTCAAAGTCTAGGGCGGTTGATAAATAATGCATTATCACAATGACATGAAACGTGAAAGAAGATTCTTCATTTTCCCAGATCTACAAACACTTCTTACAGGATGCATTCATTAGAATCCGCACCATGACAACCGAATCTCTGCAGTCCATATGAATGAGACTGTCACAGGAGCAGCATCACCAACAGCTGCAGCCCGTTTAATGGACGAATCTACAGAAGTAGACAGACTAGCATACTCTTACAGGATTGCAGCATTCAACCACAACAGTTCCCAGTAATGATGAATTCCCGGAGGTCCAGCACTTTAATCGTATCATTGTGTATTATTTTCGTTACTCCACCCATGAATAGCAGCATTTAATCACTCTACCCACAGCATTCATGGAGATCTAACATTACATCTCTACTTTGTTGTTATATGTTAAAAGTTTTAAAAGCACCCTTTTTGTATTTAATTTCCCGTAACCTAAAAACATTAACAACATAGTTCAAATCCAATATATAATTGCAATCTGAAGGAAGATCATCCGGGCTACTAACGTTGTTAAAGACTCAAATGCAAGCTGTCAGTAAGATGGAACTCTTAATGGCGGAAACACGCCATAGCTGCATACATAGTAGTTTGTAGAAAAGAAAAGCCGCACTCACACTGTCATCAAATTACGTGTCAAGCGGCATTTTAATTACAATTACGGTCCACATAAGAGAGAGGGAGGGGGTGCAGATAGAGGAGGACTCGGCACCCCGTTTCGTGCTTGTGGGCAGCTTCTGCGGGTCTGTGCTTTATGTACCCTTTTAATTGGATTTAAATTCCACCTTGACATTGTATTTGAAAGGACAGGTGAGTGCGGATTGATTTTCTACAAGTATATACTTCTAGAATCACACGATGCGATGAAATTGGTCCCTTATCTGTGTTGTAATAATCGGATACAATATGATACATGGTCATGAATCTAGAATAAAACTATTGTTCACAACAATGCATTTTTACTGAGTTTTTGTGCTTGTGTTTTTACTATGGCTTTATGAAATTCTATGCTAATTCAAAACTTGCATTTTTGATTGTGATTCCGGGACACGCTGGTCCACACACATTGGTTTCATGTCTTTGCAAAAAAAGCCTTCATTAAGGCTGCACCTGTGTGATGCTCATCCCTGTGACAGTCTCATTCTTATGGACTGCAGACGATTCCTTGTCATGGTGCTGACGATGTAATGATGCATAATGTCAAGAGTGTTGTACAATTGGACAAATGAAAGAATCTCTTCACGTTGCTTGCGTTGTGATATGCCTATATTGTTTCAAAACATTGACCTTGTTGGATAGAGAATAACCCGTTGCGGCGCAATGCTCACTGTGATGTGCAGAATCTTGTGAGTGTCTCATTGTCTTGGCACCGGGATAGTGGTTATCGTCGCTATTGCTGCAGGCAAATCAACATCCTGTGACAATCTAATGGGTCTTGATTGGGGATGTCATGTGGGTAGCAGCAATGCGCTTCTGGTAGTTAAGAAGTCTTGTTTTGACGTCATTGCTTTTTTGATGTGCTGTTGCTTTCCTTTTACCATATATTTTGCACAATTTTCAGGACGGCCCCCATCTTGGCGTCATATTTTGAGTGATTAACCATATTTGACTGATCAACCTTATTTAGTTTAAATTCTCACGTTACTAGTTTAGCTGTAATTTTGTAATGTCCATGATGTCCTATAGGTGACGGCTGTTTTCAGGATAAACTTACAAGAACACACAGACTCAACCTGAAAGACTGGGTAGGGCTTTTTATATAGTAGGAAGGGTATTGTTACTGTATATAAATGATATGTTTTCAGACATCCTTCACATGTTCATGTTTTGAAATACGTATCGTGAAAATCAGAGGTAAACAGGTCCAAAATGGGACCAAACCAAAAAGAGCGACTTGTCTCCGCAGGTTCCAGTCACTCCTTCACTGATTATAAGCCCCTTTTTGAGAGATCACTGTGGAACATTCTGGGATTTCATTTCAGCAGGTAGAGTACATTTTTAGATTTCTAAAATATAAGGCCAATGCTATCCTCCTACTTACTTCATGATTTTATCTCTCCCAGGCAAGTATCCTTTTAAGATAAACCATTGTGGAACCAAAGGCATTTGTAGGCCAAAACGTTGGTCTGTTTTTCGTGTCGTAGTAACTTGTGTATGGTGATTGTACATGTATTAACGTGGACTTTTGTTCTAATTCGTCACCATTTCTTTGTGTACCAAAGTTTCTTTACTTTTCTAGCGTTTTAACACAAATTGACACCAAACTGATTGGGTCATGCTGTGTGATTCCCCCCTAGGCCTAAAATTTGCCAGATAGCCCCTGGTTAAGATAATATGACAAGAATGTTTTTATGATCCCTATTTCATGTAATTGCTTTTGTATTTGACTGTGACATTTTGTCTGCATTCATGTTTTATTGAATACTCTGACACGTGGGTGTGTAACTTCCACATTTAAAGGTGCTGGTTGTGTATGTCCAGTTTGAATGCACTTGTCTTAAAGCACAGATAATTTCACAATTCAAACCTCATACATTATTAAACAAATGTCTAGACCTATCAACTTTGATGCTGCATTTTACATTTTAAATACAATGTCAGAATGTCTAGTTTATCTCTGCCTATCAGACTACTGACAATACTCACCGTCCCTCTCCCTGATGGGATCTTCTCCACAACTGCCTCAGTTCAGCTCAAGCCTGTGATTCACTTGTGGCGGGATTTCAATAACACTTGGACTCAGGAGTCCATATAGTTTTCAGAATGTATTTTTATTTCTTTTTTTATACAGGCTGGGTTCCCATTACCATACTTCAAAATGACAAATTAATCTTTTTTTTACTGTTCATATCTATTGTGACGGTAGCAACCAGGGGAACCGCTTGCAAACGACAAAACACGTGTTATAAGTTAACCATGTGTGTCCCGTTTATTTTTTCACATATCAATAACATAAACCGGGTAGCATGTTGGACACATTATCCATGATTATAATACACTTTACTAAATACATCATACTTACATAGAAACATTGCAAATATACATACATTCACAAATAACCCGGGGACCTGTAACCAGGACTCTATGTTCACCATTGGAGCTATACTAACAGCTACCGTGGTGTGGCTACGGACTCGGCCTACTTTACTACTCACTTACAGTACTTTATATTAAAATAATTTTGGTATACTTCGACGATGGACCCCTCAGGGTTAATAAACAGGGGATTGAGCAACCTGAGTACGGGTATGTCATGTATACACAAGGGGCTCTTCCTGGACGTAATTCTCCGCCTAGTACCGGTCAGAGTCACTGCGTTCAACATGGTCGTCCACACTCTAGGAGCCCTTTTAACCCCTGCGTCTGCCTTCGTTACATTACGCTTCAACGGGCCCTGTGGAGTCCCAATGGCCCGGTACCTGCCGCCTGGCTTTAGTCACCCAGCTTGATGACCCTAACATTACCCCGTAGTCAGGATCCTGCCTGACCGAGGGGCCTTTTACATCAACTTGTGTGATCCATCATTCACAAACGTCAAATGGGATCAATTACATTTCTTCCACACGCTCAAAGCCCCAATCATCCATGGACTGTGGCTCCTCCATGGCCATTACAGGACAACCTGGCAAACATAGTACACGGGAACCTCATCCGTTACTACTAGGAGCCCTTGATTACCACTGTGTCTGGCTCCCACAGGCACACCACAACCACTTAGAGCCGTGGTTTTGGGGAACGGGGTACACCCTTGCAAGCAGCAGGGGCAAGCCAACTCCATCTCGTTACCGCAGGGAGGAACGCCTCCAACATCATCAATAATGGCTGGGTCACTTTCTCCCCAAATTTATTATACAACTGTTTCTTACTCTTACATAGGTCATCATCTTACAGTACTGGGGCAATTGCCTAAGCCCTACATACATCTAACGGGGTCTTAGAACGGGACTGCCTAGTGGACCCAATAGCGGTTATGCCCGGCCGGGCTTATTACTTCACACTATAGCTCACTCGTTACACGGGAACCGCTGTCTTACCGCGGCACCGGATCCGGGTCTCGCCTACCTGTGTAACGGGGACCAACCAAGCGTCCCCAAGGGGCCCTACTTTACGGAGTGGTTCACACCCACACGCCCCCCGGACCAGTCTCCACACGGGTTAAGCACACGGCTTCCCCCACACACGGTGCTATACAACAAACCGCGGACCCTTGGCACCGGCCCTGGAGCTCGCATTGTGACGCTCACACCAGGGGCCAGGGTTACTCCCGGTTTAGTCAGGCGTTCTTCTCCTTTCCTTGTCACGGGTGAGACCGACGCTCTTGCCAGGGTGGTAGTGGGGCCCGTCTGCACCGGCTCGTAGTGCAGATACTAATTTGAGGACTGTCTTACGGGATAAAGATTTAAAGGGGGGTATTTAATTTGTTTTTCTTCGTGAACGCACACCTATGAGTAGAATTCGGTAAGGGGCTCCCGACGCTGCAGGAACCTAGGGGTGATGGACAGCAGCAGATGTTACGCTACCACAGGCCTGATGCCGGTGGATTCCCGGGGGGATTGGCTGGCTGGAGCTGATCAGATCGTTGTGAGGTGCTGCCGGCTTACCTTTAGTAATGGACGGACGTTCATTAAGGAGACACGGACACAGATAGTCTCTGCAACGGTTCTTTACTGTAACCAGCAGGCAGTACATGGCTTACAGTGGTTGAGTAGAAGAACGGGTGGAACTCAGCAGTGATGATAGTGCTCCTCAGAGAATCCTGCAAGGGTGTAACTCCATTTTACCTCCTTAGCTTCTCTTGCCAGCGTCGCAGGAATATACCAGGTCGGGGGGTCACCGGGGAGGATGCTTCAATGCCATAACACTTGGATGTACGTTTGTGATTCTTTGGGGAGCCCTTGGTCCCTCAGTGGGTACCACCGCTGGTTTAGAAGACTGGAAACCTGGCTGGTGGGTGGGGTGCTCCTATTAAAGCTGATCCTCCAACGGGGATGTGTGGTTCGCGTGGCAGATATGTTGAAACTGCTGCCGTGCTTCCGGTACCAGTGTGAACCGCGCTGGTGAGTTGTGGGAAGGGAAGTCTTTTGGGAACCCGTTGTAGAAATGCCCATTCCCAGGTGGTTAGGCCTCTCGGTGCTGACACCGCACTCGGTGACGGCCCTGGGGCCCGCACAGGTGGGGATGCGGAGCCCCCGCTACTCTCCAAGTTCTGTGTTCAAGGCTCTAGATCCTTGGCTTGAACTGTGTCAAGAACTCTCTCTAGATTTATTGGTGTTCTATGTTCAATACCCTAACACTCCAACCACCAGGACCAATGTTTTGGTCCATGTTCTAGGGGATTGTATGTTGGGTTGGATATCAGAGTTAATATTTGCACTGCTATGTCAAGAGAATATTGCGGATGCAATACTCCCTTGTGACGCACTTGTTGCGGGGCGCCACACTCCCCCTTGGTTAAATAAGCTTGTCCCCAAGCGTCACACTACTCACATTACAGAGGTTTTTGTATTTTTATAACATATATGACACACTTTTATTAAAATGAAAACAGGTAAAGGTATGCTTTGGTGACATAAGCAAAGAAACAGGCAATCACTTTGTGCGGACCCGGCGGGCGGTCGGCTGTCCTTTAACTAGAGTCCAGGCTGTAGCCGCAAGATCACACAGTCAGTGATTAACGGGAACAGAGTCATTGATAGAGTTCAAGTTTTAAAGTCACTGGCACGGAGAACGATGGCGCACCCGGATAGCGAACCACCCATCTGCACAAGCGTAGCGCTCGTAGGTGATAATATCGCCCCGGTATAGGTCGCGATCGGGATGTCCTCTTGGCAAATTTGACTCAACGTCCCGGCGCCCCACAAACACCTCCTCATTCAAACCCACCTCCCAAGCGAACCCCCACCCAGTATGTAAATTAAAGGTGGAAATTCTACCTTCACGGCGGAGTTCATCAGGCAGCGGCGGCTGGCGGCGAGCCTCGGCACGGGCCTGCATGTTGGCGCGTTCTCGGGCTTGCCACTCCTCTCGTCGTCTCTGGCGTACATCTCCATCGTTACGGCTCGGGGTGTAGAGATGAGTAACGGAGCTGGTGGTTTGGCGGGAAGCTTGAACTTGGCGGGCTGTCTGTATCGGAACCCGGTGGAACGGCACAGGGGAAGGTGTCGGCATTGCACCCGACCAGTGTACCCGAGCTGTAGGCCCGGTAGGAAGTTCCTTGTTGTCTCCCCAAGCGAACCCGGTGTCGAAATCCTCAGCGGTGCTGTGGGTCTCGTCGTCATCCTCTCCGACCTCTTCCTCGATGACCACATCAGGCTGCTCGATGGTTGGAGATGTTGAAGCTTGTTCCGTTGTACAACAGGGCGGTGGTGCTGCAGATCCTTCCGTAGGGACGTCCTGCAGGGCTTCCAGGCTGCCTGACTCTTCATCTGTTTCCGCAGGTAAAGGTGTTTCAATCCCAGTTACCAGGTAGGCCTCGGCAATGGTAAGGGAAGCCTCCGGTACGGGGATAAAACAGGCGACTGACTCTGTAGTGGTGAAACATGTCGCGGGTTCCTCAGTGGGAACCTGGTAGAGATCAAGTTCTTCTGTGGAGCATAGTGTAAGCTCCGGCTCAAGAACGGAGTCGGTTGCGATATTAGTCGCTGGAACGGGTCGAGTTGCGGCCTCCACCGGAATGACACAGTCTATTGGCTCTGGTGACGGAGCAGGACAGGTGGTAGGCGACGGTGAAGTAGTGGAGAAGCTGGTGATGTCGTCTGGGCTTGGAGAAGCTGTACCCGGTCGGCTCTGCTGCATCGCATGATGTAGTCGTCTGCCTAGGGTCGTGCTCCAGCTGCGAATCGTCCATTCCACAGTCTCTAGTAACCGCACCCGGAGGTCTTGTAGAGCCTCTAGCCAGAAGTCGGGGCTGCCGTCTATGGTAAGGGCAGGATCCGGACCCGGTTGGCCTATGGCTGCTCTGGTCTTGGAGTCTCATGCATTAGGTCTTGGAGTCTCATGCTGGCCATTCTCTTCTTGGAGGGAAACCACACCCGTTCAACTGGTAAGACGTTCTGGTTGAGCTGGCGAAGAAGTCTTCTCTCTCTGTCTGTGACACTCCCATTTCCTCTGGGCTTTTGTAGTCCAATGGTGGGAAAAGTCTTTGGGGTCCGCCCCCATGGTTGATTCGAGCAATCAGGGCGGACGAAGAGTTGGTGCCTTCTGTCTTTAGCCCTCCCACGATGAGGGGGGGTTGACTCACTCCTGGGCTTGCACGTGGCGGCTTCTTGTGGCGGGAACGCCATCTTGGGCGCCATCTTGGCCCGGCGGTGAAAAGGCGGGAAAGTTCTTTTAGGGACGAACAAAGTCCAAATTGCAGACAATAAAGTCCAGTTTAAGCACATTATACCCGTTGGGTAACGGGCCTGCTCGTATCCTGTTCATGACGCCATTTTCTGACTCACCGCGGCCGGCTGACTCCGGTTGATACAGGCGATTCTTCTTCCCTCCTTGTCACGGGTGGACCGCGCCTGCCGGTAGTGGGGCCCGGTGTAGTGCAGATCAAAAGTGAAGACGTCCTTGTGGAACAGATTAAAAGGGGTTTAATTTGTTTTATTCGTGACGCCACCTATGAGTAGATTCGGTAAGGGCTACCGACGCTGCGGAACCCCCGGGGGATGGACAGCAGCAAGATGTTACGCTCCCCACAGGCTGAGCGGTGATCCCCGGGGGCTGGAGCTGCTCAAGATGTTGTGCGGCAGCTGCGGTTACCTTGTTGTGCGGACGGATAGTTCATAAGGAAGCACGGACACAGGTAGTCTCTGCAACGGGTCTTTACTGTAACCAGCAGGCAATACATGGTATACAGTGGTTGAGTAGTAGACCGGGGGGGACTCAGCAGTGATAGTGTTCCTCAGAGATCCGCAAGTGTTCCTCCATTCTACCTAACTTGATTTGTTGCCAGCGTCGCCCAGGAATACCAGGTCGGGTACGGGGAGGCTGCTTCAATGCCCTATCCATGATGTACGTTCTGGATGCTTTGGGGAGCCTTGGATCCCTCAGTGGGTACACCGCTGGTTAGACGACTGGAAACTGGCTGGTGGTGGGGTGCTCCTGTAAAGCTGATCCTCCACTCTTCTGGTTCGCGTGGCAGAGGTGAACTGCCGCCAGCTTTGGTACCAGGGAACCGGCTGTGAGTTGTGGGCACGGGAGTCTTTTGGGAACCCGTGTAGAAATGCCCAATCCCGGTGGTTAAGGCCTCAGGTGCTGACACCCGACCGGTGACGGCCCAGGGGCCCGCACGGGGTGCGGAGCCCCCGCTCCTCTCCAAGTTCTAGTCTGCTCTTGTCAGGTTCTAGATTCTCCTTCGTTCTCTCTAGATTATTGTGTGTTCTCCTACACTTCCCTAACACTCCACCCACCAGGACCTATGATTGGTCCCCTGTTCTAGGTGTTGCATGTTGGGTTGGATCTCCAAGTTAACTATTTCATTGCTGAGTCAGGGAATATTGCGGCTGCAATACTCCCTTGTGACGCACTCGGTGCGGGGCGCCACATTACAATGTGGAGGTATAATAGGGGTGCCTGTTACTATGTGGAGGTATAATAAGGGTGACTGTTACTATGTGGAGGTATAATGGGGTGCCTGTTACTATGTGGAGGTATAATAAGGGTGACTGTTACTATGTGGAGGTATAATGGGGTGCCTGTTACTATGTGTAGGTATAATTGATGTGACTGTTACTATGTGGAGGCATAATAATAGTGACTGTTAGTATATGGAGGTAAATGGGCTTTTAATGCATATTACTGGTTAAGCAATTATAAAACTCTTGACACATATGTGGCTGTACATATTCATCTTTCTCATAAAAGCTCCTCTGAGCTAATAGGGTTTAGAGTTAATATCATTTTTGTTCAACTAAATGCACATATTATTTCTGTAAATGTATAACACTGCTCCTGGCTACTTATGTGACTGTCCAAAGAATTGTTGGATATGATACTAAATGCACCATATAAAGATAAATACAGTAATAATAATCAGTAATAATCAGTGACCATCATATATAAAGCTATCAGTACCAATGTTGGATTCCTCTGCCTTGTGTGAGCCTGTGTGATGTAGCAGAGCTCAGTTTGCTTTCTTAGCCCTTATTTAAGCAGGATTACTACTACATCCAGCAACCAGGGCACATGTTCTGCCAACAACATGTCTGTAATAACATAAAATACTCAACTTTGATAAAAGAAATAAACTTCTCATCCAGGAGGTGGCAGCACCTTCCAATCAGGTTTATGTGCCATTATCTGGGAGCAGGGGGCTCAGACAATCAGGGTCTGGTGGTCCCTCCAGTGCAGATAGTAGTGTGCTGAGTGCTCCAGTGTGGGAGGGATGGGGTGGAGAGAGGGAGGACCTGACACAGGGAGGGGAGTGACAGGCAGTGGGAGCCTGACAGGAGAGCAGGCAGAGAATAGTGAAGGCTCCTCTCTTCATGTGACAGCTCTCACTGGACACTATCACATCAGCTTATGGCTGACAAGTGCTGAGCTGCAGGACACCAAGCTGAGGACATTGCAGGTCAGTCACACTCAGGTTCCTACACATCTGTGCACTTTAGGTTTCTTCTATTGCATGTGATATGAAGGAGGATTCAGATTATTTACCAACATGTCTATCATATGATGGAGGTCTGGGAAATGTCACCCTCACTGATGTCTACACTGCATTGACTTTAATAAGAAAGTTATTGCCAGAGTCTGTTCATTCTGAATATAGCAGGATCCCAGCTTCAGGACCCCTGATGATCATGGGTCCCCATTGATATAATAATAAGAATATTAGTAATATTTATTCATCTATATATGATATGTCATGATTAGAGTATCCCTTTAACTTTAATTTACATTGTTATACATTTTCTTTCCAGAGTTAAAATCTGTAGAAATCTCATGAATGTACTTGTTACATGATCCATAATATTCTGTAATTAGGTTACAATTTTGCAACATTGTTCCCATTATTTGAAGATTGTATATATTTTTATGCAATGCCAGTGTGGTCAATATGTACTTTATTGTGGACTAATCATTAAATGGAGGTATATAGGCAGGGTTGTAACTACACTAGGTGCAGGGGTTCCCTGGAGACCTAGGGGGCCCCAAAAGTCCTTTTGGCCTATATGAAATAACCAATACTATTAAAGACGTGCAATAATTGGGGGCCCCATTGGAGTTTTTGCATTAGGGCCCATGAGCTTGACGTTACTCCACTGTCTTTTTAGGACTATGGATTGGATATGATGATAGGATGGTGTACTGAGTAGAGGAGGGGGTCAGTGGCTAGTAATCGGACTTAGGGGATATGTCCTATGGTGGGGTCATATCATGGGGCTGGTGGGAGCACAGTGTCCATGTTACAGCTTCATTGCAGCAGATTGGCTTTCTCTGTCTTTGGTAATATGGTAATGTCTCAGGTGATGTATTTGTAATGACACATTAGCCAGATTATCTAAAGTGAACAAAGATTAAAGTTCACGGTTATATAACACGAATATAATTTTCTATGTATTCTGTATGCTATTCATTCATTACAACTGTATAGAACTGGATTAACTCCACCTGCTCAGACAAACACCAAACATGCAAAGATTTTATCCCAAAATCCCAGGAATAATTATCCTGACTCTAGCCAAAAATACTACAAAAAGTAATTTAATAATATAACTGTGACAATAAGAGTGAGAGGTAGAAAATTAGGAATAAATGATACCGCTATTATTTTAGGGATATATTGTAGTCTATTATGAATATTATAGAAATATACCTCTAATCAAACCCAGAAGAATAAGTCAAGTCAGTGTTTGGTCCCCAGACGTCACAGATCACATTCTTCACATGAATCAGCAGGAATACTCTGCACAGTTCTCATTTCTCAGGTCACATGATGTAAAGTGATTTAGGAAGTGAATTTTGGGGAACCCACGTGCACGTCTGTGGGGTTTGCTGTGAGATCAGACACTGACATGTCCTGGGAATGTTGTAAGAGAGGTTTTCTGCATTAGGAAATATACAAGATTTATTGAAAAGATATTTCGTAATGTAATCCTATAAAATGATGATTTAATAAGTGAACATTTCCTGCTTCTTGCCATAACCAGGCTGGGTCATTTTTCATAACTGGTTCTTTTGAGGTTTGACATAAACTGTATTTCATGTTATCGGATCTATAGATTAGAAATATGTATAAGCCATGTCCCCTGTTATCAGTGCCAGGTGTGAGAACTACATGCCCTCTGTCTTCTGAGCTCTACACAAATCAATGGTAGAAATTCTTTGAACCCTATCAGCAGTTCAGGTGAAGCGAGTGCATGTTCTGCCCCAAGAGTTACGACAGGTCACCATGATCATCACCGCCCAGGTTCTGGTCTATGACTGGGAGTAGAATGTTCTGCGCTCTGATGAGACCTTGTCAAAGTGGGGATGTCTTACACTTGACTGCTTGTGGTGTCACATTCCTGCCATCTATGAATGATTATGATGTTAGGCAGGTTTTTCTGACATTCAGGTTCCTATTTGTACTAGATGAAGAATAAGCAAACAGGTGGACGTTAGCTAATAGCCGAACTCCACTTAGACTTGTTCTAGGAATCTACGACATGCCATCAAAGAAAGACTCCACCAGCCTCCAGTCTGAAAAAGAATACTTTTATGCCTAAAACTAAAATCAAGTACAAAATCAGGTATTTCCAGTATACTGTGTTTATTTTTAGATTTTCTTTTGAGTTATAAAGCATACCACTTTTTAACATTGATTTTGATAGAAAGTCTTAATAGTATATCGTTACAGTGCCCAATCACAATTCTTCTAAAACAAAGGAGACAAAGAGGCGCAGATGTGTCTTATCGTTTGAAGATAAGTAGTACGAACCCCGTGAGGGAGTGTACTCCCCTTTCCCGGTTGTGATGACCCACAAAGGGTATAATCGCTTGGACGGCTGCCGCTGGATCCAACACCTCCACATGCAATGTGGCTGTTTATCCAATTTCCCCAAAGGGAGAGGTGTCCTATCAGGTCCGCGCTGACGCCAAAAGAATGAGAAGACAAGGCTTCTTTCGTTCACCTCCTTTATTCCAACCTTGGATTGGTTGGAATAAAGGAGGTGAACGAAAGAAGCCTTGTCTCCTCATTCTTTTGGCGTCAGCGCGGACCTGATAGGACACCACTCCCTTTGGTGAAAATCACAATTCTTGACCTTTTTCTGAGATTGACAAGGTTTAGGGGTAAACACAGCAAAAACCTTTATAGATTTATGAAATGCTCATCCTGGTTGGATGCCAAAGATCAAAACCACCAGATTAAGTACAACATCATTAAATGGGATCTGTCAGTAAGATCAACCATCATAAGCTATTTATATGGGCTTCCAGGAATGATGCAGAGAGGAAAGGGGACTTGTGACCACGCTCTCGCTCCAATCCACGAAAAGCAAATTATGTATAATTTATATGGTGGTTTTAATTCAACGTGTTTTAGGGTTTAAAACCCTTCATTAGGAATACCATACAATAGGATTATAACACATGGGGGGACTGCTGCACCGCCGTATGACATTGATATCGATGATATCTCATGTCATATAAGTGGTTGTAACGGATCACAACCAATCCAGGTAGGCCTGTCCACTGCTTTTTCTCCACTAGTGTCTTACAGGTATACACTATTGTGCGCCTTTTTCCTTTCTATATGGGCATGAGTAATAAATATAGGAAGAGTAATAAAATAATACCTTGGTATCTGTGATCCAATGTCTTATTCCAGTGAAATCTAAATTTTTCTTATATGTAAATAAATGATCTGTTACGTTCTATGGGTGGGACATAGATCTCCCCTAGATTCAGCCTCCGAGGCTTATTGTAAACGACAGGGAGTGTTACCATTGTGATAAGTGATGGCCGCTCTCTGCCCTTCTGATCTTGCTGCAAATCTACAGTATAAGGGTATGTGCACACATGCCGGGTTTGTGCCGGTGGGCGGCTGGGCGGACCCGACAGGAAGCTCTGCAGCCGTCCACCGGCTTCCTGGCGGGTATGTGCGGCGGGTGTAGGGCGGGTGCAGGGCGGGTGCACAGCGGGTTAGCGGCGGCGCTTATGCAGCAGCTGGAAGCAGTACATGATTCTGCTTGCAGCCGCTGCATAACCGGCCGGTTTATTGAACATGCACATTCGTTGCTAACCCGCTGGGAACCCAGGGGGTTAGCAACAGATGAGCATGTGTAAACCGCCGGTGTGTGCACAGCGGGTGTCGGTCTCCATAGGTTTTAATGTTAATCCAAAAGCCGGTTTGGATTAACATAAATTTACATAAAACTTATGGAAACCGACCGCCGGTTTACACAGCTAAACCTACCCTAACCCGGCATGTGTGCACATACCCTAAGTGTTTATTACTCAGGCTGGCTTCACACCACGGCACAATCAGGTCCGGGACTGGCCGGAGTGAACCTGACAGCCCCGGGCCCGATTTTGTGGTAATGTTGCCCTATGGGGCCAGATGGAGCCGGATGGCAGCTATCTGCCATCCGGGACAATTCAGATTTTTCTCCTGGACACAAAAACGTTGCAAGCAACGTTTTTGTGTCCGGGGCGAAAAATCTGCCCAATTCGGATCCTCCTGGATCCCGCCAGATCCGGGGCAATCCGGTGCTCCATAACATGGGAGTCTATGGCACCGGATTACCCAGATCTGGGAGGATCCAGGAAATGGACACTGGCAGCTGCAGTTCAGCGTGAGCTACGCTGAAATTCAGCACCAGGGAGCTGTCCCCTGTGAAGTGGTTAAGCACCATTTCAGCGGGGGACAGCTACCTCAGCTGCGCACTGCAGCATCCAGCTGCGAACAGGACCGGAGAGCATATTTGCCCTCCGGTTCTGTTTGCAAATCGGGTCCAGGGCTGTCCGGTTCACCCCAGACAGCCACAAACCTGATTGTGCCGTGGTGTGAAGCCAGCCTAACACAACTCAGTCCAGTATTGCACACTTCTGCAGAGTCCTTACATAGAGCTTTGACCGTTACTATGTGGAGGCACAGGTGGCCAGTGCTGCAATACAGCAGAGATGGGAGAGCTGCAGCTGTAAACATATTTGTAATGAGACAAAGTTCAGATCTACTGTTCAATGTTAGTTACATGTCTCACAATATTAACCCCTCCTGTCATTTACAATAATCTCTGAAGGCATATTGTCAGGGAGATCAGTGTCTGGCTCATAGATCTTAACAGCTCATCTACAAGAAAAACATGGATTTCTCTGGAATAAGACAGCAGATTGCAGATATCAAGGTATCATTTTATTCAGCTTCTTATGACCTGCTGCCTTTACTGATGGATTCCCACTAATAATAAACTATGGAGACGAAAATTCTTCTATTAATGGTCCTCAGATCTCCTCCGCTATTGTACATATACTGGGTCCAAATCTACATCTTCTTTTAGCTTTTATGTTCTCAATTTATTGTTTTGAACAATTGCATAAAATAAAGCAGAACATAACAGACAAAATTACATTATTTACAAATTGTTGGGTGCCAGTGGTCCTATAGGTCTTAGTTTTGGTAAGATGAAGAGACTTTAAGCCGCAATGCTCCTCTGGGAAATTGCATATGCAAATTGTCACTTAAGTAGACAAACTCTAATGCCATTAATAAAGGTAGCAATCCTAAAAGTCATAATCAACTCTTTAACAAGTCTTTTAATATGACTTAGGATTTGTGCCAGATCAGAACCCCAAACTGCAGACGCTGCGTTTCGGGGTGATTGCCCCTCATCAGTGCAGTGTGTGGGAATTCTGATCTGGCTGTATGAGAGGCTAGAGTTTGTCTACTTAAGTGACAATTTGCATATGCAATTTCCCAGAGGAGCATTGCGGCTTAAAGTCTCCTCATCTGCCATCTCCGCAAGGAGAATAGCTGTTCCCCCAGACCTCGTCTTAGCCTCTCATACAGCCAGATCAGAATTCCCACACAGTGCACTGATGAGGGGCAGTCACCCTGAAACGCAGAGTCTGCAGTTTGGGGTTCTGATCTGGTACAAATCCTAAGTCATATTAAAAGGCTTGTTAAAGAGCCAATTATGACTTTTAGGATTGCTACCTTTGTTGGTGGCATTAGAGTTTGTCTACTTAAGTGACACTTTGCATATTGTTAAATCCAGTAATTTTAAGGATCTCATACACCTATAACTTTTTTTTTCGAACAATGGACTAAACATTCTTAATATGTACAAAATAGACGTTACGTTAGTATCCTTGAAGTCTATAGATGCTCCTGTTAGCATTACATTTTTATAGTAGGTCTATGGGTCTTGTCACTCTGGGAAATAGCCCATCTGAGTCTGAATGCCGCTGATAAGAAAAGTGGCCTGCATTCTACTTGCTGACATATGTTCTACCATATTGATATACTCTGATCTCATACACTGATTTCCTACATTAACAGTATCACATGGGCTTTTCAAACATGTTGTAGACATTCATAGACAGTGGCCTAAATTTGAGCTAAGTTCCTAACTCAGTAGTAGGAGGATACGAGTGGTGTTCTGTGCTGCTGGTGTAAACCAAGAAAACCATAAGATGTTGAAACAGATGAACATCTTATTATCTCTATGCGTATCAATGTTGAACCAACTTTTTCATCAGGAGAACCATAGTATTTTATTCACTTATGTAATACTGTGGGTTCCTGATGAAGAACTTCGAAGTGCATAGATAAAACATGTCTTCTGATTTCCTTGATTTACATGAGTAGCGCAGACTACCATTTCGATCCTCCTACTACATATGGTGGGCCCTCCTGACCTGAGGGTGCTGCAGCAGCTGTTAAGTCTTGAAGTCCTCAGTTGTGCTTTATACAACCCCTAAAGGTGATTACTTATCCCTCACCTACTCCAATTGTCCATCTGATAAGACCTTAGTGAGCATTGTGTTTCCCTACTCTAAGGTTCCTTCCTCACCACAGTTTTTAAAGCCTGTTTGGATGGGATGAGTTGCATTTTGATAATCTTTCTAATATGAGATACAATGTAGTGAGGAGTTTATAAGTCATCTTATGTTGATCGATCAATTAGAGATGTTTTGTCAAGTGCATAAGTGTGAGAGAGGACCTAAATCTCTTTTCTACACCACCACCACCACGTAACAGGCAAGTCCAGCTTAGAAAACGGTCTACGAGGCAATGAGATGAACTGCTCACCTCTGGTAATGTTGTGCCAGGAGAGCTCAAAGGTGGTAGCTTGTAGGTAGTGAAGTGGTGGCCTTGGCTCTGCATGTCAGGAGATATTAATTCTTGTGTATAATTTGGATGTGTCATATCAGTAAGCCTGACACAGAATTGTCTTCTTCATTGATCAGCTGAATGGAATCAATTGAATTGATCAATTCACTCAAGTGATGATAATTTTCATATTATAACCAATGAGATTATATATGGTCACTGTTGTCCGATTTAGTATAATAGGACTTAGAGTAAATGAAACATTTGTAAATCTCTGATTAACATTAACAGATCTGAGAGCTTAGTTATTGAACTGATTCTTGTAATTGTTGGGGACCCACCTAATGGATGGCAAAGGGCTGTCTACCAAAGAGTCCCCGTGAAATCTAAAAAAAAGTTCACATTACTTTAAGGGCTGCCATACTGTAGAGAATATATTATCTCCATACATGCAGCACTTGGAGGAGCTGTACAGGTCTGCACATGGGTGTACAGCTATGTACCAAGCAGCTGTTCTGCCCTATGCACTGCTCTATGGCTTTATAGCAATATGCATAAGCCATAAGTCACCATTATCTGTCACCCTGTTCTAATCTAATGCCATATTATTTTATTGGACCCTATACACCAATATTTAAGTTGGTTGGGCTGTCTTTCCTTGTAATGTTATATACATTATTGGTACAGTAGGCTGACGCCCCCCATGACAAATCATTGTAAGAATGGAAGACAGGAAAAATAGACTTAGATCTACATACAGTTTGTGATGTGGGGTCCAAGAAACATTGTTCTACTTACAGGTCAATTTGTGCTTCATCTGTAAAGTGACTTACCTAAGACTCCCTAATATCACCAATATTCTCCTGCGTCATTCCATATTCTCAGTGGTAAATCTTTATCCAGCTCTAGATCCAAGACCATGCGTATTGGTTTGTCTGTTGTACTAATTTGTACATGATTATAAGTTTGGCATGAACCTGTAATGAAAAGATCCTACTTTAGAAGCAGGGTATGATTTTAGTGCAAATACTTTGGAGAAGGTCACCGCTGATGTTTAGCAGACGCTGCATGTGGTGTAGGGTGTATGACCAGTTGCATGTGACTTCCAATGAGGGCTAGTTGCATCATAGTACTCTATGGATATCACTATTCTTACTGTATCTATGACTGCCTAAGAGTGAAAATTATTGCAGTTCTTAAATAGTGAAAGTCTTACAACACGCAGACTTAGAGAAGCCCTCTAATGAACTATTTCTTAACTAAATCTGTGTATAAGGGTATAAAATGTAGCGTGAATATATTAATATATTCACCTACCTCCATATTCTCTGGGGTTCAACGCTCAGTGACATTATTGCTCTGTAGACTCTCCGAATCACTCTGAGGTCTGCATGACCCAGAAGTGACTTTTACAATGTAAACTTATGGGAAGTCAGATGGAGGCCCTTGTCATTGACGTAAAAAAAGGGACATGTCTCTGTGTGGTTCACATCTTTTTGCTCCATCTTCTCCTCACCTGAGGTACAATTCTCTAATGTGAAAGAGTCAGATCACAATAAACTGACACTCAGATCAGAGTTTGGTTAGAGTGTCACTGCCATAACCAATCCAATTCTCATACGCAGATGATATACGCTTGTGTTACCCCTTCCTAGTGCGAGAGCTCCTATGTATTGGGGAATAGGGTGCGATAACCACAGGCCAAACCATTATCTGAAACTATAGTACCATCACCAGCTAAAGATTACGAGGGGACATTTAGTTATGTGACTGACAATATCCTAAAATTTAAGACTTGATGTTGCTCTGGCATCTGAATAGTCGCCATGTAATACTTGATCCCCCTTGCAGCCACCACTTCTTGAAGTCTATCAGGCTGATTTTTATAGATGAAGCAATAGTTTATCAGGTGAAAATTAATATAATGTGTTATGTTTATTTTTTTTTTATTAATTAAAATGATGGTTTTTAGTTTTCTGTATATATAATATTGCCTGTAAATGATATGAGCAGTGTCATCTATAGGCTGCAGGTTTTACCTTTAGTATCCCATATGGCACATGACTTATGAAGATATAGTAAAACAGTTTTTCGTTTTTGCCTTTAATTGCTATATTTAATTAAATAATCACTGGTTAGGACATAGATTAGTATTATATGGATCTTCTCTGTCCTTATGAGGTGATGAAGAGAAAACCACGATCAAGAGAGTTAAATAGCAACTGTAGTTCATCTCAACGTGTTTCAAAGCCTATCCTGGATTCTGCTTCAGAAAGACACACAGCCATTGTGTTGAAGATGACTGAAGAAGAAGCCAGGATAGGCTTTGAAACGCGTTGAGATGAACTACAGTTGCTAATTAACCCTCTTGATGGTGGATTTTCTTCATCACATCAGAAGGGCAGAGTAAAGAGGATCCATGTAATACCCATCATTATCTTCCTATTTCTACCAGGTGGGCATACCTCATATTGTTAACCTCTCCTTTACCTCCGGATAAGACCCTATGTGTTCCGTTTTATTTCCCAGTATTTCCTAGGATAAAGATGAATGCAGTATAACCAAGTGAGTTTTAGGTGTACATACTCATCAGCTTCTACCCACGTTTTTAATGTCTCATTCGTCATAAGTGAATTGTGAAAGCAGCGGGTCTCAGGCACTTCTGTTTTATATTCACTTGAACCTTTTCTATAAAACTTTGGGAAGTTACATTAACCACATTACTTCCATGCTGTCATTGAAGGGCCGACAGTTCATGTATCACATCAGATTATTGTGTAGGTGGATTTCATTACATTGTGGATTTAAATATAATATATTGTAGGGTGAAGGTCAATGATGATGACATTTTGAGATTCTTTCTTGATATTTCATCTTCATTTACCCTTTCCATACATGAGATTAAATGCATGACTGTGACTGGTTAAATATGGAGGCCACAAGTTCCTTAAAAGTTGTCATGGAAAAGTCAAAAGGCCCCCAATCATCATTGGATTATTCGATATTAAGACACTTTTTTATTTTTGTCTTGTGATATTTTTGGATTTTCTTTGCTCTAAATTCTTCAAAGTGATGCACATGGTTTATATAGTCTAACGAAAAAATCCAAAATTCCCTTTATTTATGTATTTGACCTGTTTTGCGGCTTTTTAGTGCATGGTGGAAGATGATGCAAATTTTGCGCCAAAATACATAAAACCACACCAGGGGAACGTGGAGATGATTTGCACCAAGTTTTCTGACTTTTCAAATCGCAATTGATGAATTAGTCAAAAACAGCTTGGGACCACAAACCCTGCCCACAGGGGTAAATATAAAACATATAACTACAGGCAATAACATCTAACATTCTATTCTATAAGGGTTCAAATCAGAAACAGGTGAAAACAATGAAAACTAGACCTATAAGGATCAAATGTGCAAAGTTTCTATGAGTAGTGTGGGGGAAGGAGGCATGTTACAAATTTCCACACTGGCCCCAGAGCATGAAATACTCCTCTGCCTATGTTACATATATAAGATATGTATGATGAAGGGTTACAATCACATGTAAATGCAAAACATACTACAAGCAGAAAAATATGAAGAATTAAAAAATAAATATTAGAAAATTGTTACATACGGTAGTTAAAATTCACTTATAAAAATCAAATATTTATTCAAAATGATATAAAAATCATAGGGATTAGAACCTCTGGTCGAATATGTGTTGCCAATAGTGTATTAGTGTAGTGTGCCAATCTAGAATGTGAAACACAATGATGATATTATTAAGAAGGGGGTTTCAAAATAGAATAAAATATAGTAATAGTCTATATTCACACACAATGTTTTTGCTCCATTTTTGTCTGTTGCGTCTTTCTCACTATTTTAGCTGCAAAACTGGACCAGCTTTTAAAGAAATGCACCAGAAAATGGATCATCCATTTCAGAACCGCTTTTGGTGTTGCGTTTTTTTTTTCTCTATTTACAGTGGTTTCAATAGGAAAAGGGGATCAGAAAAAAGCCACAGTAACTAACATGCTCATTCTTTTGACGGATCATTTTTCAAGGGAAAAATGGATCAGATAAATTCCCTGTCTGAACAGCAAAACATGAAAACCCATTGACTTTGTTGGGATTCCATTTGAGCGATCTGCTCACTGCAAAAACGGACCAAACAAACGGACCAAAAACGCACCACAGTGTGAATATAGTCTTAGTATTATTATATGTAAATATATGTTGGTTATAAATTAATGCTAAAAAATGATTGGTGAATGAAAATAATTAATACTACTGCTATGCTAATGAAAACATAAGAAGATACATTTAGTGTAGAATTATTGTGGCATTAAAATAATACGATGAGAAATAATTATAGGGTTAAAATTCATTAGGAGGATATAAGAATGATTTTTTTCATAGAATAGATCTGTTTGCATGTTTAACTCATAGGCTAGGGTCACACTTGCGTGATGAACCTAGCCTGAAGCAAGCGCTAAATACTAATGGTGGGTTTACACGCTAGGATATCCAGAACGATATCCTTGAAACGTCATGAATTTGTGATCGTTCCAAAGATATCGTTTGTGCATCCTTGCGTGTAAATGAACGATATAGGATGAAAAGATCTTTGGATTGTTCATCCAAGATTTGAGATCCTGACCTCAAATCTATCGTTCGTCGTCCAATTAACGCTGCTTCAAGAAGCAACATTGTTCAGTGTGACACCTTTATGAACGATGTTGTACAAAAATCTCCTATTCCTGCTGTTGTCATTTTAGAAAGTGTATTAAAAACATTTTCCGTGAGTGATTTTACATGTAAAGGCGCTCCTGCAGCTCTGTGCTACATGTCGGCACAGAGCTGCAGGAGCGGGTATATAAAGCCGGTGTTTAAGGGGTTAATATTATTGAGCTATATGGCCCCAGAGAGTGGCCACACTCCCTGGAGCCATGTAGCCCAAAATATTGGCCGGGCAGGGGTTAAATCATGTACGGTATTTAGCAGAAGCGCACACTGTCGGCTCTGCTTGATTCATTAATTAAAAACCAGTGGTTATTAAGCCGGTATTTAATGGGTTAATAATACTGAGCTACATGGCCCCAGAGATTGCCCACACTCCTCTGGAGCCATGTAGCCAAAAACATTGGCCGCTCAGGGGTTAACCTAGCCACTTTGCAGAAGCCACACTATGTTGCTCTGCTATAATCCTGCATTATAAGCCGGCGGCTCCAGTCATTTGACAGTTCGCCGTGAAAATTTACTAAACAGCTTCCTGAATAGGGAGCTAGCCATGGTACTAACGTTAAATGTGTTCAGCACCCGTCGCTCTCCAAGGTGCTGAGCGCTTTACCACTAGTAGCTATAGGCAGCACACTGCAGTTTCAATGTGTGCGCTGTAGAATCAGAGTTTCTGTCTCTACTGTTGTGCCTCGGACTTGATCTGGTGACCTCTTGTTGTCCAACTGCTGATAGTTCTCTTGTCTTTGCTTTTCTTCCCATGCTTTGCTGCTAGTCAGGTGTTCTCACTTTTCTATTTTATCTCTGTCCTATCACAGCTTAGGTGGGGCTATCTATATTCACCTTACACCTGTCTTCTTTGCTGGCTATAGTTTTTGGTGGATGTTTGCTAAGAAGTTCCAGCCCTTCAACAAATGGATTTTGCCTGCTAGGCAGAGACCAGTTGTGTTACTTCTCTGTGATTTCTTATAAACTTCTTCAACTCCTTACCTCTCTCCTCAGGTTGGTGGGACATTTCTCTTGCTTTCATTCATTATTCTCCTCTCCTTTACATGTGCATGTGACTTAATTTTGCTCCCCTAGGGTCCACATTTACCTCTGTAAACTTTCTCTCTTTGCTGTGTGTAACAGTCTCCTCTCTGGTCCCCCAGGAGGAATGAGAAACCGCTTGATGGCTTTCAGGACGCCAGGTCCAAGTTGGTGTTTTTAGTTGTGCAGCTAGGGATATTCTATTCTCTTCAGGAACAAGTAGGGTGTGGGTGTGTCTACAGTGTTGTAAGCTTTCTCCCTTCACTCATGTGTAAGATTGCCTTCACATTGCATAATTTTCACATCGGTGTGGATCCTTGAATTTCAAGGACCACACAGAGAGGCACTGATCTGTTCAAACAGATGCCAACTGATGCTCACAGACCATGTTTTTTAATGGATCCATCATTAATTAGCAGAGATAGGGCTGGGAGAAGCTTCTGAGCATGCTAAGTACAGCAAAACAAATCTGTTTTACGGATCCATTGTTTTACGGATCCTTATGAATCCGTCCTCCATAGAGCTACATGTTGTTTCACACTGACAGCTATGGATCTGTGTTTGTCTGTTTGTGTCAGTGATTTTCAAGGCAGCCCAATATCGGAGCAGTTTCCGATTCTTGGTCGTTGAAAAAAACTGACACAAACAGATCAGTGACAGAACTGACACACACGGATGACCACTTAGGACCAATACATACCCATAGGGATACATGGGAAGCCAAAACTGATCCGTGGCTATCAGATTTAAAATGGATAGACACGGATCACAAATCATGCAGTGTGAAGGCAGCCTAACATCTACATTATGTTGTCTCAGGGTAGGCTGCCTTCACACTGCGTTTTTTGTGATCAGTGTTTATCCGTTTTAAAACTGATGGCCACTGATCAGTTTTGGCCTGCCATGAATCCCTATGGGCACAGATTGGACCTATATGGCGATCCATGTGTGTCAGTTTTGTCACTGATCCATTTATATCAGTTTTTTTCATGTACCCAGAATCGGAGACTGTTGTGATTTTGGGCTGCCTTGAAAATCACTGACGCCAAAGGACAGACACGGATTTTTAGCTGTCTACGTCAAATAACATGGGGGTCTATGGAGACAGATCCGTGAAAAAAACGGATCCTTAAAATGGATCCGTTTTGCTGTACTGAGCATGCTGAAAAGCAAGGTATAGCTCCTCCCAGCCCTATCTCTGGCACTGATGACGGATCAGTGAAAAACACTGATCCCTGAACATCAGTTGACATCCATTTGAAAGATCAGTGCCTGTCTATATAGTCCTTGAAATTAAAGGATCCACACTGAAGAGGGCCTAGGGAGGTCACAAATGGTAACAGTGGTTCATTTTAACTTGAGTCAGTTATGAAAAAGTCAACACTACTTACACACTGTAACTGTATAATGTACATTGTAACATTTAGGAATAAGAAAAAACAGAGTTCACTATGCTTGTATTCCATATGTCCATATCACCATCTGCAAGCACCAACAGGTGCATATCCCTTGGAGTGCTCAATTTCTACTGGTGCTTGTAAAGTTGGCTTGCAAATATGGAAAAAGGAAAAGACCGGCACAACCAGATTCATAAAAAATGTTTCTTGATTTTAATTAATCATCATTTAAAAAGGTAACAGCATGGTCTGAAAGATATTAAAGCAGTCTCTCTAAGCAGTCTAAGGACACTGCTAGCGTCGGAAAAGCATCTGAGAGACTGCTCTAACATCTTTCAGACCATGATGTTATCTTTCTAAAGGATGATGAAATAAAAATCAAGAATTTTTTTATTGAAACTGGATGTGCCGGTGTTTTCCTTTTCCCGTATTTACTTTCTAACATATAAACCTTTTCTTTATAGTTCTACATGTTCGGGTGCATGTAGGTTCAGGTATCATTTCTATGAATCTAGCGTACTTAAAAAAGACTCATACCCCATTTTTAGTGGCAGAGAATGATGGCAAAACAAAAAGACGTGCATATCGGTATACTGCTATGTTTTCTAATCCTGTAAATACCGTTTAAGATCGGGTACATGCTTTTGAGATTCCTTTGAGGGTCCAGGTTAAAAAAGTAAATCAGAGAGCCATAAACTTTGATTTTCATATATGTCCAAAACATCCAACCTCGGCCTTAGAGTTTTTTCAGACATATCCATCTTTGAAGTCGGAAACAATAGCTCCGGAGACTTTGCTGCTATATATAACTTCAAGGCTATAAAAAGCTGAAGAGAAGTCCAACATTATTACATGTTTTGGATTTCGTTTGGTAACTGAAGTTTGTGGCACTTTCTGAGGTACATCCAAATCTCATTTTGGGGTGTCCAGACGCTTCCTCTGATAGAGTCATGGATGTATGGCCAAGACGTGGAGTGAACCCGACATTACAAGGACCTAATCTAGTAAGTGCTGATTTTCACTTAACATATTGGAATTAAGCCCTTAGGGGTCATTCAGTCATCAATTGAGTTTCATCCATGTTTTTCACAGATAGAATTTGTACCTATTATAAATGATGGAGTTGTTCACATGGTTGTGTATTTGTGTAGCTAGAGAGGCCCACACCAAAACACAGGGACATGTCCAAGTTAGATCAGAGATCCGAAGAGGGTTTGGTACTTGTATGATCCACACTACAGTCGAGATGAAAGACACGGGAGACAAGGCTCCTTCAAAGATGCTCCTTTATTCCCTACTACTTCCTGAGGAAGGTGCAGGGACGGCACTGAAACACGTAGAGAATAAAGGAGCATCTTTGAAGGAGCCTTGTCTTCTGTATCTTTCATCTCGACTGTAGTGTGGATCATACAAGTACTAAACCCTCTTTGGATCTCTGGACACGACACCACCTTGCACGTGGAAGTGCAGATCCAGCGGCATCTGTCCATGTGAGCATACTGGTTGTGGGTCATCACAACCAAGCCAGGTGAGCACATTTACTCACGGGAAGATTATTTTATCTAAATGATAAGACCCATTTACGCCTTTTTGTGTCTCAGATCAGAGTCTTGGTCCAAACTCCCTACAGCAAGTTGTAGTCTATGGGTTTGAGAAAATATTGGACAGCTGTGTACTGTCTGTTTTTCAAAGGCAAGTTGATAGTAAAAGCCAAAGAAACCACCACCGGTTTTTTTTTCATTCTAGAAATTCAGATGAAACTCTGACCTAAGAATTGCTTCAGATCTCTATCCAAATCAGTATAAGCAGGGACCACAGTGCACTGACTTGCAATGGTCTCCCATCCTGAGTGTAACAGCTTCATACATGTCTATTAACCTGACTGTAATGCTTTGGTCGGAGAGCTATGGCTGGACGTGCTTGGATCAGTTTGCATGGACATCTAAAAAAGCCCAAACTCTGATGGTGAAAAATGACTCTCTGGCCAAACTTTGATTAAAAAAACAAACTGATAAAACACGGACAGATTTTCAAGTATGAGAAAAATGACTGTCTGAATTAAACCTTGTTGGACTTTTCAGTATTTCATACTATTGAGCACAATTCGCAGCAATATGTTTCCTCCATTCGAATCTTTCTAGTGTGTAATATTTCATTAGATATATGGTTTTGTTTTTTTGTAATGCTGCTTCATTGCATTAAAAAAAGTTTAGTGAGTTAATAACTTTTTTCCTTGAAATCTCTTTATCCGCAAATTCTTCAATTCTTGACTCTGCCAAACACAGGAAGCCATCCACAACCTACCCACAGTGAGGTTAATGTATAACTCCAAGAATGATTCTATAAAAAGAGAACAGAAATACAAAGCACATTAACTCCTGACAAGAAAAAAAGCTCGATAAAGATATCTAACTGGTTAGTGCCGCAGATTTTATGGTTGAGGAACTGGATAATAGGTGTGTCCAGGGCAGCAAATCACAAGCTAGTGAAACTGTAATGGGCCATACAGATCATTATCAAGACCAACACAACTTCACACGCAAGATGCCGTCCTGCCCTGTGCAAATAGCACTTGTATGATCATAGCCCGGGCTTCCAGCTCACACCTCTCTGCGAGCCCAGAACAAAGACCAAATGTGATGGAGATTAATGTATTTAACAAACACTGGTGGTAAAAGCTACAAGTAGAAGCTCACAGGTATAGTAGGTAAATACCCCAACAAGCTGAATTTGTACCTATTACTAACATCACACAGACTTTATAGGGAAGCCACCATCAGAAAATGACATTCTTTAAGTCAGCTTGTTTTGTGTGTGTTAATTGATTTTTTTTAAATAATGCTATTTTGTATATATAGCAGTCTTTATTTAAAATAAAAAAAAAATGATATGGTGCAATTCTTACATTGGCTACTGGGGGCTTTTTTTTAAATTCTAATTTCCCTATGTTTCAGGAAACAACACATGTACATAGTTATAATGGTCAGATCCCAACCCTATCTTTTATATTGAAGCATCATATGTGCAAAGGTCACATTGCCTATTGAGATTGGTGGGTCCTGTGTTATCAGCTGTGTATGGAGCTGTTACCTGTCATTTTGATCTCTCCTCTGATGATAAAGAGCCAGCTGAAAACTCATCCTAAAAGGGCAAGAAGTAGGAGTCTAAAAAAGCCAGGTGGCCAGCGTGAAAATTGCAGGATGACTCATTTAAAAATAATGGATGAAAATTGGAAAAGGAATTCGAAATAGACAACGCTATCAGAGTGTAGCTTTACTATAGGAAAATAGTGAGTAGGTGAAAGTAATTCACTCACTTAAGGGGCTTGTGCGAAACAGAGCACCACAGTACACTGTGTGCAGAATTATTAGGTAAATGAGTATTTTGATCACATGATACTTTTTATACATGTTGTCCTACTCCAAGCTGTATAGGCTTGAGAACCAATTAAGTAAATCAGGTGATGTGCATGTCTGTAATGAGGAGGGGTGTGGTGTAATAACATCAATACCCTATATAAGGTGTGCTTAATTATTAGGCAAATGCCTTTCATTAGGCAAGATGGGTCAGAATAGTGGGAGAAGAGAGTTGCATTGACAATCCAACACAATGGGCAGCACTTTGAACACATTTTATAAGTGGTCATAAACTTGTAAATAACTCATGAAAGAATAAAGTTAAGTTAAAACCAAGCACACCATTGTTTTTCTTCTGAAATTCTCAATGAGTTTGATGTGTCACATGACCAACTTCCCACTGGAAAAAATAAAGTTGGATCCAAAATGGACGACTTCAAAATGGCCGCCATGGTCACCACCCAACTGGAAAAGTTTTCCCCCTCCCATATACTAATGTGCCACAAACAGGAAATTGATATCACCAACCATTCACATTTTATTTAGGTGCATCCATATAAATGGCCCACCCTGTATAATGGATAATGTCATAACTTGTTGGTAAAATTGTGATAGCACATTCTATTATTACGTACGGAATACTGTCTGCCTATGTAAATTATAAGAATATTTGATTGTGGATGTGAAGCTTTCTGATGTGGGGTTTTCAAAACCATTTGTACTTTTCCTTCTGGAACCATTGGGTTCCCAAGATGTAACACAGGTCCGGCAAACTTTCATTAAACATTAATATAACCCCTGTATCTAATGCTGCTCCCCAGCCAATAACTTCCATTTTAAGTTTCCTGTTGTCCATTTAAGTCTCAGTCCAAGGATGTCGGAGTAACTTGTTGGGTGACAAAGCAAAGTTAGAAAATATCCAGATCTGTGGGAATTGTACACTGTGATGTAAATGGAAGTGATGTAAATAACGAAGAAAGTCCAATTCTGTGTCTGTTAATGTTACTGAAATCTACTGAATAGCATCAGTGATCACAAACCATATTATCCAAAAAGACTGATAGGTTCCTTTTGAACTAAGCTAAGAGAGATAGATAAAACATACCGTATCTATCTATCTATCTATCTATCTATCTATCTATCTATCTATCTATCTATCTATCTATATCTATCTATCTATCTATCTATCTATCTATCTATCTATCTATCTATCTATCTCTTTACTTTATCATTCTATCTTCTATTTATCTAGTATGTACGGTATTTATTCTAGTATGTATGGTATTTATTGTTCTATGTATCTTTCTAAAAGAAATACTATCAGCTGCACTATGGAATAAATGGATGCAAAACTGCACAGTGTGAATGGGTGGTGCGTTTTTTGGAAAATGGATAACTTCTCCAGCTGAAAAACGGTCCACAAGACCAAAAAAATAAACGGTGTGTCTGAATGTAGCCTTAATCTGTTTATTTTATGTCTATATAGCCAGTACTTGTTTTATTTTGTCTATTACTGGTATATCTTTATTATTCCATCTATATCTATAGACATATTTTATCTATTTTTCTATTAGATATTTATTATTCTATATATAGCTATATTTTATTAACATATATTATTATCTATCTTCTATCTAGTTATCTATCATCTATCTATTATCTATATATCTAGTATCTATCTAATAATCTATTTATCATCTGTTATCGTACTGCTTGACAAAGGCCGGCTTCACACCACGGCAGAGTCCGGTCCGGGACTGTCCGGTGTAAACCAGACAGCCCTGGACCGGATTTTGGCCCATAGTATCCTTTGGGGTCTGGATGGAGCCAGATGGCAGCTCTCTGCCATCCGGTTTACATCTCTCCGGAAGAATCCAGGAGAAATCGGATTCTTCTCACCGTACACGAAAACATTGCTTGCAATGTTTTAGCGTCCGGGGAGAAAAATCTCACCAAATTGCCGTATTCCGGATTCTCCTGGATTCCCTCGGATCCTCCCGGATCTGAGGCAATCCGGCGTTCCCCAACATGGGAGCCTATGGGGCCGGATCGAACCAGTCCGGGAGTATCCGGGAACCGGACACCAGCGGCTGCACGCCACTGTTAATTCAGGACCGCGGCTGGCTCCCCGCGGTCCTGATTCATCAGCAGCTGCGTCCGGCTGCACACCGGACCGGAGGGCACATTTGGCCCTCTGGTTCTGTGTGCTGATCCGGTCCGGGGAATAAACGTTGCGGTCCGGGGAATAAATCCACAACTGTACACTTTTAAAGGAAGTGCTGCTGTCCATTTTTTTAGTCTATTTATCTATCTATCTATCTATCTATCTATCTATCTATCTATCTATCTATCTATCTATATCTCTGTATATCCTGCAGTCTTACACACCATCTAATCATTTGTTTTTCTAAGTTTTAGAGTCATCTCAATGATCCCTGGCCATATTCCTTCACATAAAGGAAGTTCACCATCTCCCTTAGGGACAATTACGTGTAAACTGGATACTATAATAAGAAAAGTGAGGGAAAGGTTATATCCTAATAATCTGTACACATTGAGCTTCTCATGAAGCTTGGAATCATTTTTGAAAACATTATTGAGTAGGAGTAACAGCGGGGGGACTCCAGTCCTGGACGTCTTATTGTCTATGTACATGTGAAATCAAGTCATCAGGATTTGTTTGTTATCCAGCTCCTGGAAGTGACTGGCGCTCTCTCAGGTTTCCTTTTCAGTAATTGTCTTTGTATGCTGTTAATAATCTATAGTCATTTTCAGGAGCATAACTTGACCAAATATCAAATCTTCAACAGTCTCCAAAATACAATATTAGAGACTGACAATGGAGAGGTGCCTACACAGGCACCACACGCTGCATCGATTTCTATGGGAGCATACAACATAGATTAGAAAGAAACGCAACCCTTCAATTGGTTTCCTGCACTTGACGAGCGTACCTGCCAATTCTGAGGAGTTAGCTAAGGACTTCCTGACTTATTATTTGTCATTAATGGTGTGACCGTGGCCTAACAAACTTTATATATTCCAAGAATAATGTACGCACGCCTCCATAGCTTCTACCTATTGCACAAGCCCAGCAGGACTCCAGAGCTGACCTGTTATCACAAGCTACAAATAACTGCACTGCTCTCAGTGAACTTTGCTTGGAAATCAATAAACCAATAAAGGAGCACTCGCCGAACTCATGTATTGAATTGGACAATGTTACTTTAGTGCCTAAATCTACTAAGTTACATGTTTATTAATGTGTTTCATTTCAATTGAACCTGTCATCTGGCCAAAACATCATAAATCAGACAATGGATGTGTTATTGGAGCTGGGAATGTTTTTCTGAGACAACATACAGCGGAAAACATTATCCAGAGCGGATGACAAGTCCAAGGCCGGTCCCCAAAAAGCCACTCCCCTCCCTGCTCCCCTAGATTGACAGGTCTCCCACTGTGTGTTTATAGTGACACACCTTTCAGTCAAGGGGCAGGGGCGGGAGAATCGCCAGTTACCTGTTTAGGACTAGTCATCTCAGATACCTGCCCTCTGGCTGACCTTACAAAGTATGTATCCTCTGAAAACACCTCTGTGTTAAAGAGCAAAAAAAAATAAATTCATGACTACAATAATACAGACACCCCCGAAGCACTAAGCAATGGGAGACATGACTTTGGGAAGGGGGGAACTATGACTCTATTAGTGTTGTTTGTATAGTTCTACAACCTTTAAGCAGGAGTAAAAATTCTTTAAGAGGAAGGAGCACAATTATTATTATTATTTATTTATATAGCGCCATTAGATTCCATGGCGCTTTACATGTGGAAGGGTAGGGGATGACAGGTGCAATACAAATGGACAGTCAAGTCGTACAGGTACGGGAGGGGAGGGGAACCTGTCCGCGAGGGCTCACTGTCTGTCTGTACCTGATGTTAGGAGGTTGGGGCTAATAAAAAGGATGTAACTCTCTGTGGTATCTTTCACTTTCTCCCTGTTTCTCTCTCTGAAAAGAACTAGAGGAAATGTTAGAAATGTCTTTTTTCAAAGATGGAGTGGGGATCCGTCCCATATCCCAACGTCAAGCCAGTGTCTCACTCATGCAGCCCTTAGTTCGGCCAGCGTGAATCGACAGCATGAATCCCTGACAGGTTCACTTTGAAATACAACATTTACTGTAACTGGACTGAACAGTTAATATTTAGAGAGATGATAGAATATATACCACACCCTGAATTACAGCATGCGCAGAACTGCATTCACTATTCTACATGCTCCAGAGCTGAAATCTTCAGTGTCTACGAGGACTGGTGCTGGCAATATGTGCTTACATTTTTATTTACAAAAGTATTTGAAGCTCAAGCTCTAAAAATCAATTTTTAGAGCTCAAGTTTAAATTAGGTTATGGTTAACCTTGTTGAATTTTACAAGTAGCAACAAGCTGAATTATGAATGCAGCTCCAGACTATCATGTATAAACTTTAATGCAAGTTTACATCAAAAGTTGACCAATTCTACATGCAAACTAAAGCACAAGCGAATGACTGGTAAGTATGGCTACATTGTTGGATGCAACTACATCACGTCCTCTAGGCATATAAAATAATCAGGGTTAGTTGAGTTTGTCTGAAGACATGAATGAACACATATATGTATATCTGGGAAACCTGCCAGGTCAATGTGTATTTCATGTTTGGCCATTATATTTCTAGGCGATATGCCAAATTAATAGAATGCAAAAAGTGTAAGTTATTTATTAGCAGTCTTAGCAGACAGTGTGTGCGTTATGCACCATGCAGTTTACTTTGTGACTACACTGGCTGCAAATACATTGTGTTGTTGACATCGCGATGCTGAAGAGAGCAAAATTGTTCTTAACCACAAAAGAAACTTGCTCAACAAATGGACGGTTTGAAGAGTCAGCAAAAAACAACAATCAGACGTGGTTGAGGCACAATGTGATTTCAAATAGTCTAAATTTTAGATGCAGCCATAGACAGGAAGCTGTTCCTACTGATCCCCTATATACAGTTAGGGCCAGAAATATTTGGACAGTGACACAAGTTTTGTTATTTTAGCTGTTTACAAAAACATGTTCAGAAATACAATTATATATATAATATGGGCTGAAAGTGCACACTCCCAGCTGCAATATGAGAGTTTCCAATCATAGCTCTGTAATGCATAGCCTCCTCTTTTTCAAGGGACCAAAAGTAATTGGACAATGGACTCTAAGGGCTGCAATTAACTCTGAAGGCGTCTCCCTCGTTAACCTGTAATCAATGAAGTAGTTAAAAGGTCAGGGGTGGATTCCAGGTGTGTGGTTTTGCATTTGGAAGCTGTTGCTGTGACCAGACAACATGCGGTCAAAGGAACTCTCAATTGAGGTGAAGCAGAACATCCTGAGGCTGAAAAAAAAGAAAAAATCCATCAGAGAGATAGCAGACATGCTTGGAGTAGCAAAATGAACAGTTGGGTACATTCTGAGAAAAAAGGAATTGACTGGTGAGCTTGGGAACTCTAAAAGGCCTGGGCGTCCACAGATGACAACAGTGGTGGATGATCGCCGCATACTTTATTTGGTGAAGAAGAACCCGTTCTCAACATCAACTGAAGTCCAGAACACTCTCAGTGAAGTAGGTGTAACTGTCTCTAAGTCAACAGTAAAGAGAAGACTCCATGACAGTAAATACAAAGGGTTCACATCTAGATGCAAACCATTCATCAATTCCAAAAATAGACAGGCCAGAGTTAAATTTGCTGAAAAACACCTCAAGAAGCCAGCTCAGTTCTGGAAAAGTATTCTATGGACAGATGAGACAAAGATCAACCTGTACCAGAATGATGGGAAGAAAAAAGTTTGGAGAAGAAAGAGAACGGCACATGATCCAAGGCACACCACATCCTCTGTAAAACATGGTGGAGGCAACGTGATGGCATGGGCATGCATGCCTTTCAATGGCACTGGGTCACTTGTGTTTATTGATGACATAACAGCAGACAAGAGTAGCCGGATGAATTCTGAAGTGTACTGGGATATACTTTCAGCCCAGATTCAGCCAAATGCTGCAAAGTTGATTGGACGGCGCTTCATAGTACAGATGGACAATGACCCCAAGCATACAGCCAAAGCTACCCAGGAGTTCATGAGTGCAAAAAAGTGGAACATTCTGCAATGGCCAAGTCAATCACCAGATCTTAACCCAATTGAGCATGCATTTCACTTGCTCAAATCCAGACCTAAGACGGAAAGACCCACAAACAAGCAAGACCTGAAGGCTGCGGCTGTAAAGGCCTGGCAAAGCATTAAGAAGGAGGAAACCCAGCGTTTGGTGATGTCCATGGGTTCCAGACTTAAGGCAGTGATTGCCTCCAAAGGATTCGCAAGAAAATATTGAAAATAAAAATATTTTGTTTGGGTTATGTTTATTTGTCCAATTACTTTTGACCTCCTAAAATGTGGAGTGTTTGTAAAGAAATGTGTACAATTCCTACATTTTCTATCAGATATTTTTGTTCAACCCTTCAAATTAAACGTTACAATCTGCACTTGAATTCTGTTGTAGAGGTTTCATTTCAAATGCAATGTGGTGGCATGCAGAGCCCAACTCGCCAAAATTGTGTCACTGTCCAAATATTTCTGGCCCTAACTGTAAGTGCACACTCATCTCAGATGTTATAAATAGGGAAATATTGGATCTTTGTCTCATTTTAAGGAAAGAAAAAAAAACAATTACAAATTTCTTTCATTATGTATAAATCATCAAAGAGGTTGGCCATTACTTTTTCAGTAGGATAAGCCATCAATATCTGATCTCATTCGGCGTTCTCACCAACCATCTATTACTGGCACAGGTGATGGCTGGAAGTTCAAGTTCTCGATGCTACCTGAATACAGCAGCTCCATCATTTCTATAGTGACCACGGCTAGGTGCTGCAGATTGTCTCTTTATTTAAATGAAGAAGGGGTCCATCTACAGTACCAAAACCTATATAGTTTTGATGGGGCTGCTGTGTTCTGGAAGCATCTCCAGATCAACAGTGGTGCCGGATGCTGCTCCCGTAATAATCAAAAATAGATGGCCTCTCCCAAGGATGAGCAATTAATAAAAAAAGAAATTTGCCAAGACCTTAATATATATTTAATTAGCCAATAATATTTATGTTGTCTAGGGAAGTGCTATTAACAGAAACCTGTCCTATTAGGATTCTGGGACGGATGCCTGTGAGCATGTGCAGCAGGATCTTCAGTGCTGTGACCTGGGGATAACCTGACAGTAAATGGCAGGGTATCTCCAGGACACAGCAACGGTGCTTCCTACTGCACATGCTCACAGGCACCATTATAGTATAGGTTTCTATCAGTGTAACAAGATGGCAGTCATTTTAACATTCTATAGTCTATACCTCCCTAGACAAAACACTTGAGACTTGCTAATTAAAGTTACTAAAGACAATTTTTTCTTATATTCAAGAAGAAACCTCTAAAGGTACCGTTACACGCAGCAACTTTTCTAGGAATTTCACTGGCAACTTACTGGTTGCAGTGAAATCATGGACACATTGTTACATTTGTACACAGCAACAAGATAGAACAATGTGTCCATGATTTCACTGCAACCAGCAAATTGCCAGTGAAATTGCCTAGCAATATTGCTGCGTGTGACGGTACCTTAAGGAATAAAAGAATGGGCATGTTGAAATTCAATATGTGCAACCCTTTTTTCACCTAACATCTGACCTCTGGGACACCTGTATATTTACATTAGATGGTCAGCCTTTACTGTCATAGTCAAAAAATTTGGTAGAGATTTATCTAATGTGTATGGTTTCCTTTAGAGAGTGGTTCTGAGATTTGAAGGCTCAATAGTGTGTATACTATAGATACGGGTTAAATCATTGCTAATGAATGTGACAACATGAGAACTAAATAACTCTATCATGGACCACCAGGAGGTTCCCATAACTACTGTACAGTGTCACAACACTGCTTGGTTAACACTTAAGACTCGCAATTCAATCTGAATGGAGTTGTGATTCTTATTGTCACATAAGTATATATAGTGTATGTAGCCAAAGTGCTACCTTGAGGCTTGTGCACACGTTGCGTTTTTATTGTTTTTTTACTGTGTTCTTGGGTGCAGAATTGTCAAAAAACCTTAAGGGTTTCATAATGCCAACAAAGTCAGTCAATGCGAACCCTGAAATCTTCTGCACATGTTTAGTATTTTTTCATTGCATATTTGGTGCAATTTAGAGCGGCAGTATGTCAATTCTCGCATTGTTTTTGCTGCAGATTTCACCCATAATAATGGATGGGAAAAATCTACTCCATAAACGCATGATTTTTTCCGCTGCATTTTTCCTGCCAAGAGATGTAGAAATGGTGCAGAAAATTCAGCCCCAAATCCTAGACGAGTGCACATAGCCCTAAGTCCCTATGCGTGGTCTAGCGGTATTTTAAAATTCTGGTTTGAAGACCACACTTTAAAATGTGGTTTAAGAAGCTGAAAATATTGTATTGCAAAACTTTTAAAGATAACATAGGAATATCATGCAATACTCTCTTGAATCTTGAGTTTAAATATATAGAATATTACCGTATATACTCGCGTATAAGCCGAGTTTTTCAGCCCAAAAATTGGGCTGAAAAGCACCCCCCTCGGCTTATACGCGAGTCAGTGCTGTATACCGATGTATACATCGGTACATACCGATGTATACATCGGTATACAGCAGCCCCCGCATCCCCAGTAATGCAGGGCCCCCCCAGGGTCTCTCCGGTCACCTGTAAAGCAAGCTATACTTATCAGTGTCCCGCTCGCACCCGCCGCTGCCGACATCCACGATCCTCCATCTTCATGCGACTCCTCTTCCTGTTTCTGTGCGCGTCGCCGGCAATGACGTCATTCCCGGCGACGCGCACAGGAAACAGGAAGAGGAGTCGCATGAAGATGGAGGATCGTGGATGTCGGCAGCGGCGGGTGCGAGCGGGACACTGATAAGTATAGCTTGCTTTACAGGTGACCGGAGAGACGCTGGGGGGGGCCTGCATAACTGGGGCTGCCTGTATACTACCGCTGGGGCTGCTATATACCTCTGGGGCACTGTATACTACCACTGGGGCTGCTATATACCTCTGGGGCCCTGTATACTACCACTGGGGCTGCTATATACCTCTGGGGCACTGTATACTACCACTGGGGATGCTATATACCTCTGGGGCCCTGTATACTACCACTGGGGCTGCTATATACCTCTGGGGCCCTGTATACTACCACTGGGGCTGCTATATACCTCTGGGGCCCTGTATACTACCGCTGGGGCTGCTATATACCTCTGGGGCCCTGTATACTACCACTGGGGCTGCTATATACCTCTGGGGCCCTGTATACTACCGCTGGGGCTGCTATATACCTCTGGGGCCCTGTATACTACCACTGGGGCTGCTATATACCTCTGGGGCCCTGTATACTACCACTGGGGCTGTATATACTACCACTGGGGCTGTATATACTACTGGGGCTGCGTGTATACTACCACTGGGGCTGCTGTATCTACCTCTGGGACTGGTGTATACCACACTGCTGGGGGCTGTATACTTGTGCTAGGGTCCACCCTCGGCTTATACACGAGTCAATAGATTTTCCCAGGTTTTGGGGGCAAAAGTAGGGGGGTCGGCTTATACACGGGTCGGCTTATACACGAGTATATACGGTGTATATATATGTAGTGCCCCGCTAGTCAGCGCGCTACAAAAGGGTACTGCACCCCTAACAGAAGGTGCAGTATGCTTTGTTCTGGTATGGAGTAGTAGAAGCCTGAGGCTCTGGCACCACACACATACCCCTAGTGATACGGGACCAATTAGACGCCTGTTACTAGGGTAACTGGTCCCGGTGGGTGGAGAAGCTAGGTTATATAGTGAGTGGGGAGAGCAGAACAAAGTTAGTTAAGAAGGGAGCTGCAAAGAGCAGTGCAGCAGAGTGAAGAAAGCAGGAAGCAGAAGTGCAGTGCAGAGCTACAGAACAGAGAGAGAAGCTAACAGGGAGAGCACCTCAACCTGGTGGGCCAGAAGAGAAAGGGGCAGAAAAGTAGGATAACCAAATACCCTGGCCCAGTCCGAAGCGGGGTAATGGCTCCGACGTGGATCAGAGGTAGATCTCTGGACCGCAAATTGACCGGCGTGGTTGCAAGCTTCATAGAAGTGTCGAGCCCCAGGCTGTGGGTACTCAGGTATCAGGCTCCAAGGGGTTAACAGTGTCACGGGGAGTGGTGGCTGGGCCTGATCCCGTGTCCTGGGGGACTTCTATGAAAAAGGTAAATAGAGTCTGTGGAGCCTCGATTAGGAGTCTCAAACACAGGACTAGCCATATATCCCTCCAGGGAAGGACCCAGCCAAGGGGTGGCTCCTTGCAGAGAACACCATAACCACCATATTAAGTGGCCCTTTTAGTCAATATCCAGCTCTTTACAAGCTTAGAGATATAACAAGGGAATACCAAGGCCAGGTATCCATCCACAGACAGCTGTTTCGGGGTGTTGCCCCTCATCAGTGTGGAGTAGGATTCTGGCTAGGTGGGAGCAAGGCCTAGTAGACCAACATCACAAAGCATTCACTGATCTCAGGGAGACCAGTCCAAGAAAACACTGCGGGCCCCTGGCTAAAGTGCTCAAACACAGTGAATTCCTAGGCGCATTGCCCCCTGGGAATTATGAATATGCAAATAGAGTCTGTGGAGCCTCGGTTAGGAGTCTCAAACACAGGACTAGCCAGATATCCCTCCAGGGAAGGACCCAGCCAAGGGGTGGCTCCTTGCAGAGAACACCATAACCACCATATTAAGTGGCCCTTTTAGTCAATATCCAGCTCTTTACAAGCTTAGAGATATAACAAGGGAATACCAAGGCCAGGTATCCATCCACAGACAGCTGTTTCGGGGTGTTGCCCCTCATCAGTGTGGAGTAGGATTCTGGCTAGGTGGGAGCAAGGCCTAGTAGACCAACATCACAAAGCATTCACTGATCTCAGGGAGACCAGTCCAAGAAAACACTGCGGGCCCCTGGCTAAAGTGCTCAAACACAGTGAATTCCTAGGCGCATTGCCCCCTGGGAATTATGAATATGCAAATAGAGTCTGTGGAGCCTCGGTTAGGAGTCTCAAACACAGGACTAGCCATATATCCCTCCAGGGAAGGACCCAGCCAAGGGGTGGCTCCTTGCGGAGAACACCATAACCACCATAAGGGCCACTTAATATGGTGGTTATGGTGTTCTCCGCAAGGAGCCACCCCTTGGCTGGGTCCTTCCCTGGAAGGGTATATAACTAGTCCTGTGTTTGAGACTCCTAACCGAGGCTCCACAGACTCTATTTGCATATATTCATAATTCCCAGGGGGCAATGCTCCTAGGCATTCACTGTGTTTGAGCGCTTTAGCCAGCTGCCCGCAGTGTTTTCTTGGACTGGTCTCCCTGAGATCAGTGAATTCTTTGAAAAAGGGGTATTTACAGAGGATGCTATATACAGTTTGTCGTGACGCTACCTGTAGCTTCTGGTGATGTGTCACCAGCGCTGCCACAGTCCGCTGGAGGTAGATGGTAATGCAGCAAGTTGGCGAAGTCCTCTACAGGTAGGGCTGGACCTTCGGGGCAGTGTTCCTGTATGGGAAGCAAGTTCATTCAAAGGAACACAGGCAGAGTCAAAGTCACTTTTCCTCCGGGTACTTTACTGTTTACTTGCATTCATACAGAGTTCAGCACTCCTGATGTTATGAGGACAGGCAACTTATCGGGTGGCTGCAGGCGAATCCCAGGTGATATGGTGGAACCCTTGGTGTGCCTTCCTTCCCCTAACCCAGTCTGTTCCTTCTTGCTTTTCAAGTTTGTGGTGTGAAGCCTGGTGACTTGTAATCAGCCTGACCTCCTTTCCTCTCTCACCTTCGCTGCCCTCGGGTGACCCTCTACTGGCTGGCCGCTCATTCCTTTGGCGGTGCCTGGTACCCTCTTTCTAGTCTGCTCTGGTGCCCGGGAGAATTGAAGACTCCACGGGGTTTTTGGATTCTCTGTGATCGTAAAGTATCCCACATGTGCGGGCTCTGGTGCCCGGTAAGCTGTCTGGGAGAACCTGACAACAGCCCCTCTTCCCAAACCAGCTGCTCTCCTGAAAAGCTTCTTAAGCTCTTTCTTCCTCCTGGTCCCTGAGTCGAGTGACCTCGCAGCAGCACTTAGAGGCAAAGACCAAAAGCCTAAGACCCTCTTGTTCCCCCTAGAGGTGGTTTTATTCCCTCCCGGGTAACGTCCCACCATGTATGCTAGTGTGGGAGAGCTGGTGTATGGGTCCCACCCACCATCCTAGGTTCCACCTGCAGCTGGAGTATCTGCACCTCTTTTACGGGTGCAGTACCCCTCTGTGACGCCTGCTTGGCGGGGCGCCACAGAAGCACGATTCAACAGCCCTACACCAAGCACAGTCTCCGCCAGGAGCACTAGACTGGGTTGGGTTCACCTCTGGAGACATAGAGGGTTCCCATATCACCAGACAGGTCTGGTCCAACAAGTGGGATTGTGCAGGGCAGCAGAGCAGGACAGAGAATGTGATACAGAAGAAACACCAACGGAGCCTCAGAGGGACACTACTTGCTACCAGGACCACCCGGTCCACTACCCGGCTGAAAGAACTGGATTAACCTGTAAACCTGCAGATTACAAGAGTAAAGTACCCATTCAGAGTGAGCAACTAGTCAGTGTTTCTTCCTAATAAACTGAAACTATCCTGCCTTGCTCCACAGTGACTACGCTGCCCTACTCCACCATTTATTGCTACTTCCAACACCCCAGGGACATCGCCCTTCCTGTAGAGGGCCACGATATCTTGCTGCCGCCCTTCCCCCGATGGATCCAGCAGCGTCAGTGTCATCACTGGACCTACAGGTGGCGTCACGAACAACTTTACTTTATTATTTTTCTCCTCTTCATTGTCTGCATCACGGGCACAGGCTCGGGCACGGACTATCCATGACATCCCCGTGCCAGTACGCCCGAGATCTGAGTACCCCAAGCCCTTGGCGTCAGACATATATATATCTGTCTGGAATGCATATTATGGGAGAATACTTTCTCCATCCACCTCTGTTTAGCTAAATATTCTAAAGGAGGTTGAATATTCTGATTCTGAATTTTTTTCTAACATTGTAAGGAATAACTGGGAACAAGGGAGTAATGGTTTTCCAGTGGCCGTCCTTACTTTTGTCCAGTTCATTTATGTTGTGCTATATATACACACTGTCTGCCATCAGCAAGTTCATCCCCATAAAATGCAATAAAAGTAAATTATAGAAAGATTTTCACATTTGCAAAATATTTTCTCTTCACTGTATAATTATGGTGTATAAACTCTGCAGTCACAGCTTTGAGGTCAATAGTTTGCAGCAGGTATTCAGGAGCCGCACATCCTGTCACACACAACTTTCTATAATTGGTGTCTTGTATATGCCGAGCATTGCGTTGTATAAACCACAAAGGTAAAATAATAGAATGAATTAAAAATGACATCTGTTAGACCAGTGTGTCAGATTATCCTTGAACATCTCACACCCCTTGCTTCTTTAGGCTGAAGATACCTTGTAATGTGACAGTACGTGGGAAGGCATTACATGGCTACATGGCCGCTGCAGCAGGTTGTCATATAAGAAAACGACAAGGAAGTTGCATGTGGTTAAACTACAGAAAGGCACGAGTTTGTTCATTATTGACAGTCTGTGAATAATTTAAAGAGAATGTCACCACATGTGACCCATCTAAACTACTAATATGGCCATACAGGTTGTAGACTAGTGAAAATAATCCTACCTGTCTGCCTTTTATCAGATGCCCTGTTGGGGAGAAATCATCTTTTATCACCTTATGATTTCTTCCAGGCTATGGGGCGGATGTTGCCTGGAAGATAATTCCGCCTCCATAGATTATTATAAATAGAAAGAGGCATTAGCAGTGTGATGTGTGATGGCTGCCCTCTGCTCTCCTGATCTCACTATAGAGCTCTGTGTGATTATTACTGACACGTCTGCAGGTTCCTCTCAGCTTCCATCCCACAGACAGGGTGCAACATTGCTGCAATACAGCAGATCTACATAAAATGTGTTTGTAAGAAGTCAGTTTTCAGTTCACCTGTTCTGTATCAGTTACTTGTCTCACACTGGTAACTCTCCTTCTATTTAAAATAAGCCCTGAAGGTGGAGTTATCTTCCATGCAACATCTGCCCCCTAGCCTGGAACAGCTCATTTACATAAAGTGATAAAACTTGTTTTCTCCACAACAAGGCATCTGATATAAGGCATACAGGTAGGACCTCTTCAGCATTTTATAACATAGCTCATATTAATACAGTGCTGTGCAAATTAATTGGGACAAAGCAAGTTTTTCTTGCATTAGTTTTACTATTTCTGATAAGTGTCTTATCAGTTCTTGGTGTTGTTTTCCTTTTTCTTCCACATTTCCCTTTTCGTTTAGGAGAAAACGATCCAGTTTCATTGTGTGTGCAAATTAGTTTTGAAACCGTAGATTTTCCAATACCAACGGTGGAAGCGATTTCTCTTACAATCAGACTTGTTTGTTCATTAAGAGTAATAATTCTAGATCTCTTCCGTGGAGTAACATCCATTTTTACAGGCACGAATCACACTGAGAGAAAAAGTACACTAAACCACTCCTCACAGAAACAAGCTCTCACCTGAAGCTGAGAGGGCAGCTAGCTGTTATTTTCTGACTACAACCAGTCACACCACATTTTGTTACTCAAGGATGTACACTCACACCTGTTCACAGCAGTTAAAACTGGTCTGAATCCCCTGACCGGTAACCTCAACTTACGATTTGACTTAAAAAATGCTTTGTCCCAATTAATTTGCACAGAACTGTAGGTTAGATAGGTCAAATGTGGTTACAGATTCCCTTTAATGAGTAATCAACATTTTTAAATCAATACTACACATGAAAATAAGCAACTTTGTCATAAATATTACAGAGAAATCTGCTGCTTTCATCTCCTGGGCTGATATAGCACTCTCAATTGTTGAGTAAAATATGTATTCAGTGAAGACAGATTTACCTTTCCGGAGATAGGAGATCACAGTTGGTGTTTGTAAAACCCTATGAAGAGGAGAAGGAAAAAACCAGATGCAGGCACACACATTGTGCTGCAAGGTCTCCTGACAGGACAGCTAAAGTCCTCCATAGAACTCTACGAGCACCATCTGTCATCTATCTCATTAATTGGAAATCCTGTGGTCACTGAAGACAAATTTTACCTGTGATTTAAGAGTGAATGATCAGGTCATGAGGAATAAAAAGCAGATTTCACGGATAAGATATATTACAAAGTTTCATATTTTTATGTGTACTAATGATTTATGGAAAAATAGATTAATTAACGATTACTTAATTAAAATTAATTAGTTGCTTTTGCTTATACAAGTTGTCCAGTATCTTTATATTGATAGCTGAGCTTTAGGTGATCAAAATCAGATTGGAGGCGGGAGGGACATCCAGCCACCGATCAGCTGTTCTCTGTGCCTGCGGCAGATGGATGTGGTTAGTTGTAGAGATGCACAGCTCAGTACTATTTATGGTGGTCGGAGCAGACTCGCCGCTATTCTTTCAAATAGGGGTGGATGTGCAGTACCCGGCTGTGACCACTGCACAATTGATGGAGCCATACAACTCCGCAACTGATCACATCAGGGTGCCGTACCCCAACCTTTGTGATACTCACAACATATCCTAAGGATTGTCCACAGAGGTGTAACTACAACAGGTGTAGGGGTTGCAATTGCACCCAGGCTGTAGAGCCTTTGGGTCCCCAAAAGTCCCTTTGGCCTATAGAAAAATAATGCTATTAAAGATTTGCAATACTTGGGGGCTCTGTTGGAGCATTTGCATCGGGGCCCATGAGCTTCAAGCTATGCCACTGATTGTCCATCAATAGCAAAAAATACTTGACAAACCATTTAATTAAAAATACATTTGTTAAAGCTACGTCAAAAAAAGTATGGTAAGATGTTGAGCATAATAATAACATTTCCACATAACAGTCAAACCTAATTTGATCATTGTGATTCTTTACATTCATCTGTAAGGGGACGGTCTCCCCCCTTTGTTCTAACTGGGATAAAAGTCATCTGGTGTTTGGAGTAATCTACACGTCATCTGTCATTAGACTGACCGCAATGCAAGAAGCTCAGTTACTCATCCGAATTTCTCCTTGTACCAGTCATATTGCATCTGATAATAGAAAATACCCATGGTCCAAAATTAGATTTGTTAGCTTTCCAATGGGTACAGAGGTTACGATGAAGCCATAACCACAGCTGTTTATCAGTTTTTTGTGGAAGTATTGTCCAGTAACCACTTCAGATTTCATGCTGAAATATTACATTTTCTGTTGTATTGGCATTGAAAATTCATGTATTGGATGCCAGTTTCAGTGACTCACTGGATAGAGGAACAAGTTGGTTGTTTCTGCTCATGAGAAATTCTCGGGAGTAGCTCCTGGATCATACTCCAGAGTTCTCGGAATAGCTTTGTGACTTTTCACAGATTGCCAATTATACTAAAAGAAAATACATGATGTCCTAAGACTGTTATATGTCTGCTAGTAACTACACCAACTTGGGGATCAGGCGGCCTCCACCATCCGCTCATCCTGATGGCTGTTCAATCATCCTACTGTGTTAGTGTGGCTTTCGCTTGAGAGTCAATTGCTTTCATTCTGCCCCAATACGAATCCATACGAGTTGGTCTCATTAAGGAGAACCATTATTTTACTGAACTGAGATATGGTAGAGAATCGTCAATGTCAAATGATATTGTACATTTCAGTGAAGAGGGACACATGAATGTGCAATCACCTTTCATAAGGGCATTATCAATCTTATGTTTGATGGTGCCCTATGCCATGGATCCCCAACCTGTGGCCCACGACGGTCTGTCAGTTTGTTACATTTGTGCACCATGTCTAACAAACAGCTATGAAGAGCAGATCTCCATATGTTGATTTATGCGAGTAGGCATGCACAGAACTGAAGATCTCGGTGGCCATATACTGGCCTTGAAGGGCTAAGAAATAATTAGAAAATATTAAACTGTAGACAGTATGATATTACCCGTCAGAGGAGGTGTTTGAAGCCTCATGTAACCATGTGGTGGGGGTGCTTGATGGAAGAATACTGAATGGGGGGATTGTGGTATACTGCCTCACTTGACCGCTATTGAAAGGTTTTGGCTTACATTGTGAATGAATGTGGCTACCAAGGTCAGAAATGTTGGAGACCTATGCAGTACAGTCTGTGGGTGGGTGCACCCCCCTGTGAAGTACAAATGGTCACACAGTGGCCTCACCACCATCCAAGCAAAATCGAAATCTACACAGTGCCTAAGTAGTAATGAACATTTTTCTTGACCAAAGATTCATGTGTCTTAAATCTGGATAGTGGAGAGAGTCAATGCCAGATGGATGTGGTAGCAACTTAACTCACAGAGAACTAAAGGGTCAGCCATAACCTTTATCAACCACTCCTGCAGTCATCTAGGATGACAAGAATTTAGACAATGTGGTAGAATTCACCATTATAGATAATTGGTCCTTTGTAACTTTTAGGAAAATGGCAAAGCAGTCAAAAAAGCTAATTTTGACTTACAAAGAAAATTAATCTTTTTGACCCCCAGTTCTTGCAGGCAATAATATACTGTATTTCCCCATAATGCATATTTTATTGCCAACATGCCACTTCAGGGTATGTCCAGTGGCGTTTTAATAATTCAGTGATCAGTGCCAGTATTACCATGTTCATGTTAAAACGCTAAACACTTTTATACTGTGAACAGCTGGGAAGTTACATGAGAGCAGCCTGACTGGCCAGCTGTAGGGGTGCAAGTGTGGTATATTATAATTTGTACAAGATATGCAAGTGATCCTTTCACAGTATTTGCATTGAGACTCTTCTTCAAATTACCTCTCTGATCAGCCTTTTTGTGCTAATTTTGCCCAACCAGATGCTTTAAAGCCACATGTAGCTGTTTGGGCCTTCCTTGCTTGTGACTCACCGGCTGCACCAGAGAAGTCATTGCAAAATTGGATCTTGATACAAATGGCAAAACTATTCAGTTAGGAAACAGGTCGCTTTGTTCTCCAAAGGTTGGGTTGCAACAAACTGGGGTTGTAGAATCCAAGAATTAAAGGGTTCTTGATTTTTACTCTTTGCTGCAGAGTGTCCTTGTTTCTGATCACTGGGACCCTGGACTGGCTACTGGGTGACAATGGCCACTTTATGTTGTGTAGCCAAAGATGCAAAATTGGCAGGAACTACTGGATAAGTCTCACATCTATGGCCAGCTATAGGGCATACATAGAAAACATATGTGCTAATATGCCACCCCGGCAGTCATGGAGGGGCTCAGCCCCAGGTAATTTCGCAAACTGTCTCCTGATTACATAATAGATCAACTATAGATGTTATTTTTTTATATTTTTTATTACAACTTTGTAGTAAAAAGTTTTGTGCTTGTGATTTCTGAGTCATGTCAAGTTTGTTCTACTCTTTGACCCGATTGACATTGTGCCTCATTTCTGTCACAATGGTCGGGACCTTGATGTGTCCGTTAAGTTTATATGATTAGTGGTTAGCATGTGTGTGTGTATATATATACTATATACAGGGTGGGCCATTTATATGGATGCATCTAAATAAAATGGGAATGGTTGGTGATATCAACTTCACGTTTGTGGCACATTAGTATATGGGAGGAGGAAACTATTCCAGATGGGTGGTGACCATGGTGGCCATTTTAAGGTTGGCCAATTTGGATCCAACTATATTTTTTTCAATGGGAAGAGGGTCATGTGACACATCAAACTTATTGAGAATTTCAATAAAAAACAATGGTGTGCTTGGTTTTAACGTAACTTTATTCTTTCATTAGTTATTTACAAGTTTATGACCACTTATAAAATGCGTTCAAAGTGCTGCCCATTGTGTTGGATTGTCAATGTAACCCTCTTCTACTACTCTTGACACAATGATAGCAACACCGCAGAAGAAATGCTAGCACAGGCTTCCAGTATCTGTTGTTTCAGATGCTGCACATCTCGTATCTTCACACCATAGACAATTGTCTTCAGATGAGTGACGAGGAAAACTTTTCTGTGAATGGTGAAGTTAACAAACAAAACCAGCGCTATTGGTCTGACACTAACCCACAGTGGATAGATCCCTCCAAGACTGTTGGAACACAAAAATTGATGGTATGGTGCAGTATATGGGGTACAAAGATAGTGGGGCCATTCTTCATCAATGGAAACCTCAATTTCACTGGATATCTGAAATTGCTACATGATTCAGATATCCAGTGGCATTGAGGTTTCCATTGATGAAGAATGGCCCCACTATCTTTGTACCCCATATACTGCACCATACCATCAATCTTTGTGTTCCAACAGTCTTGGAGGGATCTATCCACTGTGGTTTAGTGTCAGACCAATAGCGCTGGTTTTGTTTGTTAACTTCACTATTCACAAAAATGTTTGCCTCATCCCTCATCTGAAGGCAATTGTCTATGCTGTGAAGATACAAGATGTGCAGCATCTGAAACAATGGATACTGGAAGCCTGTGCTAGCATTTCTTCTGCGGTGTTGCTATCATTGTGTCAAGAGTGGGAGAAGAGGGTTGCATTGACAATCCAACATAATGGGCACTTTGAACACATTTTATAAGTGGTCATAAACTTGTAAATAACTCATAAAAGAATAAAGTTACGTTAAACCAAGCACACCATTGTTTTTCTAATGAAATTCTCAATACGTTTGATGTGTCACATGACCCTCTTCCAATTGAAAAAAATAAAGTTGGATCCAAAATGGCCGACTTCAAAATGGCCGCTATGGTCACCACCCATCTGGAAACGTTTTCCCCCTCCCATATACTAATGTGCCACAAACAGGAAATTGATTTCAACAATCATTCCCATTTTATTTAGGTGCATCCATATAAATGGCCCAGCCTGTGAATACTGTATATACAAACATATATAATATATGATCTCCTTGTGGTAGTAGTACAGTTTGTATTCAAACAGTATAGTAATCAGTGTTGCTTCTTGGTAATCAGCATTGGTAACAGCTTTTTGTTTATTTGCAGTGGATTTCTGTTCATGGCAGATTTGTTGGCAAACTGTGCTTTTTGTATGACTACAAAATTTAAAGGGGTTGTCTCACAATCACAACTTACTATCTAACTACAGAGCTGCTGATAGGTGTGTGATCTCAGGGGATTGCACTGCTTGAACCCCACTAATCAAAAGAATCGGAGCCTTGTCTGTCCTGTTAAATGGATCATTGATTGTTATGCATTGTAATGCAAATATGGTATTCATGGGGCAAACAGATCAGTGGGACCTCAGCAGTTGGACCCTTAGCAATCAACCTATCCCGTGCTTAAGTGATAAGTCATAATTGTATTGATTAATTATGCATTGCTTACATAAAACCATCATATTTTGCAACACTTTACAAAAATCATCATTACTGTCCCCATTGGAGCTCACAATAAATATACAGTGCTAATAGTACTTCCCTATATATAGTACAGTGTTGACCACTAAGCCACTGTGCTGCCCTCTATATAGTATAGTTCTGACCACTGAGCCACTGTGCTGCCCTTTATATAGTACAGTGCTGACCACTAAGCCACCATGCTGCCATATATAGTACAGTGCTAACTACTGAGCCACCATGCTGCTCTATATATAGTACAGTGTTGACCACTGAGCCACCGTACTGCCCTATATATAGTACAGTGCTGACCACTGAGCCACTGTGCTGCCCTATATATAGTACAGGGCTAACTACTGAGCCACCATGCTGCTCTATATATAGTACAGTGCTAACCACTGAGCCACTGTGCTGCCCTATATATAGTACAGTGCTACCCACTGAGACCACCGTACTGCCCTATATATAGTACTGTGCTAAACACTGAG
>JARQOC010000007.1:52822775-53238455 GCA_033576535.1 Allobates femoralis | reverse complement strand
TGCTCCTACTGAACCGGAAAAAGGAGCTTTTAATGGCTGCACTCAGTACAGGAGGCAGTGGGGACTGGAAGGGGGTAGGGATGAGGGAGTTTGGTGTTCATACCAAAAACAAACTTTACAAAACTTTTCACTCTTAGGGTTCAGTGTTCGGGTTCACTGGAGAGAGCATCCCTGAGCCCCGGGACACTTGGCGCTTGCCCCAATTCGAGTTGCTTGCAATGTTTGAATGGCTCGCACTGGGGGTAAATTAAGTGTTATCAGATGTAGTGTGTACCAACAAAAGAAAATGACAAAACCCCGCCCTCCCTCCCCTAGAAGTGCTTTGTCCAATCAGTGACTTCCATTGAGATTCGGGTCAAGTTTGGGTCTAAATCAGAACTTTTTAAATGTCCATCTGAACCCCCAGAACCCAAACTTCCACAGGTCCACTCATCTCTAGTTGGGGGAGAAGTGTTGTGACCCCGTAGAATTTAGCATCCTGGGTAACAGCCTATGTGACCCTCCCCCCTTAACTACTCAAATGCACTAAGCCCCCTTGCAATCAAATGTAACAAGTGGCTAAACTTACCAGTAAGTGTTCACTTCAGGACAGGCCCTCCAGAAAGAGAGTCACAAAGATAAGAATCCTGAATAAAGGACCCCTTCTTTCAACTCAAGATTAATTTGCATATAAGAAAGTGTGTTTCTTTTTTTTATAAAAAACAACATCAATCCTCTATACACAATATTATCCATAATTATATACAAGATATTCAGACATAAGCAGATGTTTCAATGTTTCAGGATAAGTAATGCATTTAGCCACAACATTTTTCACAGCCTCTTAATAGATTATTTACTCTTTTCCAGGAATCAACAGCAATCATGGTCGACACAGAGATGCCATTTTGGGGGATGACTTTTGGAATGAACTCAGTAGACCTTTCTGGTATTGAGAGCCATTCACATGACTTTGACATTAAGCCATTTGCAACAGTGGACTTTACAAGTATTTCTGCTGCCCAATATGAAGACATTCTAGAAGATAAGAACTTCCTGTGCCGAAATGAGCAAATGGACGCTGATTATAAGTATGATCTGAAACTACAAGACTGCCAAAGTATGCCGACTCATTCCATGTTCATGACTGTTCTCCGGAGTCTTGTATAATTATTACCTTCATGTAATGCAATGTAATTGCTCAATAATGTACAGGATAGTTTAAACAGAGGTGGCTTATATATCCTGAAGGCCTTAAAATTGCATCAGTAACGAAAGAGTGAAAGATGTTGCAACTGGATGGTTATGCTGGTACACAATGGTGAATATCTGGACTGGATGGTAACGTTAGTACACAAGGGTCAATGTCTTGACCGGATGGTTATGTTTGTACAAAAGGGTGAATATCTAGACTGGATGGTTATGTTGGTACATAAAGGTGAATGTGTAGACTGGATGGTTATGTTGGTACACAAGGGTAAATATCTAGACTAGATGGTTATATTGGTACACAAGGGTCAATGTCTTGACCGGATGGTTATGTTTGTACAAAATGGTGAATATCTAGACTGGATGGTTATGTTGGTACATAAAGGTGAATGTGTAGACTGGATGGTTATGTTGGTACACAAGGGTAAATATCTAGACTAGATGGTTATATTGGTACACAAGGGTGAATATCTAGACTGGATGGTTATGTTGGTACATAAAGGTGAATGTGTAGAGTGGATGGTTATGTTGGTACACAAGGGTAAATATCTAGACTAGATGGTTATATTGGTACACAAGGGTGAATATCTAGACTGGATGGTTATGTTGGTACACAAGGGTGAATATCTAGACTGGATGGTTATATTGGTACACAAGGGTGAATATCTAGACTGGATGGTTATATTGGTACACAAGGGTGAATATCTAGACTGGATGGTTATATTTGTACACAAGGGTAAACATCTAGACTGGATGGTTATGTTGGTACATAAAGGTGAATGTGTAGACTGGATGGTTATGTTGGTACACAAGGGTGAATATCTAGACTGGATGGCTATATTGGTACACAAGGGTGAATATCTAGACTGGATGGTTATATTGGTACACAAGGGTGAATATCTAGACTAGATGGTTATGTTGGTACACAAGGGTGAATATCTAGAGTGGACGGTTATGTTGGTACACAAGTGTGAATATCTAGACTGGATGGTTATATTGGTACACAAGGGTGAATATCTAGACTGGATGGTTATGTTGGTACACAAGGGTGAATATCTAGACTAGATGGTTATATTGGTACACAAAGGTGAATTTCTAGACTAGATGGTTATGCTGGTACACACAAGTGAATATATAAACTGGATGGTTATGTTGGAACATAATGATGAACTGGATGATTATGTTGAACACCCGGGTGAATGTCTAGATTGAATGCTTATGTTGAACATGTCAATTGAAAACTAGCATTCTAAATTTGGCATATTTCAGTCGCCACCAATGATTTCCAACAACAAAATAATGAATTCAGTTTATACTTCAGCCAAATTATCATTTTGGTTTTGGGATAGGTCAACATAGGTCATGGATGCATAGTATGAGAGTCACGCAGGCTTAAGTGTTTATCCCCCATTGCACCATGTTCTTCTGCAATACAGTACAGTCTGTACCTGCTATAGGATATCATCCATATGCAAAGACAGTATTAGGTAAGAGCTGCACACAGGATCCAAATTGCAATCGCACTTGTGACAATGCATGTAATGATTTCCAATGGCATTGTGTTATGACCTACTGTGACTGCAACACAAAGTCACATATGTTTCCAAATGTGTTGGAATTTGTTTCTCTGGATGCAGTTAACATGCAACTCACTAGTCATAGACTTGATTGCATGTGACTGCGACTTGCTTACGACATTTCTATGATTTGGCTGGTTGTTCTTACCGCAAAATCACATATCTAAAAAAAAAGTTGCACACCTGCCATTCGTAGACAAGTCACAGTGATATATTTGGTTGTAATTTTTCAGAGAATTGCTGTATCACATGTGAACACATGGCAACGTGTAGACCCAGCCTTACACTAGAGACACACTATGCAATATGCATGTCAGATACTTGCATGAGTCTCGCATGACTCACGCAGAATGGCCCCTGCCTCTCTGGAAAGGAGCGTGTCAGCTGATGGTGTTTCCATGCAGCTGACACGCTCCTGTCCAGAGAAATGGTGGCCGTTCTGGTTGAGTCATGCGACACTTGTATGAGTATGTCGCATGCATCTCGCATAGTATGTCTCCAGCTTTAAGCAGACAATTTCAAGGCAGGTGGCAGTTGCATGCGACTTGCCTTTATATCTGTGACAATTTAGGAGCGTACAACTTGCTACTATTGACAGAAAATAAAAAATATTTGGAAACATTTACGATTGAGTCACAGTCACAGTGGATCGCGAGGTGCAATGCGACACTGGGAGATTAATGTGACACGACACACGTTGCTGTGTAACCCTATCCTTATATTTACATGTGTACAGGTCTGCAAGGTTGCAAAGTGAACTTCAAATGCATTTTTTCCATTGCTTTATTTTTTGTCTAAAGCACAAAGATGTTTAAAAATTGTTTAATATGTGTTTTTTTCTTGATTTTTTAGACATTCTTTTTGGTTTAATTTTAAGTTTAAGGTTGAATTCACACTGCAGATTTTATTGCAGAAATTTCTATGACTGAAAGCTCATCTTAGGCTACGTTCACACGTAGCGCTCTTTTGCGCAGGCACTTTTTGCCGCGTTTTGCGGCTGCGCAAAAAAGTGCCATAAAAAAATGCGGTGCATTCACACACCCTTTTCTTTAAGGGCGCACTTCTCTCCCAAAAGAGCAGGGGAGTAGTCATGTTACACAGGGGAGGAAGAATCCTGTGTTCCTCCCCTCTGTGACAGCCCCTTTTGGCTTTCACAGTGTATTAATAAACACTGTGAAAGCTAAATAAAAGTAAGCAAAAGGCATTAAAAATAATATAAATTGAATACTTGCCCTCTGCCGGCTGTTCGGGTTACCGGGATCCGACAGAACCACATCTAGTGACCTTCCAGGACCTACCAAGATCTGTGATTGGCTGCTCGTGGTTATGTGATATTTGACGTGCATGTGACGTGCATATCACATGATCGCGAGCAGCCAATCACTTTCCAGGCCCTTTAAGGACAGTAGATGTGGATCCTTGTTCCGGTAAGCTGAACACCTGGAGGAGGGTAATTATTCAATTTATATTATTTTTAACTAGATGGTGGCCCGATTCTAATGCATCGGGTATTCTAGAATATAGAAATATGCCCGATGCTATTGACATCACATCCTGCAGCACCGGCATTATACGCGCTGGCATTGCGTATTGTCTGAACAGCGAGACGTAATTCCAGCTGGTATAATGGCTCCTATGGGAGAAAACGCGGGGGCAAGTGCGTAAAGAATTGACATGTTGATTCTTTTTACGCGCGTGCTTTCTCCCATAAAAGCGCTGCATACATTTATGCAGCGTCTGCACGGCAATTGAAAGCCCATTCACTTTGCAGATGCAGGTGCGCTTTTTTTTTTCTTTTTCAAAAATGCAAAGTGTGAACGTAGCCTAAATGGGGTTGTTTCAGATGATTGGGACAGTAGCTCAACTTTCCGCAGTGTGATTGTCAACATGTGAATTGACCCTAAAGGTACCGTCACACACCGCCATATGGCTTCCATATCGCTGGCACATTTCTTTCTGATCGCTGTGAAACTGTCACACGTAGTGATCTCGCGTGCGATCCTGCATCCCGAAAATTGCCTGCAGAAGACCGGAAGCGATCTTCCCTTCACACATTGCCGCGTAACACGCCACAATCGTAGCGGCTATGTGGCCATACTGTTTGGATAGGGGCGTGCTAGAGTGTTTCACCGCGCTCCTATCACTGCGATTGGTAGACGGAACTGCGTTCCCATTGGTCAGCCTTGCGTGAAAGCACGGGTCATCAATAAGGCACCTCGGTCACGGCCACCAATCACCGCAGATGCAGCACAAAAAAACACCATCCAAGCATGCCTATTAGATTGATTTCAGGATCGCTGTGTACGTCGCTATCACCCTGTCACACGCCATGATGCGCTGAAATGGTCTGGTGGTTATCACCTGATTTCACAGTGGTGCAGGGCAATCAGGTGACGCTCTACCAGCGATATTCTCGCCATAGAATCACCCAGTCACACGCCACTACACACATGCGATGTCGTTTCCACATCGCCGAATACAGGAATTGCCAGCCATCTCGCCGGCAATATGGTGGCGTGTGACGGTACCTTAATGAGATAAATAACTCACCAAATACTGAACGTGTGCATGTGGCCTTACAAATACTGAGGAAAAAACTTACCAAATACTGAGCGTGTGCACGTGGCCTTACAGATACTGAGGTAAAAAACTCACCAAATACTGAACGTGTGCACGTGGCCTTACAGATACTGAGGTAAAAACTCACCAAATACTGAACGTGTGCACGAGGCCTTACAAATACTGAGGTAAAAAACTCACCAAATACTGAACGTGTGCATGAGGCCTTACAAATACTGAGGTAAAAAACTCACCAAATACTGAACGTGTTCACGTGGCCTTACAAATACTGAGGTAAAAAACTCACCATATACTGAATGTGTGCACATGGCTTTACAAATACTGGGGTAAAAAACTCACACATACTGAACGTGTGCACGGAGCCTTACAAATACTGAGGTTAAAGACTCACCATATACTGAAAGTGTGCACGTGGGCTTACAAATACTGAGGTAATAAACACTCACCCCATACTGAACGTGTGCACGTGGCTTTACAGATACTGAGGTAAAAACTCACCAAATACTGAACGTGTGCATGTGACCTTACAAATACTGAGGTAAAAACTCACCAAATACTCAGCGTGTGCACGAGGCCTTACAAATACTGAGGTAAAAAACTCACCAAATACTGAACGTGTGCATGTGGCCTTACAAATACTGAGGTAAAAACTGACCAAATACTCAGCGTGTGCACGAGGCCTTACAAATACTGAGGTAAAAAAACTCACCAAATACTGAATGTGTGCACTTGGCCTTACAAATACTTATCTATAGCAATCATTGTTTTTAGAAAAAAAATACAAGAAACTGCACAGAAAAAGACTGATTGGCAAATATAAAAAGCCACAAACTCAAAATAAAAAAAGGTAAAGTGGAAACTAAATTGCCACAATAAAAGAAGTGTATTATTGTGTTAGATATTTCCTTAATACCTCTAGGTACAGTGTTTGTTGCCAACAAAAACTTTGTGTGAGGAGGGGCCACAATTCATTATACATTAATTTTGATTTTGTATTCTTTTTATGGAATTGTTAGTTTTATTAACTGTATCACCTTTCATTATTCCATGGCTTCTTAAAACATTCATTGTACAAAATGGCTGCCTTCATATAACTGAACATATCTTAAGGTACCGTTACATGACGTAATATCGATTCGATATCGCCTGCAATTTCATGGGAGCGCGCGCATTTTTGGCACTTTGCCAAGATTGCCTTGTAGTTGTCACACGGGGAGATATTGTAGGCAACGCAACAAAGATGGTAAAAGCAACTATCATTCACTGGGTATGAGCAACCCAGCGAGCGATATTTATCAATGTAATGAATAGGGGAAGTTGCTTTCATCATTGCTATTGCGGTGTCACACTGATCCACTTGGAGAAAATAGAACCGGATGGATAGAAGCCGCGCTGACCACAATAAGAGTAACAGAGTAACACACACACTCTGTTTATTCAGTCTACGCGTTTCGTGGCAAACAGGCCATTTCATCAGGACATCTTATTTGTAGGTGTCACACTGAGCAATCCTACCACATCGCTTATGCAACATCGCCTGATTTAACTGTCTGCACATAAATCAGGCGATGTCGCTCCAGCGATAAATTGCAGTTGCATTGCCCTGTTACACGACACGACGCACTCACGATATCAATTGCAATTGACCACACCACGTGACTTTGCGGTGATATTGCGTCGTGTAACAGTACCTTTAAAAGCAACATTTCCTGCAATAATTTATTTTTCCATTTTATTTTTCCACAGACACAATAAAACTGGAGCCTCCTTCTCCACCTTACTATTCAGACAAGTCTCAGGCATTTTCCAAATGTCAGGATGAAGCCTCCAACTCCTTCATTGCCATCGAATGCCGTGTGTGTGGTGACAAAGCCTCAGGATTCCACTATGGAGTCCACGCATGTGAAGGCTGTAAGGTAACATATTTCTGCTTTATTTGCTGTAATTGTATTATTGCATAGTTATTGACTGTACTGTTACTGGGCCATTGACCCCTGATCCTGACCGGGCACATTTTTGTGTTTTTTCATTCACGAATCTTAAAGATCTGTACATTCTTTTTATCATTAATATATTCAAATGACTTTTGTTTTTTTTTATGATACATGGAGCTCCATTTTTATGTCTCAGTATTATCTTTTTTGGGACTGATATTGGTGGAAATTTAATGGAAATGATTCTTATTCATTTTTTTGTTCATATTTTTATTTTTATGACTATAAAGAACTACTAAAATCTAAAATAAATTTGAAAAATTGTTCTACATTGTGTAACAATTGTTTGTGCATATTGGCCACATTTTTTCTTTTTACCGGGCAGGGCTAGCAACATTGATTTGGATTGAGACTGGCATTTTTACTTATTTATTTCTTTTTTACCTGCTATTTTTTCTTTATTTAATGTTTCATTTATTTTACTTATTTTGCTCTCCATAAGGTCATGAAAGATATTTTGAAGTACATTTCAATACTGAAGTATTTTTATTTTAATATTATTTCCCCTTTAACTGGGACTAGTATATCGGCCCCAGTTACAATGGAAGTACAGGTTCCTGGCTGCTCATCAGAGCTATCTGTGTCTCCTGTGATCCAGCAGCTCAAGCTCTGCTCCTATACACAGAGATCACATGACTGCTATGTATGGATGAGGAATCCTATTACTATGTACACAGCGCTTCTTTATAGACACGGGCAGTAATAAACTGTTTTTGAATGCTTTATGGGGATTCTGTCTTACAGTGACATGATCACCCTAGAACATCACAGCAAAGTAGTAGCCAGGTTGCCAGACATTTAAATTCTGTGGACGGTTCAGAAGTGGTTAATTTTATGGTCATATTCTGGGTATCATTAATTAGACATTCCTGGAAGCTTCATGTTTTAAGATTTATACTGGAGGTTGAAACATTGCTGTTGTTTCTGGATTTGTGATGCCACCTTTTTGCCCAGTGTGAAGTAGTTGATTTCTGCAGAAATCCTTTTTTTTTTTTTATTAACATGGGTGTCTATGGAGGATGGATCCATTAGTTGCTATTTAGCTATCCATTTCTCTTTCATTTGTAAAGGGTCCGTTTTTTTTCTTACTGGATGAGTTTCAAATGGAATATAAATAGCAAATAGCAATCAGTTAATGGATCTGGTTTCCATGGACTTACCGTAAATGTTAAAAAAAATAGATCTTGCAGAAATCAATTTTTTCAAAATGGACGACAAAGTTGTGTTTGCACAACAGTTTGCTGCTGGATCCGTTCTATCGGATGATTACTGGATTTGTGAACTCACTTGGACTTTGCTTGGAAAAAAGGCATTATCTCACATTTGGCATTTGTGCATCTATATGGTACTGAAGCTCAATGCTGTCTCAACGCCACAATTGTTAGATGTAGGTGCTGCTCTTTTGACCTGATCATTGTCTAATGTAAAGTGCTTGGCAATAAATAGTGAAAAGGTCCGATGGACAGCTGATGTATTTTCGCCAAGGTTTTGATTAATTGAGTTGCATCAAGCAAAAAAAGCAGCAAATATATGTGAATTCAAGAGGCAACATACGGTTGTGCTCAAACGTTTACATACTCTGGCAGATTTTTTGCTTTCTTGGCCTTTTTTCAGAGAATATGAATGATAATACAAAAACTTTTTTTTTTCACTCACGGTTAGTGTTGGGTGAAGCCATTTATTGTCAGACTACTGTGTTTTCTCTTTTTAAATCATAAGACAACCAAAAACATCCAAATAACCCTGATCAAAAGTTCACATACCCTGATGATTTTGGCCTGATAACATGCACAGAAGTTGACACAATGGGTTTGAATGGCTAATAAAGGTAACATCCTCACCTGTGACCAGTTTGCTAGTAATCAGTATGTGTGCATAAAAGCTGAGCTGAGCGAGTTTCTGAGATCCAGACAGACTCTTACATCTGTCATCCAGTCACTGACATTTCTGGATTGTGACTCATGGGCTCCCCTCCCCCTGGCCTTTAAGTAGCCTCTCCTTCCACCAGGTGGTTCTGCTGATAGAGTTTCACTCTATGCCTGGGAGACGTGCTGTGCTGACCTGTGTGTTGGTGTTGCTGAAGTCCTTTCCTTTGGAGTTGCTGTATCCCAGTTCTGTGAAGGGAGGTGAGAGGGGAATAGCGCAGGCTGGTGGAGGAGTTTTAGGGAGAGGCTGGAGGCCCAAACCTTCTCACCTTCAGAGATACCTTCGGGATCAGGGCCATTCAGGGTTCCTAGACTAGGGTCAGACTAGTCTTCCCTGGTCACCCTGCCCATAACTGCCATTCCCTCATCAGCATTCTCACTACACCGTGACAGCAATACACGGTATTGAGAACTGGGTATGTGAACTTTTGATCAGGGTCATTTGGATGTTTCTGGTTGTCGTTATGATTTAAAAAAAGAAAACACAGTAGTTTGACAATAAATGGCTTCACCCAAACACTAACCATGAGTGGAAAAAATGTTTTTGTGTTATCATTCTTATTTTCTGAAAAAGGCCAAGAAAGCAGAAAACCTGCGGGGGTATAAACGTCTGAGCACAACAGTAGGAATGCAGTGGTTGTAAGATGTAGTATTTACTATTCTGCCAATCAGGTTGTCATGCTTTGGTCAGCATAGTCTTTGCCTTCAGCTTAATAGGGGACAATGGGGCTAAGTAACATTCAGAGGCTTTCATAGTCATACAAACTATGATAGTTGTAAATATGAGATCCTCACAGTTATGATACCTAAGGAAAATGAAACTGGAGTTCTTACACATGAACATGGTCACTTATTAAAGGGAATCTGTCAACACGATTTTACTTCCCGGGCTATTTATATGCACATATAGCTCTTTCAAATACAAGTCCAGCAATATTTTTACATGAATGGTATGTCCGTCTGTTACTGAGAAATTAGCATTACAATTTATATTAAAATGAGGCTGAAGAGCTATGGTAGAGCTGAAGCCTCCGTCACTCCATCTCTATTCTCCACCAAGAGCTACCTCCTCCTTCATGAGTGACCGCTCATTTCCCTGAAGTCATACAGTAAGAAGTTGTCAGGCAGGAGAAGGCGGCTCTTTGTGGGCAATAGAGCTGTAGTGACAGAAGCTTCAGCTCTACAATAGTTATTTGCATATCAGTTGAAATGCTGATTTCTGAGTAATGAAGGAACGCACTGACCACTCAAAGAAATTGCGGGATTTGCTTTTGAAAGAGCTACATGTGCATATAAATAGTTTTTTTTTTGGGGGGGGGGTTGAAATCCTGCTAAGGCTGGGTTCACATTGGCGTTCCCCTCCGCAGCGTTCTGCGGAGGGGGAGCGCCAAAGTGTGCTCAGCCAGCAGAAGCCCTATCTTCATTATAACAGTAAGACTGTGTAGCCCTCATGTGAACAGGGTCCCTGACCCTTCTGTACCTGTACGTCCTGATTCGCCATAGATTTAAGATTGATACTTGTTTTGTCTACCTCATCATCCTCATGTAAAGCGCATGGAACCTAATGGGCATACTAAATATAATAATAATATAAGAAATGAGAGGCACGGTGCTGCGTTAAATCTGCGCATGACTGTGCGCTCCACATTCATCCCCTTGTTCGGATCTGTGCGCAGGCGAAAGGCCTGCGCACAAATCACACGCTCTCCTCCACACCAGGAATGCAACATGTGCATCCCTGCTGCGGATGAGACTGTGATATTTGTGCGCAGGCATTCGCCTGCGTACAAATCACATATGGGAGTGAATGGCAGCGCACAGTCATGCGCAGACAAGCCAGCACCGTGCGCTCTCATTATAAAGATAGGGCTTCTGCTGGCTGCGCACACATGGCGCTTCCCCTCCGCAGAACGCTGCGGAGGGGAACGCCAATGTGAACCCAGCCTAACAGATTCCATTTAATGTCCTGTACCATATTATTCAGTACTTTTATTAGCACAGTGCCTTAATTGTATCTTCTTCCAATAACAAAGCTAAAGCCTGTGTGGTCCTAGGCTGATGACCTCATGTAATTCACTTAGTTTCCCATTGTAAACAGTAGGAAAATTAAATACAGCTCATTTACTCTGTTGATTGCACTAAAAAAAATCCAATACATACAAAAAAATCAGTGTTGCATGTAAGAAGCAACGCATATGCTAATAAAATATTGTGAAATGATAATACAAGCTTGTAATTGTATTGATTTCATATAGGCATATGCCTTCCTATTTGTGCACAACGTAGAAAAAAAAATTTCAGTACAAAAAAAATTCTTATTTTTAGTGTTTCATATTAGACACAGCTATTTAATAGAATAATATTCTGACCTGTTGAATTTACAAGTCATCAAAACATTGATTTGTGTCCAGTCACAGTTGAAAGCTCCGCAGCACATCTAGCGATTAGTTAAGTTTATTATTCTTCATACAGATATTCGAGGATTTACATCTCAATAAATCAGATCTATTGAATAACAAACTAGCTATATCAGAATTATCAAAGCCTAGATAAATCATAGTAAAGTCAGGCATCTGTATAAAATATTACAATTGCGTGTTTTAGTTATTTTTATGTTTCAGTTTGCTTTGTGAAAAATATTAAATCTCCTTTTACAAATATAGAAACTAATAACGTGTTGCTGTTGCCACATTAGATTTTTTTTATATCCCTATTAATATTTTAGAGTGCATTATAATGTTCTAGTTTTTGTTGGCTAATACTTCACTTAAATATTCCCTACAACTCCACTTACCGTATATACTCGTGTATAAGCCGACCCGTGTATAAGCCGACCCCCCTACTTTTGCCCCCAAAACCTGGAAAATCTATTGACTCGCGTATAAGCCGAGGGTGGACCCCAGCACAGGTATACAGCCCCCAGCAGTGGTATACAGGCCCCAGCAGTATAATATACAGCAGCCTCCAGTGGTATATACAGCAGCCCCAGTGGTATTGCAGCCCCTATATACAGCAGCCCCAGTGGTATTGCAGCCCTAGTGGTGTATACAGCAGCCCGTATATACAGCAGCCCCAGTGGTATTGCAGCCCCAGTGGTATTGCAGCCCCTATATACAGCAGCCCCAGTGGTATTGCAGCCCCAGTGTATTGCAGCCCCTATATACAGCAGCCCCAGTGGTATTGCAGCCCCAGTGGTGTATACAGCAGCCCCTATATACAGCAGCCCCAGTGGTATTGCAGCCCCAGTGGTATTGCAGCCCCTGTATACAGCAGCCCAGTGGTATTGCAGCCCCAGTGGTGTATACAGCAGCCCCAGTGGTATTGCAGCCCCAGTGGTATTGCAGCCCCTATATACAGCAGCCCCAGTGGTATTGCAGCCCCTATATACAGCAGCCCCAGTGGTATTGCAGCCCAGTGGTGTATACAGCAGCCCCTATATACAGCAGCCCCAGTAGTATTGCAGCCCCAGTGGTATTGCAGCCCCTGTATACAGCAGCCCCAGTGGTATTGCAGCCCCAGTGGTGTATACAGCAGCCCCTATATACAGCAGCCCCAGTGGTATTGCAGCCCCAGTGGTATTGCAGCCCCTATATACAGCAGCCCCAGTGGTAGTATACAGCCCCTGTATACAGCAGCCCCAGTGTATTGCAGCCCCAGTGGTACTGCAGCCCCTATATACAGCAGCCCCAGTGGTATTGCAGCCCCAGTGGTAGTATACAGCCCCTATATACAGCAGCCCCAGTGGTATTGCAGCCCCAGTGGTAGTATACAGCCCCTGTATACAGCAGCCCCAGTGGTATTGCAGCCCCAGTGGTACTGCAGCCCCTATATACAGCAGCCCCAGTGGTATTGCAGCCCCAGTGGTAGTATACAGCCCCTGTATACAGCAGCCCCAGTGGTATTGCAGCCCAGTGGTACTGCAGCCCCTATATACAGCAGCCCCAGTTGGTATTGCAGCCCAGTGGTAGTATACAGCCCTGTATACAGCAGCCCCAGTGGTATTGCAGCCCCAGTGTACTGCAGCCCCTATATACAGCAGCCCCAGTGTATTGCAGCCCCAGTGTAGTATCCAGCAGCCCGGTAGTAATAAACAGCCCCCCCCTCCTTATCACGTCCCCCCCAGGCTGCGGCAGCTGTTAAAATAACAAACACTGTATACATCACCTTCCGACGCAGCTTCTCCGCTCCTCCGGTCCTGTGCCCTCCGCACGCCGGCTTCTTCTTCCTTGATGTGCCGACTTCTGTGACCGCGCGCAGGAAATGACGTCATCTCCTGCGCCCGTCACATGACAACCGGCACATCAAGGAAGAAGAAGCCGGCGAGCGGAGGCACAGGACCGGAGGAGCGGAGAAGCTGCGTCGAAGGTGATGTATACAGTGTTTGTTATTTTAACAGCTGCCGCAGCCTGGGGGGGACGTGATAAGGAGGGGGGCTGTTTATTACTACCGGGGGAGCATATTAAGGAGGGGCTGTGCAGTGCAATATGCACGGCATCCCCCCGCCGTTGATGGACGGGGGGATGCCGTGCATATTCATTGCACTAATGAGGCGGCCCCACGTGACCGCATGCGGTCACCGCGCCCCCTCCTGCCTCCTCCAGCCCCCGTTCACAGCCCCCCCCCCACACAGCATACCGTATGACCGTGTATAAGCCGAGGGGGGACTTTTCAGCCAATTTTTGGGCTGAAAAACTCGGCTTATACACAGTATATACGTTTATTAAAGCACCACTCCAGCATTTTTTAATTTTAGTTTTTTCAGCATTGGAGTGGGGCTTTAAATCTACGTCCCCTGCCCAATGTGTTATACTCACCTTCCGATGTCTTCATGTTCTATCACAGTTGCTCCGGTCAGTCTTCTGTAATTTGTGACCTGCCAGTAGCTTCAGTGTTTCATGGAGCACCGGAGGTCACAACTCAATACAAGTTTATGAGAACCTCATTCTGGCCTTGTTCTGGACTTGATCTGGCTTTATTCTGGCCTTGATATGGCTTCATTCTGGCCTATTTCTGGCCTCTCATTCTGTCTCTCAAAGACTTGCAATGGGAGCTTTTGACCTATATTCCAACTTCCAGCCAGTAAGAAGTTAGGGACCTTTCACATCAGTGTTTTTTCATAATTGCGGCAGATCTGGCAGATTTTGCCGCATCTGCCGTGTAATGGCCGACTTGCAGCACAAATCCGACAAGCCCCATTCATTCTCTCTGCGGCTTGTGGTCAGGTGCGGCAAGTGCGGTTTTGCCGTATCCGGCACTTGCGTCACTTATGGCGGTGCAAAAAAAAACGCTGTTAGCAAGTGCTGGGTCCAGCAAAACCGCATATACCGCACCTGACTGCAAGCCCCATAGAGAATGAATGGGGCTTACCGGATTCATGCCGCAAGTCAGCCGTGATGGGGCAGATGCAGCAAAATCTTCTGGATCTGCCGCAATTATGAAAAAACGCTGATCTGAAAACAGCCTATAGTTATAAGATATATTCTGTCGTGGGACTGGAACACCACCGACAAAAGCTGAAAACACTGGAGGATGATTATAAAGGCCCCGTCACACGTGTCAACCAAGGCTGCGATGTCGGAAGCGATGTGCGGGTGCACGGTCGCTTCCGACATCGCAGCCTTGGTGTCACACGGCAGGATGTTGCCGGTGACGTCGCAGCGATGCGGGCGGAGCCATTGCTCACTGGGCTGGGATCAACCCAGCGAGCGATCCACAGCAATGCTGCGGTATAGGCTGGATCGCCGCCAACATCGCAATTGCGGTGTCAGACGGCGCGATCCAGCCTAATCGCTGGTTGCAGATTTACAGGTTTACGTTCATCCTCGTAAATCTGTCAACCTGCAACCAGCGATAAATCGCAGTTGCGTCGCACTGTCACACAGCACGACGCACTTGTGATATCGCTAGCGACATCGCTGATGCGTCACTTTTCGGCGATGTCGCTAGCGACATTGACACGTGTGACACGGCCTCTAGATCTGGGATAGGGGACTTAGATTTAATGCACCACTTTAGTGTAGAAAAACAAACTAACACTTAAGTGTTGCTTTAACTATAAGGCCTGTTTTGCATTTTTTTTCTCATACAAGAACAACAATCTGTGTTTTTTTCAGTATACTGGACCCATTTGTTGTCTGTGTTTCAGTTTTTACAATCTTTCTCTTGTCCCTTTTTCACTTATGAAAAAAAAATCTCAGTTTCCTCTAACCCTTAAAAAGAACATATGGATAACATTGGTATGCTATCAGTTTTTTCTTTCCACAAGGCCTTGAAATGCAGAGTACAATTTGAATTGCAACATAGATTAGAGTAGGACACATCTCCATTTGGGGTCCTTTATCTATCCATTAAAAAAACGGACAACACATATAGCAAAACAAGGTGTAAAACTAGACTCAAGGCTCTGTTACACTTAGCGACGCACCAGCGATCCCGACAAAGATACGACCTGGTAAGGATTGTTGGAGCATTGCTACGTGGTCGCTGGTGAGATGTCAAATAGTCAGATCTCACCAGCAATGCAGCAACGATACGGCGGTCGTTGAGACCCTGTCACTCAGATCTTTAGTATTGAGGTCGTTGGTCGTTGTCCCCGTCAAACACACAGATGCATGCTGGCCAGCGGGAGCCCGACGATCAAAAAATGGTCCAGGACATTCCAACTCGATCGGCGATCTCACAGCGGGGCCTGGTCGCTGCTACTTGTCACACATAGCGAGATCGCTAGCGAGGTCGCTGTTGTGTCACGAAAACTATGACATATCAGTGATCTAGCTAGTGATCTCCCTTAGTGTGATGGGGGCTTTAGGTATTTAAAGGTAAAGAACAGGCTGCCTGATTTTATAGTGATTGTTTAAACAAACAATAATTTATTCTTGCACTATACAGAGTAAATAAAAGAGTACCATCACACTAACGAATAATCAAACAAGTGATTAGAAATACAAAAGTGCAAAGCTGCTGGGCTGTATATTGGAATACACATAGCAAAAGCAAGAGACAACATGAAAACCATATCCTTCTAGTTAAAAATGATGTTCTTCTTCTTCACAGGGCTTTTTTAGAAGAACAATAAGATTGAAGTTAATCTATGAACGATGTGAGCTCAATTGTCGTATTCACAAGAAAAGTCGAAACAAATGTCAGTACTGCAGGTTCCAGAAATGTCTGTCAGTCGGGATGTCTCATAATGGTGAGTTGTTGATACGTTGCTGAAAAGATTAGTATCAGTATTGTCGATCAATAAAAGTAGTATGCGAAAAAAGCAGCCGTTCAAAAAATACCCATACACTAACACTCACATACTATATACAGTATACCCCCCAAAAGACTATAGTAGGGCAGCCCTCAAAAATAATCCAGTGAAAAACTGTTCTTTTGCTTTCAATGCACGTGAGTTATGGACAGCAACGTTTCAAGCTTGAAAAAGTCTTGGCCGCCTTTCTCACTTGTTTTGAAAGACCATCTTTTCACTCGATGTTTTGAAGTGCTGCTCCATTCTTATTTTTGTGTGTATATATAATGTATATACACACATACCTTGAGCCGAAATGTTGTACACCCTTTGACATGGATTTTAATTTTTTTCACATTGTTTTTCTATATTTGCGTGCGGCCTCTTTATCACTTATATATTACTATGATCTATTTGCCAGTGGATTTGGAGCCCCACACACATATATATATAGTTTATGTGTAATAAAGGATATTCCCCACCAAGAATGCACAGCAATAGTAAGGCTAGAACTCAATCATTCATATATATACATAAACAAGTGGGTAGAAAGACAATAATAACTGGAGTTATGCGAACTTGAACTACAAGGCTTATGTACCAACTATTGCCCAATATATTGCAATATCTGTTCACACATAGTCTTTTTATAGCAAAGGGATGCTTTTGAGGCACTCCTCTGGATCCGTGGCGACCATGGAAACGCAAGTGCTGTTCTGGTTCGTATGTTTCCAGGCCCCATGAACGCATAAAAGATTTATAATGCCAAAAATATCCCTTTTTACTAAAAACGACAGCAATTGAGTAAAAAAATGTTATACCAATCGTTAGCCATTTATAGAAAAAATAAATACCAAACTGGGTTATGGAATCCACTACTTGGTTTTAAGGTCTTTTTCTGCTCACTTGCTTTATGTATTATATATGTATGATTGAGTTCTAGCCTTACTATTGTTGTGCATCCTTTGGGAGGAATATCTTTAGTACACATATACTGTATATAATGTATGTGGTATGGTTCTCAAAATCCACTTGCAAATGGGTAATAATATATCAGCAGAAAAAGATGCCGCATTCCAAACATGGAAAAAAGTGAAAATGCAATCCATGTCAAAGGGACCTGTGGAAGCATTTCCAAGAGCGAAACAGCCGCTGTCATCCATGTGTCTCCACTCCCCTTCCTCCCCATGTGTATCTGCACCTGAACTATGAAAATAAACTAAAGCAGAGCACAGAACAGTGAGTGCCATCTGTATCTTTATATTATATATATATTTTACGTTTTTATCACATAGGTATATATCACTGGCAGGTGTAGATAATATATGAGCTCATAACAATTACTAATATTTTCCATATAATTTTTTTCATTAAGTTTTCATGTTGAACTTTTATGTCTGCTGCCCTGGGAATTTTCTCTCTTGTTTAACTATAGAAAGTTGAAATGTGTAATTTGTGAAGTGTGAGCGCAGAGTGCATGTGTCCGTGACAAGGCTTGCTAAGGCGTAAACAACAGAGCCATGATGAAAGAGCCCACACCAGAATGGTCTGCTAAAAAGGAGGAGACTGGCAGGAATTACCTCATTCCTTCATCTCATCTCACTGCTATGACAAGGAGACAAACTGGTTGGGCTGGTCGAGTGGACAATGCTTTTAAAAGCTCATTTGAGAAGTAATGCAAACATGTAGCAGGCCGAGCAAGGACTGAAGATGTCAGTACGTCCCCTCAGGCCTCCTGACAAAGTAGGGCCCTAAATCAGGCACATTCTTGATTTCTTGGCCAACAGGTTATAAACAATTATGTTGTCTCTATGATACTGATCAGCTTTTGCATTTTTCTCCTCATTGCCCATGTTTATTCCAGTCTTTGCTACAAGGACATTTGGTCTCAACCGGCTAACAGAGATATAGGCCTTGTCCCCGATATCAACCAATCAGAATTAAGTTTCTATTTTTTACTCTGCATTTAAAAAATAAAAGCTGATTTGTGATTGGTTGCTATGAGCAGCTAGGCCTACTGCTCTGTTCTGATAAATTTGGTCTGTGTTCTGGAGTGATGGTGAAATCAATGGCGGACTGTCAGCCGTTGTGCTCGAGATTTTCAGAGACTTTTTGGCTCCTAGAACCTTGGGTTTGACTTCAGGGACTCCTAGCAATGCTGTCTTCTGACTGCCTGTCCTCAGGTTTAGCATGGCAAATAGTTTTTTTTATAGAAAATATATTTACAAGCCAGATTTAGGGCTCATTCAGACGTCCTTTTTCCCTCGTATAAGTAGTAGCTGTGGTTTTCACGGACAGCACTCATATATATGACAGTCTGTGAGGCCATTTACATATCCATGACTTTTCTCAGACCGAGCAATCTGTGGAAAATTGTGGAGTCATATTCAGTTTTTTTTCAAGCATTGGATCAAAATTAGCAACGCAGTCTATGGGTCTGTGAAAAAATCAGACAGCACTAGTATGACATACCAGCTGGAAAGGATATATATAGAGCCCGTGAGTTCACCTGGTGCAGTGACCATTTTTACCAGCACTAGTACGACATCCAAGTATCACAAAGTGTCAGAAAGGAGAAGGTGGAGAAATGTTTTTTTCTCCATGTACGAAAAAACTGATGACAGTCCTATCCCAAAAAATCAGTCTGTTTTTCTCATATGTGGACAAAAATAGGGGTCTAAATGAGACCATACTTTAATATTCAGGAAACCTTTAAATCTATGCAATGGGAGTGAAATATTAATTACAGGAAAACCATAAAAAAAATAATATTTTAGATCTTGTAGAATATTGTAATAAACTAGATCTACCATACTTAACGGTCCTTTTACATATAAATATGGCACCGATCGAGCAACAGATAGGCACATAAAACTATTGGAAACTGATTGCAATTTTTCTGTGGCCTAAAAGATCAGTGCTGTCGGCAACACATTTTCCATTGTAAACTGGGCGTGTGCTGCCAGCAACGTGCACATTGTACGTGACCAACGAATCCTATTAGTGATCATAGAGTGTGATGAGCGAATAGTGAAATATTTGGAATATTCTAGCTGAATACTTTTGACTTATTCAGGTATTGACCTGGAATACCGAACCAAACACAAGTTAAGTAATCATGGGCTCTGCCCACACACAGCCACCAGCCATAAGACGAGTGTTTCCTGGAGAGGGAGGGCAAGCTTTATTTTTGTGTGTTTTCACAGCATAAAACATATTGCTCTACCTCCAAGTGAGAGCCTTCCATTCAAGTGGCTCTCACTAGGGTGCCAGCACCTATTGTTCACTGAAGGGAGCCGGCATATTGTCAGATCATTCACGATGGACACATCCCCCTTGAGCACCCGTGATCCTGACTGAGAAACGAACATCCCGAATACCTCAATATTCGTGCAAGTAACGAATTGTGGTGAATATATTGTCTCATCACTGATCATAGATCCTAAACTTTCCAAAAGGAGGGTGGGGTGGAGGAGTCTCGCACACATGCCATCCTACACATTTACTGCATTCGCATTGTGCACTAGTAGTACTCTAGATTTTTATGGTATTTTCAGCAGTTGATCCCCCTGGTGTTTAGAAGTTGAAAATATCAAACCTTTTTAGATATTTTTTTATTATTTTATTCTACTATTTAATTATATATATCTAAATATACATAAATATAGATTTCAATTGTTGAAAAAATATTTTTTACACATTCATCTTAAGGCTATGCTCCCACGATGAGCATTTTGTGATTTTCTGCAACATTTCCACACTTGTCAGCTGAATAAGGTTACGGTACTTGGGGATTTTTTTCATGACTCTTTTAATGCACTGTAACACTGGCCAAGGATGTGTCTGCCAATGGTGCTGCTGCCATTCTCTGACATCTCTGATATGGCATCAGTTTGGGAGGTGAATGTATTTTTTTGTTTTACACTGGGGACTAAAGCATTTAAAAAGTGACTATTTTTTTTATATAAAATTTTGAGCAGTGTGGAGAGTTCTGTAAACCTTTTAAGAGAGGATTTGTATTCATTGCTGTGAAAAAATGTACATGTACGTGGCTTCCAAACCCTTACTTCTCCCTAGTTTATGGACCAGCATTTGACTTCATTGATTACAGAGTACAGGTGACAGGTCAGCTGAGCACTGTTGTCTCACTAACGGGGTAATCTGCTGCAGCAAATTGTGCTGTTAAGGGCAGACACACTTATACAAGCTGCATGCGAGTATCTTGCATGCATCTCGCATGACTGACCCAGAACGGCACCTGTCTCTCTGGACTGGAGAGCGTCAGCTGATTGTGTTTCTACAGAGCTTATGTCCTCCCGTTCAGAAACGCAGGGGCCGTTATGGGTGAGTCATGTGAGATGCATGCAAGATATTCGCATGCAGCTTGTATAAGTGTGTCTCTGCCCTAAGGAGAACACTCAGAGGAGGTGCAGGTGCTGACCCATCACTGCCATCATCTGTACTCCACAAGAGTATGTCTGATACCAGTGCAGCTGAAGGCAATTAGGCTGGGGGAAAAACCAAGGTTTGGAAGCCTATTAGAAGCAATTATATTTTTATAAGAATGAAGACATCCCCAAATAAAGTGATTTGCAAAGTTTCATAACTTCCTATGCTGCACACAAAAATGAAGTTTAATTGCTCTTAAGCAGGGGTTGTCCTTTAGATGTGCACATGAATACATCGCCACTCTGTATGGGTAGATATTTGTCCATGTGAGCTACTGCTATTTATGTAACTGAAAAAAAAACTATATAAAATATATTAAATACTAGTGTAAACTCTGCTTTACATTTACATTTCTGGTTTCAGACTCCACAGCGCACAGCCTTTTTATGGATTTTTCTCTTACTGCACCAGATCTCTCGCTCCCTTTTGTCACCTGTAAAAGCTTTAAAGTTAGAAGATAAATGAGCTTTTTAATGGCAGACTTAAGAACATTCTACAGAGGGCGGCCCATTGTCCTAATGTAACAGAAAAACGATAAATTGTGGTGCAGAACATAAGCAGAAAATATTCGTTCATAGTTAGCAAATACTACAGTTGTTTAATCTCTGGAGGTACGCAGACAAACCTTGGGTAAATTCTGCAGCAATATAACAAGGTCTCCAAGCTTTGGAGAATTTTCATTATTAGTAATGCCCTGATGTAATAGTCTTCTTGTGTCACAAACAAGGACTGTAGGAAAATCAAATGCATTAAGCATCAAAAAATCTAAGAGCTGTCTAAAGCTGCTGCATTTTTTACTTTCTGATTCTGACAGACTGTTGCAATCTGCCCATGGTTCATCATAGTAACCTGTCTCAGATATGTACCCACATATTTCAGATGCATATGATTGATACAGTGAGTTCTTGTTATAGGATTACCACCTATTTAGTGGTTTGAGCCATGAATCTAAAGGCCCCGTCTCACACTACTATATCGGTAACGATATCGTTAGTACGTCACAGGTTTTCAGTCGTTCAGTGTGACAGTGTACAAACGATCAACGATAATCGGGCTGATCGGTGATGGGAGGTTGGTGAACCGGACCTTAAACCAAACGATGAGCGTCCGTCCAACATGCAGCAGGGTGTGTGTGACACCTCGATAACGATGTCGTTAAAGACCTCGCCTATTGAGACTGAAGGACGTTGGCGAGCTAACGACCACAAGTATCGTTTGCTTGTCACAGAATCGTTGCTGCGTCGTTAACGAGATCTATACGTGTGACATTTCACTAGCTGATCATTGAATGTCATTCTAGTGATCTAGGTCAAGTCGGATCGTTGGTCGGTTCGCCAACACATTGAAGCGTGAACGGGGCCTTTAGGCTGCATGGCCCAAACCAAGGCAGCAATGAGGACTCAAAACCCTTCTGTCTGATGTTACAAGTAGCAAAAGAAGACAAAAATTAGAAGACTTTCCCCCGATTTAGTAAAGGCAGGTGCTTCTAAGCATGATGTACCAAAAGTATTGTGTTTATTTAAATATTTAAATATGCCATCACTTGATCGCTTGTACAGTACACTATATTGTAGTGTATTGTAAAATCACTGATCTCATATGAAGACCAAACACTGGCTGGGCTTCACACTTATGCAAACATGAAGACAAAATCCCTGAAGACTTAATTTTAAAGCCGATAAGTGTTGTGTTCTTATGTTTTAAGCCATTAAATATCCATTTTCCTTCCTCATAGGAGCGCTCAATCTTCCTAGACATTTTCACTATTCACCTATACAAACATAGACCTTAGGCTCACAATTGAAATCATGATTCGTGAGTTGATAGACGTTAGAAGGACACTTTAGGGTACCGTCACACTTGGCGACGCTCCAGCAATCCTGACGATACGACCTGGTAAGGATCACTGGAGTGTTGCTACATGGTCGCTGGTGAGATTTCAAACAGTCAGATCTACTCAACGACGCAGCAACAATATGGCTGTCGTTGGGACTCTGTCACTCTAGGGCGTAGTATTGAGATCGTTGGTCGTTGTCCCCGTCAAACACACTGATGCATGCTGCTCAGCGGGAGCGCGACAACCAAAAAATGGTCCAGAACGGTTTGTCACGATCAGCGATCTCACAGCAGGGGCCTGGTCGCTGCTGCGTGTCACACATAACGAGATCGCTGCTGAGGTGTTGTTGCGTCACAAAACTTGTGACTCAGCAGTGATCTCGCTAGCAATCTCGCTTCGTGTGACCGGGGCTTTACCCTTTTACAATACTCTTAATTTCACAATTGACAGAGGCTAAAATGCTGTGATTGGAGATAGATCTGTTCATAGTAGTTACTGTCGGGTGCCTTCTGTATTACACAGACAACACTAGCTCTATCTGGAGCAGGTTCAGCTCATGAGCCAACTCCATTCAGGCAGTACAATTTGACAGATGTTTCAAGTTGACATCTGAGCAGAGTGGGCCACACCACGTGCCTGGGTTCTGCTGGGTGCTGGCGTCGGCCCTGAGTATGTGTATTTGTGGCATAAAACCTTCCATTCTTCCAAAATATTCTACAAGATTAAGGCCAACTCCTTGTCTCGGTTCCCATGTATCGGTCATGCTATTTGTGAGTGCAGCCTACTACTCGTCCAGCTTTCCCACATCCCAGCAATCTTATCTTATCATGGGAGAAGCTTCAATTAGCCAAACATCTCTGCAGGGGCAATTAGACGGTTACATGCCACCCACTTCACTGAGTGGCTATCTTTGTTCTGGTGGCACTTACATATGTTACATCTGTTTTTGGTAAATGCTGAGTAAATCCAATGCAAGCAGAAACATTTGTACCCTGTTTATTTATTATTATTATTATTTATTATATAGCGCCATTAGGTTCCATGGCTTACATGAGGTTGAGGAGACAAGAACAAGTACACTAATCTAGGCATCAGGACGTACAGGTACAGGAGGGCAGGGACCCTGTCCACGAGGCTCACAGTCTATGAGATATGAATAGAAGTGCTTGATCTGGCAAATGGAGAAGGTCCATCTGGAAAGATTACCCCTTGATTACACTTATATGCCCTAATTAAGTGACACATCACCTCTGGATATCGTGATATTTTTTAGAATTTATTATAAATATGTCCTCTAAATTTCTATATCTTTCTAAGATATCTATCATGTTTTAAAATGACCTTACTGCAGAAACCCCTGATATTATACCTGCCCTTTAAAGGGCTTGTCTGACATCTAAACAAAAAAGAATAACTTGGCTAAATAGAATAAAATGACAAAAGCCCTTTTGCATATTGATCAGATATATGGATGGTGATCCAGCGTCAGCGCTGAGCACCGGCAGTGATGATGCCCCTCCACCATCACTCAGCGTTGCACACTGCGGACACCATCACTTGGGTAGACGGTGTGGTACCACTGAGGGAGGATGCACAAAGCACCGGAGCGGGAGGCTGGAGCAGCAGCAGGTTTTTCAGGCAGGTATAGGGGATTGTTTTTCTTTTTTTAGGGCATTTCCTCCATTCTTTTCCGCTCTTAGAAAATCCCTTAAAGTCAGATTTGAAATCATCTAATAAGGAAATGCTGATGAATGTCTTTCTCGAGCAAATCAAATAGGTGTGGACTCTTGATAAATCATGTTTTGCCTATTAATATGTTCTGTTTGCATTTCGTATGGAGTTAGCTCTAGTAAAGTCATCGTGTCCCTAATCAGTGTGACCAGTCCAGAAAAAATGTGCTGATAAATATACCTGTAATTTAGTATTAATGGGTTTGTTTTAAATTCATTCCACATTAACATCATGCCAGAAACACAAATAGCCTCAGATAAAAGTACAGGTTAAATTGTCCTTTGTATCAGCACAAATTCCAGCAGACTTCACTGAAAGGTTAATGTTTTTTTTTTAATGAGTGCAGTAACATGTCTAAACTAATATTGTTCTGTAATGACTATGTTTATATATAGCAGTGATTTGTAATTTTTCCAGTTTTCCTACAGTAGCCAGTGAAAAAAGTGTTTTAAAGAAAAGTTTTAAAATGTTATTGCACATATTTTAGATTTATATTTCACCACCAGGGGGCGTCTGATAAACTTTTGTATGATTCAGTTCTGTATAACCCTCACCCATGAGATCAATGTCTGTGATAGAATGTTTAATGTAGTGTATTCATCATGTCATCTGGGATAGATAGATAGATAGATAGATAGATAGATAGATAGATAGATAGATAGATAGATAGATAGATAGATAGATACAGAAAAAAAAAAAAAAAAACTGCACAGCACTCAAGATATAGTGTGAACTGGTGCAAGCTGTGATGCTGGAACAAACAACCAGAAAAAGTTCACTGCAGCACTCAGCTACTACCAAAAATGTACACATGCTAATAAGATAATATATGAGGAAAAAATTTAAAAACGTAAGTTTTTTAAAAAAAACTCAATATTCTTATCTTTTTATTTGCTGGGGTTCTTGGTACATATTTTGGCCAATATCTGTTTGCTCATCAACCACTCCACGGTGACCCCAGGTCTGATGAGTCCTACGCTGACATCCCTGTCCTCCTTATCCCACTAGTAAGTGGGTGGACATCATCTCAACCTCAGACCACCTGAGGGCGATGAGGGTGCTAAGTGTAGCTGCGGAGCCAGCAACTCCACATATTAGACATGAATAGAAACAAAACTGCACAGCACTCAAGATATAGTGTGAACTGGTACAAGCTGCGATGCTGGAACAAACAACCAGAAAAAATTCACTGCAGCACTCAGCTACTACCAAAAATGCTCACATGCTAATAAGCGGTTTATATATGAGGAAAAAATTCTTAAAAACTTGCTTTTTTTTCAAAAAACTCAATATTCTTATCTTTTTATTTGCTGGGGTTCTTGGTACATATATTGGCCAATATCTGTTTGCTCATCAACCACTCCACGGTGAGCTTAAGGAGGACAGGGATGTCAGCGTAGGACTCATCAGATCTGGGGTCACCGTGGAGTGGTTGATGAGCAAACAGATATTGGCCAAAATATGTACCAAGAGCCCCAGAAAATAAAAAAATAAGAATATTGAGTTTTTTTAAAGAAAACATAAGTTTTTACATTTTTTCCTCATATATAAACCGCTTATTAGCATGTGTACATTTTTGGTAGTAGCTGAGTGCTGCAGTGAATTTTTTCTAGATAGATAGGCAAAAATGAACTGCAGCACTCCTTCCAAGATGTATTCAGCCTTTATTGGCCTTCAGGCATGTAATGCAACGTTTCAGTCACATAGGACTTTCTTCCAGCCTGGATAATGTATATCTGATAATTCTATTGGATTTCAGTGTTCGGTATCAGTTTAGCATTTTGTTTACGACATGCCACAGATCATAGCGAGACCCACACAAGATGCTTCTCTGGCATCGATCCTGAACTGTAGGAAAATATTCTTGTTTTTTACTGTGGGTATTGCAACAACATTGTCAAATGACCAATAAGTCATGACATATTTGTGGAGATCACATTTTTCGGGCTGGCAGTTCAGATTGTCTTTTTAAGGGAAACATTTCCTGTTTGTTTAACAGATCTTGACGAGGTCGTCTGTATTATTTCAGGTTAAGAAATGTCATATTACTAAACAATAGGATGCTGGTATATGAGCTTCATGGCAGCTGCTCTCACAACATAGTGATTCACGGTCACAATACTTGGGATCTTTGAATGGGCAAGAGATAGAAGCTGCAGCCAATATCGTCACTGCTTAGATTTTCAAAACTGCGTTAAAAAATAAAATACGTCATTTGATTGGTTGATGTTACTTAGAAAAAAAACAGCTAGAATTAAATTGGTTGCTGTAAGCATCATGTTAAGAAGGATGGGCGCCTTTGGGGACATGTGTTTGGAGCTACAAATATTTTTGGGTTTCATTAAAAATGTTGCCTCTGTTTGCCTTCTTTAGTTGTTGTGTTGCTTTATGTATTGCTGGCTGCAGAATGAGTTAACTAAGTATCAGTCAGTCAGCTCAGATAGTTTGTAATGCTGTTATTTGTCTTTATCTGAGCTCCTTTCAGCCGATTTATGACCATACACCATACCAAAGTTTAATGTGTTGGGAAATAAAAAAAATATATTAATTGTTGCAAAATTAACTACCCCTTGAATGAAAATACAACAGTGTATGGTCCAGTTTGCAGCCGGATACCTCACTTGCAGCCACAGCTGCTGAAATTTCAAGATCCCCGCTAGCCGTGGTTCTGAAATCTCTGCAGGGGACAGCTGGTGGTGCTGAAGTTTAGCAGCCCTCGCTGCATAGATCTGCATAGGTTATGCAGTTAAAGAATGACTGTATCATATAAACATTATCCTGTGTAATATATGCTTTTCACACTGAAAATGTTCTTTTAATTGGTATTCTGACATGGGTTTTCTCAGCTTTTTTGTTGAAGGGGTTATTCTCAAGTTAAAAAGTTGCTTTAATTTAGTTGAACACCTTAAAAGTAAGCAAGTGTGCAATTGACTTGCTTTTTATAACTGCTGTCATTCTCCTACATTGTGAGTTATTAGTTTTAAAAGTGTACAGTTGGTTAGCTCCTGACAAGCTGATGTTATAAATCTTGCAAAATCACCCACCCCGAAGCTTTCAGAGCTAGTCTCTTAATCACAGCTCTCGCTCTTGGCTGAGGTGATCACAAGCCGTGTGCTTGTTCAAATGCCCTGTTATTCCTATGTGTAAATACACTGATATAAGGGTAGACTCCAGAATAAATCAAAGATGGTTGAATGTGTTACAGCAGAACTTGTGCTGAGCTGTATACGTTCTTCTAATACTGTACTACAGCTGTGCTACTAACCACAGCTGTCACTCAAGGAGGAAAGCCCGCCCTGGCAGACGTCAGGAACTAAGTAGACTAGGAAGCTGTGAGCTGCTCATGAGTCAACGTGAGGATACCCCTCTAATGCTCTATTTGCCATAAAAAAATATCAGAACTCTGAAAAAGCATATTAAAGTAAAAGCATCTCATAAAAAATCTCCAATATCAGTTTTGTTAGTTTGGTGAATTTACTCCACAGACTTTTCAAAACAATATCTAAGCTATTTATTATGTTAAGAGTCCAAACATTTTAATCAACAAGTTGCACATAAGCTTGAAAGGGTTGTTGAGACCTGGAGCTCAAGTCTGCAGTCGCTCTATATGACCTCAGACTTGTGAGTCTTTACAGCATGCAAAGTGCTGTCAGGATTCTTCAGGGCCAGGTGGTCACATGACCCCAAGTATGTGATTTGCAAACATCCAGCCACATTTCTACTAGACATGTCCGGCCTTGAATTGAGCGAGGTTGGGAACGACTAGTCGGCATGTGACCATGTATATGCAAATCACATACTTGTGATTATATGCCCGCCAGCTCCTGGCCAAGAGAATCCTGACAGTGTGCAGTGATGATTTATATAGAGTGACTACAGACTTCAACCCCAAGCCTGGACAACCCCTTTAAAATGTGTTTTCTACCAAATATTTTGTATATGCAGTAAGACTGAGAGATGTCTCTTATCACATACCTTATAAAGTTTTAAAGATGAGGGTCATCAAAGTTCAATAAACTTATAGCGCTAATTAAATTGTTTTCCATGAGATATTGCGTGGAAAACACACCTCAAGATATGCTAAACTACATTTATGGTATGTTTTATGACACAACATTCTTGTTTTACCATCATATGGTGACTCTCTATAATGTGAATTATAATCTCACTCCTAGTAATAAAAAATATTTTTTTTTAGCCATCAGGTTTGGACGGATGCCTCAGGCTGAGAAGGAGAAGCTTCTGGCTGAGATTTCCAGTGACATTGACCAGCTAAATCCAGAGTGCGCTGATCAGAGAGTCCTGGCCAAACACTTGTATGATTCATATCTCAAGTCCTTCCCTTTAACAAAAGCTAAAGCCAGAGCCATACTGACAGGAAGAACAACAGATAAATCGGTGAGTGGGAGTTATGGGTGTAAATGATTTACTATGATTGTATTTTCTACTGTTGGGAGGCTTAGGCTGGAGCTACATGGTGACGTGTTGGCCTAAGCAATTCTCAGAAAAGACGTGATGAACATCTGTGCCCTTGCTGCCAAGTAACTCTTTTCAGGCTGTGATTTTGCTTCTGAAAAATGGCCAAATCTCGGGGAAGTCACACAAAATCACAGTGAAATGCATTGACGTGTTTGACAAGTTTGGTGCAACACCTTCAGAAACTCTGTGTTTCAGGAGGTCACTGATCATAGTGCAAACGACACAGGAAACCATTAGATACTATGTCATGTCACCATGTAGCCTTAGCCATATCCAGAATTATTTTTGGAACGTTGTTTCCCTTTTACGTAACTGTGACAAGTTTTGGAAGCTTGACATGATTATACACAGGACACAAATTTAGACAAGGCCATGCATTATCTTTATCTTCTGCTTCCGGTCTAAGATGTATAGAAAATCTGAAAAGCTATGATATTTGTACAAAGCTGAGATATAGACATAGCAAAGGCCAAGGCTATTGAAGCACTAGCGCCAAGTAATAACATGTTATGGGGTTGATTCATCAAAGCTGAAAACTGGTGTAAAATGCTTTGACGGATCACACAACATTTGTGCAGTGCGGAGTTGTGCAAAAAATGTGTGACTTTTTACACAGTTTGAAGCTGTTTCTCCAAAATGGGTGAAGCTGGAGAGGCGGGGGGCCTTGGCAAGGATCGGGCATGGCTACACCCTACCATTAAAGTTCTGGCATTTCCTGCGCCAAAAGTACTACACCAGTCACTGACTGAAATAGAAGTTCTGGTAATGCACACGCCACGTCTCGTTGCACCAAAATCATTAAGTTGCATTGTCCTTTTCCTGAATTTGGGACATTATATTCCAGCAACACCTTAAAGGAAACCTGCCATGTCATTTTGTGATATTAAGCTGCCCCCAATGTGTTTTAAATGATGCAATGTGTATCACTAACATGGTTTTCTAAAAACAAAATTCCAGGTATTTATCTCAAAAGAAGACTTTACATGCTGAAGTGACTGCACACACATACCTGGCTTCAGTCATAGAGGAGGTGACTGCACACACATACCTGACTTCAGTTATAGGGGTGGTGACTGCACACACATACCTGACTTCAGTTATAGGGGAGGTGACTGCACACACATACCTGGCTTCAGTCATAGGGGAGGTGACTGCACACACATACCTGGCTTCAGTCATAGGGGAGGTGACTATACACACATACCTGGCTTCAGTCATAGGAGGTGACTGCACACACATACCAGCTTCAGTCAAAGGGGAGGTGACTGTACACACATACCTGGCTTCAGTCATAGGGGAGGTGACTGCACACACATACCTGGCTTCAGTCATAGGGGAGTGTGACTGTACACACATACCTGGCTTCAGTCATAGGGGAGGTGACTGTACACACATATCTGGCTTCAGTCATAGGGGAGGTGACTGTACACACATACCTGGCTTCAGTCATAGGGAAGGTGACTGTACATACATACCTGGCTTCAGTCATAGGGGGGTGACTGCACACACATATCTGGCTTCAGTCATAGGGGAGGTGACTGCACACACATACCTGGCTTCAGTCATAGGGGAGGTGACTGTACACACATACCTGGCTTCAGTCATAGGGGAGGTGACTGTACACACATACCTGGCTTCAGTCATAGAGTTTTTGCTTACTGTCACTCAAGTTCCTTAATTATATTTATTTCATTTCATTGTTTCCCTTCATTGTAATTGAATGACATCATTGCAGGACCTGTAGTAATGTCACAACCATGTGAGCATAATGGACGGACCTAAGCCCAAAGGGTATTTTTCTTTATCTTAGCTCCACACATTATGATCACATGGTCGTGACATCACCACAGGTCCCTTCACCACCAAAGGACCTTCAGCGATCAATGTCAATATACTGTATTACACTGCAGAGGGTGTTACTATGTTTAAAAAACTGCATGACAGAAGTGGATTGTTATGACTGATTCCAGCTGAAGTATCCACCCCATGACTGTTTGTGTAGGTACCTAATGCAAACAACTAAGCACCTAAAGTGCTTTTTTATGACAAATACATGGATTATTTATTTAAACCAGGTTAGTGGTGCACAATGCATGATCTAAATAACATTGGGGCCATTCTAGAAACAAAAAAGGTCATTACAGATTCCCTTTAATTAAGGCTGGGGTGAGTAACGCCAGTCTTACAAAATTGATCCCATTATGTAATTCCTTAAAGAGGTTGGCCAGAATTAAAGGCTATTTGTTCCAAATAATTGACCAGTTTGTCAATATTCCAGATCATTTCAGTATTCATAAATGGGCCATACTATAGAATTTAGGACATTTATATATCTTAATAGAACATATCCATGGGAAAGTAGTAGTGGAGCATTCATGTGGACACAAGAATCATTTATACGCCTGGTCTTCTTCTTTTAGCCTGTGGTGATTTATGATATGAACTCACTGATGATGGGAGAAGATCAAATCAAGTGCCAATACTTGACTCCTTACATGGAGCAAAATAAGGAAGTTGCAATCCGCATTTTCCAAAGATGTCAATCTCGATCAGTGGAGGCTGTCCGGGAGATCACTGAATTTGCCAAAAACATTCCAGGATTTGTGAGTCTTGACCTAAATGACCAAGTAACTCTCCTGAAGTACGGGGTCCATGAGATTATATTCACAATGCTGGCTTCCCTCATGAATAAAGATGGTGTCCTCATCGCCGATGGCCAAGGATTCATGACCCGAGAGTTTCTCAAGAGCTTGAGGAAACCATTTGGTGAATTCATGGAGCCCAAGTTTGAATTCGCCATAAGATTTAACGCTCTAGAACTGGATGACAGTGACCTCGCCATTTTCGTAGCTGTCATCATACTTAGCGGAGGTAAGATTCGTTTCGTGTCGGTGGGTGTCTTGTGTGCATGGCATGGTTCCCAGCTATACTGGTAGATTTTATGAGATGTTACATCAATGTGAGGCAGCGCAGCAGAATTTGTTAAAGAGTAACCATCTAGTAAACGTCAGATGAAGCAATGTCATTTCAGGATAAGTTCACTGCGAATACTCCTGCTCAGGTGTAGGAACAATAAAAGCAGCAAGTTCAAACCAGACTCCTCTAAGAAGAAGTAGATCATGAAGGAAATGTTGGCTTTTTTCAGATTATAGACTATAAAATATTAACAGTTTATTATATGCCATATAATATTTGAAGCATATTTCACTCATATTTTAATAAAAAGGGAACGTTTATAGGACCATGTAAAAACTATGCAGGGAACATGAACATAACTGGCATATCTTTATCTAAAATTGTACTGCAGCATCCAGCATGCTTTACAAGATTTAAAGCATAGCCATAGTTTTAATCTTTATTTTATAAATCAATAATACACATTAAAATAAGCAACTTTGTAATAAATCTTACTAGAGAATTCTGCTTCTTTCTCCTCCAGAGCTCATCATTCATTTCCAGTATTCACGGGTAAAAAACTCTCATCCTGTGAAGTCAGATTTTTCCAATACTAAGAAGGAAATGACAGTTGGTGCTTACAAAATTCTATGTAGATGGGGAGGGGTTCTACCTTTAATCCCTTTCATCCCTCCAAATAGAATCTTATCAGTAGCTACTGTCATATTCTCTCTTAGGGTATGTTTTCTGGGTGTTTTTCAGCGTTTTCCGTCGGCGGTTTCCGCTGAGTTTTATGTTAATTTATGCTAATCCTAGCCTCCGGTTGGATTAACATGCTAGTCAATGGAGTTTAGAAAACGCTGTCTTCATTAGAACGTTTTTATTCTGGTCGTTTTCAGTTTCTTCAGCGTTTTTCCACCGGTTTTCAAAGATAGAGCAAGTGACTTCTTTTGGTCGTTTTTCCAGCGGTTCCAGCTTACAAGTGCAGCAAAAAACTCAGTTTTAAAAACGCTCAGAAAAACAGCCGACAAAACGCTGGATAAACGCTATAAAAAACGAGCAAAAAACGAGCAAAAAACGAGGGACACTGCTGAGCACAGACAACTCAGTTTCTGCTATTCTACACCGGTTCCCGGTCGGTCTGCAGAGATGCACAAACGTCTGATGTGCACATACCCTTAGGCTCCTTTCACATCAGCGTTTTCCTGATGTTTGCGGCTGATCTGGCAGATGGCGTCACATCTGCCCGATCGGCTGCCTAATGACCGACCTAAAGCTCGGATCTGGCAAGCCCCATGCATTGTCGGGTGCTGCAAGTGTGGTTCTGCTGGATACGGCAGTTCTGCTGGATCCGAAAAAAAATATGCTGCTAGCGGCAGTTTATTTTGCCGCCGCAAGTGCCAGATCTGCCGGATCCGGCAGAACCGCACTTGCCGCACCTGACTGCAAGCCCCATAGACAATGCATGGGGTTTGCCGGATCCGGGCAACAAGTTGGCCGCTGCAAGCGCCAGATCTGCCGAATCCGGCAGAACCGCGCTTGCCGCACCTGACAGTAAGCCCCATAGACAATGCATAGGGTTTGCCGTCCCGGGCCACAAGTTGTCTGTTAGCCGGCAGATGTGGCACCATCTGCCGGTTCGGCCGCTAACATCAGCAAAAGCTGATGTGAAAGGAGCCTTAGTAATATAAAAATAAGGAAAGGGATCAAATACCAAGCAACACAAAATGGGTGTTTTATGATGATGAACTATTGGATTTGTCCTGAATAGGGGCCTCTTCTGCCTATGTATTGCCCTGGATCTAGTGATTTTTTTTTTTTGATTATTACATTAATATCATACTATGTAATACAGTATAAAATCGAAGCAGATCTGTCACCAGGTTTCACAATGTACATATTGCTCTTTGAGACCTCATGAGTCTTAAAGGAGTACTCTGAAAAATGTTATACAAGTAAATGAATAAATAAAGAACATTTAAATATTACAAATATTACAAAATACCTTTATTTAGCAAAAATGTATCAAAAAGGTCTTCTTTAGTTAGTGCTCTATCAGGATTTGAAATATCTCAGCTCCCAGCAGTTTCCCAGCCGGACGGGCTGCATAAAGATGTCTACTGGAGACAGGCAGGGTGAGTGCAGTGTCCTCTCAGGTATTGTGAGCATGCATTCGTTAGTTCACTGAGCCTAACAGGACAGGCAGAGGAGCAGAGTGCAGACTTAAGGCTCCGTTACACACAGCGATTTTCGCTAATGATATCACTGCAACGACCAGCGATCAGCTTGCTGATCACTGCGGAATGGCCAGGACCATTTTTTGGTCGTTGGTCTGCTGCTGGGCAAACCTTTCTAACCCGATGTGTTTCCTGGTAACCAGGGAACACATCGGGTTACTAAGCACAGCGCGCTGGTAACCAGGGTACACATCGGGTTACAAAGCACGTGTGTGTACCAGATGTGTACCCTGGTTAACAACGTTCTCCTGCCGAATACAGTAGCGGGACCTCAACATCGTGGAAAAAAATAGTTTATATTCTTTTCCACAATGTCGAGGTCGTTACACCGGTCACTGAGGATATCTGCCTGTCTGGCATCTCACCAGTGACCACACAGCAATGTTCCAGCGATCCCGTTCGTTGATCGGGTCGCTGGAACATCGTAACGTGTAACCTGGCCTTAAAGCAGGAGAAAACCACTTTAGCTGAGATTGAACATTTATCTCATCGGCCTGACAGGTTTATTGGAGGGCAGGAGGATGGCATGGAGCTACTGGGATAAACTATACAAATTGTCTTCTGCTTGTTCTGTGAGGTTCAGTGAACAGAGGAATGCGCGATTAGGATACCTGACATAGGACGCTGCAATCACCCAATGTCTGTGTCCAGCAGATGTCTTTACGCAACCTGTCCAAGATGTGGGATGGCTGTGAAAATGCAGGGAGATGACATATTTCACATACTGATAGTGCACTAACTAAAGATGACCTTTTTGCTACATTTTTGATAAAAGGGTTCTTAATATAAATTATAATATTTAAATGTACTTTATTTAAATTATGTATTTATATTACATTTCTTGGAGTATCCTTTTAAGTATTTACTGTGAAAGTTGATGTCAGAAGCATTGTCCTTTCTGAAAGCTTCCCTATCTGATATTACAATGAGCAGTTTAAGTCCAGCTATTCTGACACAGATTGTCAAAGTAAAATACTCCAGCCTCATGATATCTGCATTACATTTTTGGTGCGTTTTTCTGCCAGAAGATGCAGATTTGCTGCAGAAAATTTCTTCACCAAATGCTCAGTTTCTCCTAGAGATTCTCCTATTGTCTGCATCCATTAATAGACAGTGCAACAATAGAAGGCAAACAATGCAAAATGTTTAATAAAACTCAATGACAAAATTATTTTTTTTATCCCAAAATACATATAATTAAGAAGAAAATTGTCCCCAAGCATTATTATCTCATATATGCTACTAGTCACTGGTATGTTTTCATTTTAGTGTTTTTTAATTTTATTTGAATGATTTGTATATCAGTAATTACAAGGGTTGAATAAAAAGCAATGCCTCCACCTTCGTAGCTCCTCAGCAGATGGCAGTACTAGTATGAGGCAGGTACTGGACTGTTCAGTAGACTCTCCTCTACAGTTCCATTTGGTGAGAAGCCTTTGCAATGAATGGTTCTGTTGTTACAGTGTATGTCTTGTGAAGACGGTTGATTTAAACAATGTGCTGTCATTGAATTTTTGACAGCAGAAGGTGTCACCCCAAATGAAATCCATCAGAGAATGCAAGCTGTTTATGGTGATTGTGCTGATTTTAGCACTTTGCGTTGTTGGACCAGTGAATTTAAAGATGGTGAGGCAGGAACATCTGATTTGCGTTACAAAGAAAGAGTTGGACGTCCTGTAACAGCAACCACTGAATTAAACATGCAAAACTTTGACAGACTAAGGAGGATGGTCTTATCACTCAAAGAGAAAATTCAAGCATAATGGACATTTCACAAGAACGTGTAGGTCACATTATTGCTTTGCTTGGTTATCAGAAGATCTGTGCACGATGGGTACCCGGATGTTGATATCTGAAATGAAGTGGACTGAAACTCAGTACTGTATGGCATTCTCCATACAGTCCAGATTTGATGGCGTTTGGCTTTCATCTGTTCCCGAAAACAAGAGAAGATCTTCAGGGACATCACTATGCATCTGATGAAGAAATTGAGAGAACTGTGAGAAGCTGGTTGCGGAAACAGAGTGTCGACTTCTTCATGACAGTTTCAGAAATCTTGCTCGTCGTTGGAAGAAGTGTACACAATTGTCTGCTGATTAATTACATTACTGATATTACACTTTTCCAGATAAAGAGCACATTCTAAGAATTATTTCTGTGTTTGATGTATTAGGGCCCTTTCACATCTGCGTTTTTCATAATTCGCGGCAGATGCGGTGAAAAAACCGCATCTGCCGCGTTTGCCGCATAACGTTCCACTTGCGGCACGGTTGCGGTTTTTTCCATAGGAAGTATAGGGGGACTTGCGGCAGATGCGGCAAGTGCGGTTATTGCACTTGCGGCAGGTGCGGCAGAGAAAAAAACCGCAGTAAGCCGCGGTTTTTTTCTCTGCCGCACCTGCCGCAAGTGCAATACCGCACTTGCCGCATCTGCCGCAAGTCCCCCTATACTTCCTATGGAAAAAACCGCAACCGTGTCCGCAAGTGGAACCGTTATGCGGCAAACGCGGCAGATGCGGTTTTTTCACCGCATCTGCCGCGAATTACAAAAAACGCTGATGTGAAAGGGCCCTTAAAATATCCCCATCGAAACCCAAGTTTCAACGGTGGAGGTATTACTTTTCATTCAACCCTCATATAATAAGCCTTCTCCAGTTAAAAAAAGCATATCATAAGTCAGAGTAGAAAAGGGATGCATATATACGTCATATAGCAGTAAGGCTAGGGTCAGACCTGCGTCAGCCCTCAGCCTGCCGAATCCGTCTAAAACTTAGTGTCTGGAAGGCTGAGCACATAGCGTTAACGGCATGTAACGCTATGCGCCGGCTGTATATTGTATCACTATGGATACCTGATGCTTAGCGCAGCCGCCGGCTCCACACACAAGGACCGGATATGCGCTTTTGCTGAGCGCATAGAAAAACGCTGCAAACCGCATTTCCTGTGCGCTCTGCAATAGCGCATATCCGGTCCTTGTGTGTGGAGTCGGCGACTGCGCTAAGCATCAGGTATCCATAGTGATGAATAGGCAGGCGGCGCATAGCGTTACATGGCGTTAACGCTATGTGCTCAGCCTGCCAGAGACTAAGTTTTTGACGGAATCGTCAGCCTGGGGGCTGAGGCTAGTTAGACCCTATCCCCAGGGGTTAAGTCCGATTCTTGTCATTATCACTTGTGTGTATAAATTGTGTGACCGCTTGCATCATTTTCCATTGAATTATCTTTTATTGCTTCTACACTACAGCATAATGACTTTTTTATGGCCTCAAATATCAATATTAGACTACTTACTTTGGATTAATTGCTTTTCATCTTTTTCAGATCGCCCTGGATTATTGAATGTGAAGCCCATAGAAGATATTCAGGACACTTTGCTACAGGCCCTGGAACTACAGCTCAAGCTGAACCACCCGGACTCCTCGCAGCTCTTTGCTAAACTTCTCCAAAAGATGACGGACCTTAGACAAGTAGTGACAGAGCATGTCCAGTATTGGCAAGTTATAAGGAAAACGGAAGGAGAGATCAGCCTCCATCCACTCCTGCAAGAGATCTACAAGGATTTATATTAGGAGTCCATCTAGAGTTTAATGGGCGCAGTACAAGGACGTTCTGTCTTCATCATCTGCAAGAGATCAGCGAGGACTTGTCCCGAATCTGCACACAAGTCTACGAGAGGGTGATAAGGATATATGCAGAAACTTCACTGACATTATTATTACTATATATTCCATCACAACCAAAAAAAGAATGGTGTCAAACCTCCACCTACATGTGAGATCTACAAGGACTTGTTCTAAATGTCCATTCACACCTGCCACAGATCTACAAGACCTGTAACAGATTTCTAACGAAACCTCCACCACTCCTGCAAGAGATCCACTGGGACCTGTACCGAACTAACCTTTTTCCAATTATGTATTTTTACAATTTGCACTATTTTTATGAGGGAAACAGTAACAGCAGATACATTACTGTCTGTGATAGAGCCTTAAAAGACGCAAAGCTTTCATATAACTGGTCTATTTTATGCAACTGGTTTATAAAGCACATGTACAATTACTTTTAATATTAAAATATTTTACGAAAAAGTGAATCTTAGTTATTTCTGCCATCTGTGGTCACAAATCAGACCTTAATATTTACCATTGTTCCCAATATTTGCCCTTTATTTATGGTGCACCCAAAAAGAAAACTGTTACTTAACCTGGGATGTGTAATGCTGGAGGCTTCAGAAAGGCTATGTTCACTTAGGCTAAGTTCACATCTGTGCGCTGATGCGTTTTACATGAATTATGTTTGCATTGTATTAGCGCATGCAAACACATGCATTCACAATTGAAGCACAATTGAAACACATGCGTTTTTGCACCCATTGTATCCTATGGGCAAATGCATGCTAATGCAGTGAAACGCAACCCCAAACGCAAGTGCAAAATGGGGTTGTGTTTGAATGCATGCGCATTGCGTTTGAACGCAGACGTTTTCTATGCACTACAGCAAACGCATGCGTTCAAATACAACCCCATTTTGCACTTGCGTTTGGGGTTGCGTTTCACTGGTTTGCATGCATTTGCCCATAGGATATAATGGGGTGCACAAACGCATGCTTTTCAATTGCGCTTTTGCATTGCGTTTGCATGCGCTACTGCAATGCAAACGCAATGCATGTAAAATGCACCAGCGCAAAGATGTGAACTTAGCCTTAGAGTTTTTGAGACATTTTTGGAGCAGATCTACTGTAAAATCATATTTAAAACTGCTTAATGAAGTATTCCGATCGCGAAGTCCTATAGTAGTATTTATTCATTTATATAGTGCTAATAATTCTATATGTCAATATACAGTAGGTGTAATAATAATAATATTAGCAAATACCTCCAATTAGAAATGTAGTAAAGTTCTCCTGATATAGCAATCTGTTACCTCATGTGCAGGCCTTTGTAGCTTGGGCATGGAGTATAGTTCTTCTGATTATAGCATTGTCTGTTTCATCATGTGCAGGCCTTTGTAGCTTAAGGCCCAGTCACACATAACGACGCACCAGTGATCTCGATAACGATGTGCAGAGATCGCTGGTGCACATCGCTGGTAAGATGTCAAACAGGCATCTCACCAGCGATGTGAAAACGACGCACTAGCGATCCAGAATTATACTGAGGTTGTTGGGAATTGTTACTCCATAGCGTAGCATTAAGATCGTTAGTCATTGTCCCTGTCAAACACAACGATGTAGCGTACCCAGTGGGAGACCAATGACGTAGAAATGATCCAGAGTAGTGTGTAGCAATCAACGATCTCACAGCAGGGGCCAGATCGTTGGTGCGTGTCACACATAACGAGATCGCTAACGGGATCGCTGTTGCGTCAGGCCTTTAGGTACCATGGTTACGTCCCGTTTATGTAGTGATAGCTAATTAGTTAGCGAGGTGTTCATGGTCTTAACCATAGATATCTAAGCTGCAAAGGCCTGCACATAACGTAACAGATAATGGCTGTATCATGAGAATTGTACAGCATACCTAAGCTGCAAAGGCCTGCACATAAGGTAACAGACATTGCTCTTGAGAACTATACTACATACCTAAGCTACAATGGTCTGCCTGCACTTGAGGTAGCAGACATTGCTATATCAGGAGAACAATATTATATACCTAAGCTGCAAAGGCCTGCACATGAGATAGCAGACATAGCTAATCAGGAGAACTATACTACATTTCTAATTGGAGATATTTGCTAACATTATTATTGTTACACCTACTATATATTGGCATAGGATCTTGGAGTATCACTTTAAGGCTTTATGCACACTGGAGCAGAAAGTGAGTGGAAACTCTCCAAACCTTCTTCCAAATCTGAATATATTGATGCAAATATGGCGTCAGTTTTTTGAGAATTTTTATACAGAGTATATTTTGTGGTAGAAATGACCTCGCACTATGATTCTCCTCATCAGCATGATTACATTAATACCAAACGTGCTGTTTTTTTATTATTTTAGTGGCAAAAAAAATCAGAAGTTTGAAAAAAAAAAAAGTGTTGGGGTTTGTTTCACCATTTTCCAAAACCGACAACTTTTTATTTTTCCCGTCGATGGAGCCATGTAATGACTCATCTTTTGTGGGTCGAGACAATATTTTATTAATAGTATGTTGGAATAGATAATAACATTTTGATCACTTGTTGCAGCCTTTTTTATTGCGTTGCTGTGACCAAAAAAAGTTGTCATTCGTTAATTTTTTTTGCTTACATTGTTTACTGATCAGGTTCATTATTTTTATATTTTGATAGATCAGACTTTTCTAAATGTGGCGATATCACGAGTGCATTTTCTATGATCTTTATTTTTAATAGGGCAAAAGGGGGGGTGATTTCAACTTTTATGTTTTTTTTTATTTTTTCATATTTTTTAAATATTCTATTTTACTTTCTACTCTTCTTAATAGTCCCCTTAGGGTCGAAGCTGCAATCATCTGATCATCTGTAGAGATGGGTGAACCCACTGATGTTTGGGTTCGGCGAATCCATCTGTACTTTTTTATAAATTCTGGGTTTGGGACCGGACTTGACCTGAACTTGAGACTGAACCCCGAACCTGTACTTTAAAATGATAAAATAAGGACTAAGGGGCTTTAAAAATAAGCAAAACAGTGATTAAACATCAGCATTATAGTTACCGGTCACTGCACTCTTGTACTTTCAGGCCACTCATTAACTTCCTGATTATTCACTGCACTGGCTCCAACAGCCAATCACAGATGCCCACTTTCTGCAACAGCGTATGCGATTGCCTGTTGCACCCCCCCCCCATTGTGCTAGTGTCTGTAATTGATTGCCATTGGCAACAAACCTGCCGTCATTTGGCAAAAACATAAACATAAATAAATATTTTCAAAGAATTGATGTAGAGCTTCACCGTATTTTTGATTGTCAGCGCAGATAACGTGGACAGCTATGTGCTTCCACCCCCTAGCTGCTTGCTTTACCTGGTCTGACAATCAAACATACAGCGAAGCCCTTTTTTTTTTTTAATTATTTAAATAAATAACAAGCAATAAAATGTGTGGGTTTAGGCCTATTTTTGATTGCAAGTCAAGGTAAAACCTAGGCAGTTGGGGGCTGGTATTCTCAGCATTGTGAGGCCCATAGTTATTGGGCCCCCCAAGCTACAAATAGCAGCCCGCAGCCATTCAAGAAATTGGCGCATTCATTATAAGCGCCAATTCATGGCACTTTACCTGGATCTTCCCGATGCCCTGGTGCAGTGGCATTTGGGTGATAGCAGGGGTTAATGACATCTGAGTATTGACAGCTTGTCATTAAGCCCAGATTGATGATGTTCAGGTCTCTATGAGATTCACCCATTATCAATCCTGTGAGTAAATAGTTAAAAAATAGAACACAAAGAAAAATCCTTTACTTGAAATAAAACATACATACAACCCTTTTTTTCCCATTTATAAAGCCCAAACATACATTTCTATGGTAATCTATGATGCTGTCCCAATAAGCACACACTCCTGGCTCTGCTTCATCTAGAGACTGCAGTGATAGAACAAGCATCCTCTTGCTGCCATCTCTGGAATCATACTGACTGCCACAAGGATCGGTGATGTCACTCACTGTGGGCTTCCAACGGCAGTGAACTCAAGTGACCCCGCTGCTGGATTGCAGGAAATGGTGACACAGCAGTCCTTCAGCAGGTTCAAGTGAGTTCACAGCACTACACTGCGTGCAGAATTATTAGGCAAGTTGTATTTTAGAGGATTATTTTAATTATTGATCAACAACTATGTTCTCAATCAACCCAAAAGACTCATTAATATCAAAGCTTAATATTTTTGGAAGTTTACTACTGCTTTGCAGAATTATTAGGCAACTTAATAAAAACCAAATATATTCCCATCTCACTTGTTTATTTTCACCAGGTAAACTAATATAACTGCACAAAATTTAGAAAAAAAACATTTCTGACATGCAAAAACAATACACAAAAAAATTAGTGACCAATATAGCCACCTTTCTTTATGATGACACTCAACAGCCTTCATCCATAGATCCTGTCAGTTGCTTTATCTGTTTACGATCAACATTGCGTGCAGCCGCCACCACAGCCTCCCAGACACTGTTCCAGAGGTGTACTGTTTTCCCTCCCTGTAGATCTCACATTTTAGGAGGGACCACAGATTCTCTATGGAGTTCAGATCAGGTGAACAAGGGGGCCATGTCATTATCTTTTTCTTCTTTAGACCTTTACTGGCCAGCCACGCTGTGGAGTAGTTGGATGCATGTGATGGAGCATTGTCCTGCATGAAAATCATGTTTTTCTTGAATGATACCGACTTCTTCCTGTACCACTGCTTGAAGAAGTTGTCTTCTAGAAACTGGCAGTAGATCCGGGAGTTGTGCTTCACTCCATCCTCAACCCGAAAAAGTCCCACAAGTTCATCTTTGATGATACCAAGCCCATACCAGTACCCCACCTCCACCTTGCTGGTGTCTTAGTCGGAGTGGAGCTCTCTGCCCTTTACTGATCCAGCCTCTGGCCCATCCATCTGGCCCATCCAGAGTCACTCTCATTTCACCTGTCCATAAAACCTTTGAAAAATCAGTCTTAAGATATTTCTTGGCCCAGTCTTGACGTTTTACATTGTGTTTTTTGTTCAAAGGTGGTCGTTTTTCAGCCTTCCTTACCTTATAATAATAATAAATCTTTATATAGCGCCAACATATTCCGCAGCGCTTTACAATACAGTGGTTAGAGTACAGAAATTATAATACAGGAAGTAATTACAGTAGAGAACAAATAAAGTACAATAATTGATACAAAACAATAGGCATAGAATCAATGTAAAAAAGAAAATACAATAAATAAAGCAAGAAGAATGACCCTGCTCAAATGAGCTTACAATCTACAACGGGATAGGGGTTGCACATGGTACAGGGGCTTACTGCACTGGTCGAGGCATCTTGAGGAAATGGGGGATAGAAATAAGCTTACATGAATGGTCATCAGGCAATCTGTGTAGATCTTTTTGGTTTGGTGGAGTTTGTAGAAGAGTAATGTCAAGAGAGATAGCTTATTCACTATCTACAGTACAAAGGACTTCAATTAGGGAGTATGATAGTCTGCCTTAAAAAGATGTGTTTTTAGGAATCGTCTGAAGCCATGCAAGTTGTGCATAGTCCTGATTTCTTGGGGTAAAGCATTCCAGAGGATTGGTGCAGCTCAGGAGAAGTCTTGGAGCCGAGAGTGGATCAGATTAGTGCAGATGTTAGTCGAAGGTCATTTGAAGAACGTAGAGAACTGGTGGGGTGATAGACAGAGATGAGGGAGGAGATGTAGGGGGGTGCTGCACTGTGAAGAGCTTTGTGGGTGAGAAAAAGAAATTTGAATTTGATCCTGTAGTGTACGGGTAGCCAGTGCAATGACTGGCACAGAGCAGAGGCATCTGAGTAACGATTGGCCAGATGGGTGATCCTGGCTGCTGCATTAAGGATGGACTGGAGAGGAGGAAGTCTAGTGAGGGGGAGGCCACTTAATAGAGAATTGCAGTAGTCAAGGCGGGAATGGATTAGGGCCACAGTGAGGGTTTTTGTTGTTTCCATGGTGAGAAAGGGGCGGACTCTAGAGATATTCTTCAGGTGTAAGCGACAGGAGGGGACAAGAGATTGTGTGTGGGAGGAGAAGGAGAGATCGGTGTCAAACATAACACCCAGACAGCGAGCCTGTTGCCTAGGCGTTATCGTCGTGCCGCAAACGGAGAGAGAGATGTCAGATTTAGGTAGGTTAGTGGAGGGTGGAAGCAGAAGGAGTTCAGTTTTGGAAAGGTTTAGTTTCAAATAGAGAGCAGACATGATGTTGGAAACTGCAGCTAGACAGTCATTGGTGTTCTTTAATACCGCAGGGGTAAGGTCAGGGGCTGAAGTGCATAATAGTGTGTCATCAGCATAAAGATACAAATACAAGAGGGGTGGGGGACAAGAGGCGCAATAGTGCCCTATCACTAGAGACACTAAGATGTGAAGGTGGTGCTATGGATCCACTCACCTGGTTCAGTTGTGGTACCCACAACTGGTTTGAAGAGCATCAATAAGCAAGCTGCTGCAGAACCTCCACCGACCACTCACACGTGGTAACGTCCAGAAAAATGTTGGGATAGAAGAGGTGTAACACAGTCCGCGCTGCTATGTCCAAAGAAAACTCATCCCTGAGGAAGGTGCCAGGTTGTGCACCGAAACGCGTTGGAGTAAAGGAATAAAGGAAAGGAATTGCTTGTGATATCCTGACTTCCATGTGAGTTTTCTTTGGACATAGCAGCTCGGACCGTGTTACACCTCTTCTATCCCAACATCAGCATAAAGATGGTACTGGAAGTCGAATCTGCTGATGGTGTGTCTAATCGGGGCTGTGTAGAGAGAGAAGAGAAGAGTACCGAGGTCTGAGCCCTGAGGGACCCCAATAGTGGGAGGAAGAGGGGAGGAAGTGGAGCCAGCGAATGATACACTGAAAAAGCGGTCAGAAAGATAGGAAGAGAGCCAGGAGAGAGCTGAGTCCTTTATGCCAATGGAATGCAGCATGGAGAGTAAGAGATGGTGGTCAACAGTGTCAATAGCTGCAGAGAGGTCGAGGAGAATAAGCAGAAAGTGGTCACCATTACGTTTTGCCATCAGAAGGCCATAGGTCACTTTGATGAGGGCAGTTTCTGTAGAGTGAAGGGGGCGGAAACTAGACTGTAATGGATCTAGAAGAGAGTGAGTGGAGAGGTAACGGGTGAGGCGGGAGTAGACCAGGCGCTTCAGGGGTTTAGAGATGAAGGGGAGATTGAAGACTGGTCTGTAGTTATTTGTGCAGGATGGGTCGAGAGAGGTTTTCTTTAATAATGGAGTAATGATTGAGTGTTTGAAGGAGGAGGGGAAGATGCCAGAAGAGAGGGAGAGATTGAAGATTTTGGTTAGATGAGCGGTGATGACTGGAGAGAGGGACTGGAGTAGGTGTGAGGGAATGGGGTCAGTAGTGCATGTGATGGGATGAGAGGAAGAGAGGAGCCTGGAGACTTCTTCTTCTGTGACTGGGTCAAATGTGGAGAGTGAACCAGAGGGGATGTGGGGAAGAATGGGAGTGGCAGCGCTTGGAGGCTGGGAGCTGATTTCCTGGCGGATGTTGTCTATTTTCTCCATAAAGTAAGAAGCCAGGTCATCAGCACAGAGGTCAGTGATGGGGGCCTGCACTTTAGGACTGAGGAGAGAGTGAAAGGTGTCAAAGAGTTTTTTTGGATTGCTAGATAGTGAGGAGACCAGGGTGGTGAAGTAGGTCTGTCTGGCAAGGTGAAAAGCAGAGTTGTAAGTTTTGAGCAAGAATTTTTAATGGATAAAGTCTCCTGGTGAGCGAGTTTTCCTCCATAGACGTTCAGCATTCCTAGAGCATCGCTGGAGGAATCGAGTTTGTGATGGGAGCCAAGACTATTTTGTTTTATGTTTGGAGGTTCTGAGGGTGAGGGGCGCTACTTGGCCATGTCCCTGAGTATAGCACACCTTGTGCTTTTTGATACTCCAGTAACGTTGCAGCTCTGAAATATGGCAAAACTGGTGGCAAAATGGCATCTTGGCAGCTTCACGCATGATTTTCCTCAATTCATGGGCGGTTATTTTGCACCTCTTTTGCCCAACACGCTTCTTGCGACCCTGTTGACTATTTGCCATGAAATGCTTGATTGTTTGATGATCATGCTTCAAAGTTTGGCAATTTCAAGACTTCTGCATACCTCTGCAAGACATCTCACAATTTTGGGTTTTTCAGAACCCGTCAAATCTCTCTTCTGACCCATTTTGCCTAAGGAAAGGCATTTGCCTAATAATTAAGCACACCTTATATAGGGTGTTGATGTCATTACAACACACCACTCCTCATTGCAGAGATACACATCACCTGATTTACTTACTCGGTAGTTGGCTCTCAAGCTCACAGTTTGGAGTAGGACAGCATGTATAAAAAGTATCATGTGATCAAAAAACTCATTTGCCTAATAATTCTGCACGCAGTGTAGTTTCTCACGCCATGAACCTGCTGCCGGATTGCAGGATAGCTGTGCACCATGTCCCGCAATCCAGCAGCGGGGGCATCTGAGTTCAGTGCCACGGGGACCCCTGTGACTCAGTGAGTCACTTTTGAAAAACTTGTCAGATTTTTCTGTCTCCATAAAACTGGCATTTGAACCTAGTTTTAGGTGATAGTCAAGGGAATTTGATATGCGGAGCTGATACTTTGGCTTACTGTCTTAGGCTGGTTTCACACTACGGATTTTTCAGATCCGATGCTGTCCGATCAAAATCGGACAGCATCGGATCCGAATTTTGCTCCATGCAGCCCTATGGGCATCGGACCGAATCGGATGAGCACTAAATGCCATCCGATTTGGTCCGATCCGATTCTGTCCGATTTTATTTTAGGTGCAAAAATCGGAGGAGGCTCCGATTTTTGCACCGAAAATAAAATCTGACAGAATCGGATCGGACCAAATCGGATGGCATTTAGTGCACATCTGATCTGACCCGATCCCTATAACATGGGGCCCTATGGAGAAGGGTCCGAGGAAACATCCACGCTCAGTACAGTAAAACTGCTCCTAACTTGGAGCACAAGGGTTAAAAAAAAAAAAAAGTTTATGCTCACCTCCCCTGAGCCCCCGCCGTCTCCCGCCGTCCTCCTGCAGGCTCCCGCAGGCTGCAGGGGTCCTCTTCATGTGTACAGGACCTGCGGTGATGTCACAGTCATGTGACCGCGGGTTACCATGGTGGAACCCGCTGTCACGTGACTGTGACATCACCGCAGGTCCTGAACACATGAAGAGGACCTCTGCAGCCTGCGGGAGCCAACAGGAAGACGGCGGGAGACGGCGGGGGCTTGGGGGGAGGTGAGCATGAACTTTTTTTTTTTTCTTTTTTTCAGCCCGGAGGCTACGACTTAATGCCGGAATCGGATGCCTATTTGGCATCCGATTCCAGGCATCAGAAGGGAGCCGATGCTGTCCGATTTATATCGGACAGCATCGGCTCCCTAAAAATCGTTATGTGAAAGTAGCCTTAACATAATTGTCTGCTTTAGTGAATACCTACTTGTTAGAAAGTAGACTTTACAATAGGTGGACCCCAAAGTGTCACCTGATGTGACCCCCTGCAATCAGCAGCACTCCAGGGAAAACTAAGCATTGCACAGCTCTTATTCACATCAGCAGGCTGTCAAAATAATAAAGAACTGGTCCTATGGAGCAAGAGAAGTGAAGACCCTGAAAAGAAGACTCCTATATAAAGGGCTCGGACACACTCTGCTACTTACATTCGAGTCTGTCGGAGAGACTCGGAAGAGACTGGAGCAGTGACCCTGAACGTCCTCTCTTTTTCTGGATGGGAATGACAGCTGCTTGTGTTTTTGTGAAGCTCCACACTGCCCGTACAGAGAGGGAGAGGCCGTTCAGGGTCCCTGCTCCAGCCTCTTCCGAGTCTCGTCCAACAGACTCGCTTGTAAGTAGCAGAGTGTGTCCGAGCCCAAACTCAGAAATACTGAACAGAACACATGGAAATGGTTTCTCAAACCATACCAGAAAACCTTTGTAATATCATTTGGCAATCAGATAATTTGACGTAGTGACGATGAACATGGATGACTGGATATTTACTTAGTATCGGAGTACTGAGCTGATGGTATATAGGTACAAACACATCATTTATCAGGGCAAAATGCAATAATAATAATACATTCTTTCATGGCTTCACATAAATAGTATATTTAAAAGTATATTCCCATCTCCACGATCCTGTCCCAATACAGTGCCTGACAAACGTTATGTCGCTTATTCATGTTATATAAATAAAAGCTTATAACCTGACGTTAAATTCATCCATTGGTTTTATAAATTACTCTTTTGAAAGCTGAAACCCTCCCAAATGTGGTTTAGGTTAAGAAAATGAATTGGCATTAATGCTGAAATATTGATCATTTAATGAACACAGAATGGTCAGATTTTGGCAAGACAAAAGTTTTGTCGCCCACAGAAAGTAATGTGATATTCAAACAGATAATTAACTTAAAATACAAATATATGTTGCATAACATTGGTGAATTAAGTTGTAGTGCTATTAGAGTCATATTTAATATTTTGTGTGACTTCCATGAGCTTGAAGGACTGCATCCATGCGGTTCAACAATGATTCATACAATTTATTAATGAAGTCATTAGGAATAGCAAAGAATGCAGTCTTACATACTCCCAGAGTTCATCTAGATTCTTTGGTTTTGTCTTCCAAGCTTCCTCTTTCATCCTACCCCAACCATGCTCAATGATGTTCATGTCTGGTGACTGGGCTGGCCAGTCCTTGAGCACCTTGATCTTTTTTGCCTGGAGGAACTTTGTTGTAGAGATGGATGTATGAGATGGAGCACCATCCTACTGCAGAATTTGACCTTTTTATGATTTGGAATGTAAGAGGTAGCTAATGTCTTGATATTTTAGGCTATTGATATTGCCTTCCACCTTGCAAATGTTTCGCATACCTCCATACTGAATGTAACCCCAGACCATGGTCTTTCCACCACCAAATTTAACTGTTTTCTGAGTGTATTTTAGATCCATACGGGCTCCAGTAGGTCTCCTGCAGTATTTTGCAGCGGCTGGGGTGTAATTCTACTGAAGATTCATCAGAGAAATCCACCTTCAGCCACTTTTCCAGCGTTTAGCAGGTTGTGGGACTTTGCAAATGCCACACACGGTTTTTTATTTGCCTTTTGTTTAGTGCTGGCTTCTGGGCACTGATTGCTGTTTTTTTTTTTAATACACACCCACTAATTAACCAATCATTTACGGAGCACAGGTGAGGATGTAAACTAGGATTGGGTGCATTATACAACCAGGCGACAAAACATTTGTCATACCAAAATCTGACCATTCTGTGTTCATTAAATGATCAATATTTCAGCATTAATGCCAATTTATTTTCTTAACCTAAACCACATTTCGGAGGGTTTCAGCTTTCAAAAGAGTAATTTATAATACCAATGGATGAATTTAACGTCAGGTTATAAACGTTTATTTACATAACATGGATAAGCAACACAACTTTTGTCAGGGACTGTATATAGTACATGTAATAATAATAATATTAGCAAATACCCCCAGTTAGGAATGTAGAAATGTTCTCCTGATTAGCTATGTCTCCTACCTCGTGTGCAGGGCATTGAAGCTTAGGTATCCATGAGTGGACATGACCATTGATACCTAAGCTGCACATGAGATAAACAATATAGCTAATCAGGAGAAGTACAGTATACTACATATCTAATTGGAGGGATTTGCAATATTATTATTACACTTCTATTACATATCTATTCGCATCTGTAATTCACTTCCGTCTGTATAGGGCTGAATCCTACAATCCAGTGCATCAGCCAGAAGTATGCCGGAAGCCATATTGGGACACCCAAGTGATGGATATCCCAATATGGCTAGGGCCGCTACAAACCCTGCCGCACTCCTGCCGCACTAAGCGCGTCCGGCTGCACACCCACCCGGACGCACGCCAACACCACTGCCTGACACCCCAGAGCACCACTGCACCCACCTCCACCCACGATGCGAGGAAACTCCGAGTTCTGTGACCTGTGTGTCCAGGAGAAGATAGGGTGCAGGCACCCTCTGGTGGCTACAGAGAGCGCACACCCCATCTGCTTCTGCCCACACAGGCTGCAGACAGAGCCTCAGAGTTTCCTAGCAGCAGTGGGTATACATACATACACACACATGCACATACACATATATACATACCCACACACATACATAAACACACATACGCATACACACTCTCACGTGCATGCACACACATTCACATACACACACACAAATGCACACATATGCACTTACATGTGCATACATGCACAGACACACACATACCTATACACACACATGCACATACATATACATATGCACATACACACATGCACATAAACATGCATGCACAGTTATACTCATGCACATACTCAAGTGCATATGACACACATGCACCTACACACATGCACATACAAGCATGCACAAACACACATACATACAATGACATACATATACACACACAAGCACATACACACACGCACATGTGCATACACGCATCATACTCACACATACACATTGCACATACACCTGCATATACACATGCATACACAAACGCACATACATGCATACATATATGCACATATATACATGCACATACACTCACGCATACACATGCACATACCTGCACACACATGCGCATATATATATATATATACATACATGCACACATGCACATATACATTGCACATACACACTCGTGCATACACACACATACAGACACACAACACACATGCATATATGTATACACGCAAATATACACACATGCACATACACACATACATATAGGCACATACACACATGTACACATGCTTGCACGCACACATTCGCATACATTCAACTCATACACACATGCACATACACATGCACACACATGCACACATATACATACATACATGCATGCTCACACACACATATGCACATGCATACACACACTCATGCATACACATACACACACATGCACACACACGCATATATGCATGCATGCACATATACACAAAAGCACATGCATACACATAGAGACACATACATATACACATGCACATACATACATACATGCACACACATATACAAACATACAGATACATACACATACATACTCACGCACGCCATCATTGAACACTTGGGTAGTCACCATCTTTGGACATGGGTGTACAAAGATGGCGGTGGCATGACGCAGCACACCGCCCCCTGCAGGATTACAGTAATTACAGGATTAAATCGGAGGCGACTTGGTGGGAGCTAATAAAGTGGATAACGAGGTGTCTTTTTTACTCTTTACTGAAAGTATTGCTAATGGCTGGCTGTCATACTGACGGCTGACATTAGCAAAAGGGCTTGATGCCAGCTGCCACAAAAAGCTGACATCAACCCCTTTATTACCCAGTCTTCCACCACTACACAGAAGCTGGAAAAGCAGGGTAACTGCCAGTTTTGGCATCTGTCATGGAGGCACCACTTGTGGAGTGGCTGCTGGCTGCAATTTTCATCATTGGGGGCCCAGAATACTTGGGCCTTACCACACTGAGAATATCCAGCCCCAAGCAGCCTGGGTTGCCTTGGCTGGCAATAGAAAATATTGCAAAGCCCACACCAATTTTTTTTTTCAGTTATTTAACTAAGGCTGGCTTCACACCACGGGAAGGTCCGGTCCGGGGCTGTCAGGCATGAACCTGACAGCCCCGACCGGATCAGCACACAGAACCGGAGGGCCAAATGTGCCCTCTGGTCCTGTGTGCAGCCGGATGGCTGTAATTGCAGCCGCAGCTGCTGATTTTTCAAGATCCTGGCTAGCATGAAGCTAGCCGCGATCCTGAAACAACAGAGGCATGCAGCCGCCGGTATCCGGTTCCCGGATTCGCCCGACCGGGGCAATCTGGCCCCATAGGCTCCCATGTTAGGGAGAACCAGATTGCCTCAGATCCAGGCAAATCTGGGATCCGGCTTTTTGGGGTGATTTTTCTCCCCGGACACAAAAACGTTGCATGCAACATTTTTGTGTCCGGTGAGAATAATCCGAATTCTCCTGGATTCCACCGCAGAGATGAAACCGGATGGCAGAGAGCTGCCATCCGACTCCATAGGCTAAAACCGGTCCGGGGCTGTCTGGTTTACACTGGACAGCCCCAGACTGGACCTTACCGTGGTGTGAAGCCAGCCTAACTAAAAAAAAGGTCTGTCCTGTATTTTTCACTGCCAACAAAGGTAGTACCAGGCAGCACGGGTTAGAAGCCAGTAGCTGCTTGGTATACCTGCGTTGGCAATGGAAAATACAGTGAAGCGCTACACATTTTTTACAAACAAATGAAATACTCTATTATGGATTGCAGTGTGACCATGGGGTGACAGCTATGCCCCCAATCATGCCCCCTCCTTATACAGAAGTGTGAGGTGGCTGGAATGTAGGATGATCCTGCAGTTCCCAGGGACCACACCCCTGACACACCTCCTGTTCTCTGCTGCTGCATGAGGTTGTCTGGCTAAAATTCTACATCCCATGAGGGAGCGGGCAGAGCAAAAGAGCAGTTATTTTATTTACTTATAAGCGATCTATAGATACCAGAACTGTAGGGCACAGCTCTGATTAATCGTGTAGCAGGGCAGGAAATGTATTCAAAAGTTTTCTCTCCCCGGAGTTCTCCTTTAAAATATATCTACTTTTTTATTCTGAAACTTTTGAACAGATTTCCATTGGGCTGTAAAAATTAATATTGTCAAAACAGATGCAAAACTGTTAGATCAGAAACTGCGGCAGCCCTGCACTATGTTAGTCTTTTCAATACTCCCTGCACATTATACAGAATACTATTTTCTATAATTTCACTGCTGGGAAACAACCACAAAGGAACGACTAGCCTGCTTTGTCACACAAGTAACCTGGAGATTAGGGTGGAAGGTCCTTAGGAACGAGACTAAAAGATTATAATTTCATAAAGGCAAACTGCAAACACATTTCAAAATATAAACTGCATGTATTAGCAAATAGATTTTTGGACCTGATGAGGATGCTGTATTTATTTTGAAAATCACTGTCAGAATAAATGCATAATCCAGATAATCAAATGAGCATTTCACAAGCCCAGCTATAGAATGAGAGATCACTGTATTTAGTTTTCACACACCAAGCATTCTGCAGCTTATACTAAGCACTGTGAGATCTCAGCAGGGAAGAGGCACACTGAGGATCTGTCAATCTGGCAGAACATCAGTTTATTTTACACTCTTTCTGACCTGGATTTTTAAGTAAGTCCAACAGTCTCATAATGTCTCTACAACTGCTCTGAAATTCGACACAAGGAGTAAGATTTAGAAATCATGAATGTAGTGAAGACAAATTTTGGTTACATGATAAATTAAAAAAAAGTAATTATCATTAAGTATAAATAAAGCAACATTTCCATCATTAATTAATAAGAAACATTTGTGTCAATCTACTTCAACCTGCGATGTTAATTCAGACAGGGGCATAAAATAAAATAAAACCCATACAGCTGCCAATTACAGGAAAAATCTAATTTATTTTTTTACTCCAAAATGTCAAGCAGAAAAAAAAATTGATCAAAGTCCCATCTCCATTGAACTAGAACAGATACCTTGATATATTATGTTTTTAAACTAAAACAGCTAAATTCCAACTAATTTAATGAGTCAGTTATTATATCGTCACTTGGCAAAAAGTTCCAAAATGCCGCCAGCCTTCTAGAAAACATAAACCCTTCCATTTATTTATTAGTCTTTTAGTTATTTTTATATCTTTTCAATATGTTATTCTATGTGTTTTATGCATATGCATAAAGATTAGTACACTAATTATATATTTCTTAGGGCCACGTCACACACACAGATATTTGTGCAGATATTGTTCGCAGATCTCTGGTTGCAGTGAAATCATGGACACATTGCTCCAGTTTGTGGCTGTATACAAATGTAACAATGTGTCCATGATTTCACTGCAACCAGAGATCTGCGAACAATATCTGCACAGATATCTGTGTGTGTGACGTGGGCCATAGTAACACATTTCCTTCCAATCATTTTACTATTTAGTCATCTGTCTCTGCAATTGCTCTACTTACATTTTGGCATATATGGTCCAACTAGTAGTTTAGATCACATGCTACTTTGATTCTGTTAGGGCCGCTTCACACTACGGCGTGATCCGGTCCGGTTCTGTCCGGGAGGACCCAGACAGCTGCGGACCGGATCAGCACACAGGACTGGGGGGCTATTATGCCCTCCGGTCCGGTGTGCAGTGCATGCAGTTCCAGCTGCTGATAAGTCAGGACCACGGGCGCCGCGGTCCTGACCTGTCAGCGGCTGCAGCTGCGTGCGCTGCACACAGGATCGGAGGGCATAATAGCCCTCCAGTCCTGTGTGCTGATCCGGTCCGCAGCTGTCTGGGTCCTCCTGGACAGAACCGGACCGGATCACGCCGTAGTGTGAAGCGGCCCTTAGGCTAAGTTAACAAGTTCAGTAATCATCCGTTAGAACCGATCCAGCACAATCCGTTGTGCAAACACAACTTTTTTGTCTGATTTGAAAAAATTGATTTCTGCAGAATCCTGTCACGCTGGGAGTAGGGAAGACACCCAGCGTAGGATAACGACGGGGGGGGGGAATAAGGAGTCCCTAACGCTAAGGGCACAAGAAGGAGACGGTAACCCCTAGACTTCCTAGAGCTGACCCTGTCTGCCCTAACGTCCCTATACAGTCTCCTCAACTGTCGCCGACCACGAACCTCGTCCCTCTCTGATCCTAGCACTATCTTATCTAAGGATCAGATGGAGAGGTTCACTAGACCCCTCCACTACCAACTAAAGACAAACACCAGGAAGACAGACATTAGGGAAAAGGAAGCACTTATCTGACAGCAGAACTCAGCAACCTCCACAACCTCAGCGTCTGCTGGAGCAAGGATAATGAGTGCACAAGGAACTATCACCTGCACCGAGGAAGGGTAATGAACCTCCTTATAAAGGTGGAAGGAATCTGCTGGGTCCTAGTGACCCACCATATTGGTGGATAAAACCAGACCGAGCACAAGACCTCCACAGCCGTCCCCCCATAACAGCGAGATCCCATCACACCCTCTCTCCATCTACACAGAAGGTAAATGCCCCTGAAAGAGACGGACCATCCTCCCCCATTATGGCTGGTGGGCCACCCGCTGGGATCGTCTGCGCGTGGCCTCCACCCTGTCATCCGTGCCACCCGTGACAAATCCGTTTTTAAAACATTGAAGTCTATGGAAAATGGATCTGTTAACTAATTACTATTCACTGTATCCACCTTTGAAAATGATCCGGTAAGCAAAAAACGGATCCGTTACAAATGAGAGAAAAAACAGCCGCTAAATAGCAATCAGTTAACAGATCTGTTTTTCATAGAATCCAATGTTAAAGAGGACCTGTCACCAAACCAGGCATGGTGATCTAATTACAGCACTGGATGCAGCATGTCTGCTGCATCCAGGCAAGGGGTCCCCCAGCCCTTGAGCCACCCTGTACCCCGAGATAATACACTTAGAAAACTTAAATTGAGGAGCCAAATAGGAGGTGGCTTGTGGCTGGAGCCAAAGGGCAGATTCACACTCCCTGCATGTTTAATCTGCCCACCACTGCCTCCCTGATGCCAATCATTGTCTCCCTCGTCTGCAACATAACACAGAGCTTATTTTAGTAATTGGCAGTTTAGCCCCGCCTTCTGCGGTGACATCACCGCTTATACCCGCCCTGCTCTATGGTTAACATAGAGTCGGGCGGGGAAAGGTGGTGATGTCAGAGCAGGAGGACGGCCGCCCCGCCTCCTGCAGTGACATCACCACATTTCCCTGCCCTGCTCCATGTTAACCATAGAGCAGGGCGCGTATAAGCGGTGATGTCACCGCAGAAGGCGGAGCTAAACTGCCAATTACTAAAATAAACTCTGTGTTATGCTGCAGACGAGGGAGACAATGATTGGCATCAGGGAGGCAGTGGTGGGCAGATTAAACATGCAGGGGGTGTGAATCTGCCCTTTGGCTCCAGCCACAAGCCACCTCCTATTTGGCTCCTTAATGTAAGTTTTCTAAGTGTATTATCTCGGGGTACAGGGTGGCTCAAGGGCTGGGGGACCCCTTGCCTGGATGCAGCAGACATGCTGCATCCAGTGCTGTAATTAGATCACCATGCCTGGTTTGGTGACAGGTCCTCTTTAAAAAAATGTATCCTGCAAAAATACATTTTTCAAAACAGATAAAAACTTTTTGCATAACCTTTTTTGCCAATGGATTGATGCTGGATCCATTCAGATGATTAACTGGACATGTGAACTCAGCCTTAGTCCACTGTATGCACTCTTATTTCATACACTCTATTTGCCTTGGCAGCAGCTGCCTGGCACTGAGTGCTGTTCTTTCTTGCTGTTAAATTATATTCAACAGTATTAAGGGAGAACATTTACCGTATATACTCGAGTATAAGCTGACCCGAGTATAAGCCGAGGCCCCTAATTTTACCCTCCAAAACTAGGGAAATGTATTGACTCGAGTATAAGCCTAGGGTGAGAAATGCAGACCCCCATCCTGTTATATAGCCCCCCATCCTGGTATATAGTGCCCCCATCCTGGTATATAGAGCCTCCCAGCACGGTATACAGGCCCCCAGCAGTGGTATACAGGCCCCCAGCAGTAGTATACAGGTGCCCAGCAGTAGTATACAGGCCCCCAGCAGTAGTATACAGGCCCTCTCCTTAGTATCTGGCCCCCATGCTGCAGCACACATTAAAATGACATTGTATACATTACCTTTCCGGCGGCTCCTTGCTGGCAGCGCCACGCCCTCCGGTCTTCTGGCTTCTTCCTGCTTGTGTTAGCTTCTATTCCTGTGGCCGACGCAGCAGCGATGACATCATCGCTGCTGCACCGGTCACATGACACCGGCAAAAGCAGGAAGAAGTCAGGAGACCGGAGGACGCGAAGCTGCCAGCAAGGAGTCGCCGGAGAGGTAATGTATACAATGTTTGTTATTTTAACAGGTGCCGTAGCCTGGGGGACAGATCCTAAGGAGGGGGGGCGGTATATCACTGATGGGGGCCAGTGTAGTGCAATAGGCACCGCTCCACCTGCCGCTGATGGACGGGGGAATGCAGTGCATATTCATTACATTAATGGGCGGCACCACGTGACCGCCCGCAGTCACTGCGGTCCCCTCCTTCCTCCTTCAGCCCTCGGTCACAGCCCCCCCCTCACAGCAAATACAGAGTGACTCGAGTATAAGCCGAGGGGGGCCAATATTTGTGCTGAAAAACTCGCTTATACTCGAGTATATACGGTACATCTTAAATATGCTCTTTATTAGTGATGAGCGAACACTACCATGCTCGGGTGCTCAGTACTCGTAACAAGCAGTTGGATACTTGGATGGGCGAAACTCGAGTACCCGAGTATAATGGACATCAATGGGAACTCAAGAATTTTTCAGGAAGAGTTGCTGGAAAAATGCTCAAGTCTGCACCTGACTTCCTTTATATTCAGGTACTCGAGTTGTGCCCATCCAAGTATCCAACTGCTTGTTACCAGTACCGAGCACCCGAGCATGGCAGTTCTCGCTCATTACTACTCTGTAGGAAAAGTGTCCATTTGAAGATTTAGAGAAAGCTTTTTTCTTTATTAGTCACATTCAGACATTCACATATTCAGGTAGTGGTGCTGTTGGGAATCTTAATATTACTGCATTTGAAAATGACCTATTAATTAGTGGTGATTTATTGAATTTGTACCACTCTGGTGCCTTCACTCAGCATCCGTTCCTCTGTGGCTGCCAGTCTTGACTTCTGTGGACAGTATCCTGGGCACCCCTGGCGCCTCTAGTCTCTCTCACATCATGGCAAGATGTATATCATGACATTGCTTGAGGCTAAGGGTACTTTCATATTACAACCTCCTACACTTTCAGTGGTCCTGTTGGGGTCTACATCTGAACCCTCCGCAAAACAAGATTCTCTGTCATGCACTGCAGGCCCCATAGCAAGCCGATATTTACCTTAGCAGTACACAGCACTGCTAAGCGGGGCCCCATTGAAGCCAGAAGTTTATCTTAGCAGCACTGTGCTGTGCACTGCTAAGGTAAACATCGGGTTTCTATGGGGCCCCGCTTAGCAGTGCTGTGCGCTGCTAAGGTGAATATCAGGTTGCTATAGGGCCTGCAGTTACGGAAATGATGCGTTCGGCATCATACCACAGGAAGGCTGCACAACAAAGCGGAGGGAGCCAGGCTGGGGGCTCGAAATTTGATTTCAATATCACGCCCATCGGGGCGTGATAAAGGATGCTGGAGGAGGCAAGAAGGACACAGAGAGGACGCCCAGGGGGGCTAGCAATGGTAGTCCCCCGGTTCATTACCATACGCCCCACTAAGGTATAAATACATTTTATTACACACTCACAACACACATTTAGCATAGAAAGGGATAGTTAGAGTAGTAATAGGAAGGTACAGGGACAGGTAGTGATAGCCTGGAGGGCTTTATCTAGGTGACAGGTTCCCTTTAATGGTGTCAGGTAGAATCTTGTTACTTCAGGTTGCTTCCTGACACCATTAAACCGAACCTGCCAGCTTGTTTTAACTCCCTATTCTACCACTACCTGTCCCTGCACCTTGCTAGCACATCCCTAGCCATTCCTGTCTGACATAAAACTGCACTATAAAGCTTGTGAAAAATTATTTAATAGCTTACATCAAGGCTATGGCATAGACTGGGATGGGCAGTCTCCAGGGATCCATTTTCCCCTCCTTGCAGGGCGTCAACATTCCTTCCGTTCTCGTCGGCCCTTTTCACTTTTAAGCATTGGCTGCGTTTTGCATGCGTTTTTACTGTTAAAAACGCATCCAAACCCATCTAAAAACGCACCCATAGGGTTTAATGCAAAATGCATTGCAAACGCATGCAAAAACGCATGTGCGTTTGCAAAAACGCAAAACACATGCGATTTTGCAAGCGCAGCCAAAAATGTTGGCTGCTGCATCTAGGACTGCGTTTGCAAAAACCCATGTGCTTTGCGTTTTTGCAAACGCACATGCGATTTTGCATGCATTTGTAATGCGTTTTGCATTATACCCTATGGGTGCGTTTTTAGATGTGTTTGGATACGTTTTTAGCGGTAAAAAAGCATACAAACGCAAACGCAGCCAAGGCTTAGATATGAACTGGGCAGTCCTCTTTTTTGAAAATCCCGCCTCCTCCTCATGATATGACACGCGGCTGGAACGCCATATCCAGTCCTGCGCAGGGTGCGGGTGTATGGGCTGCACAGTCCGGCTACGGCGCTTGCACAGTGTGCATATTGATGCCGGGCCGTACACCCGATAAGCCCCCACAATGCACTAGACTGGAACAGACGTCCGGCTGCATGTCATACTATGATGAGGCAGGAATTTTAAAAAAGAGGAAAAATCTCCCATGCCACAAGTATACAGCAGCAGCCTCCTCTGTTCACTAGTATATAGCAGCAGCCTCCCCTGTTCACCAGAATCTAGCAGCACAGCCTCCCATGCCACCAGTATACAGTAGCAGCAGCTTCCCCCAGTATATAGCAGCTCCAGCCTCCCCCAGTATATAGCAGCTCCAGTCACCCACCAGTATATAACAGCTCCAGTCTCCCCCCAGTATATAGCAGCTCCAGCTTGCCCCAGTATATAGCAGCTCAAGCCTCCCCCAGTATATAGCAGTTTCAGCCTTCCCCCCAGTATATAGCAGCAGCAGCCTCTCCCCCAGTATATAGCAGCACATCCTCCCCCCAGTATATAGCAGCACAGCCTCCCCCCAGTATATAGCAGCAGCAACCTCCCCCCAGTATATAGCAGCACAGCCTCCCCCAGTATATAGCAGCTGCAACCTCCCCCAGTATATAGCAGCACAGCCTCCCACCAGTTTATAGCAGCACAGCTTCCCCTTTAGTATATAGCAGTTCCAGCCTCCCCCAGTATATAGCAGCTCCAGCCTCCCCCAAAGTATATAGAAGCAACCTCCCCTCAGTATATAGCAGCTCCAGCCTCCCCCAGTATATAGCAGCATAGCCTCCCCAGTAAATAGCAGCACAGCCTCCCCCAGTATATAGCAGCAGCCTACCCCCCATCCCATTTTCAGCTCTATGAGCTCTCACCTGCTCCTGTGTTCTCCTCCCATATCTTCATCCGCCTCCTCTGCTGTGATGTCTGCAGTGGGAGATGTTCTCATTCTCACCACAGGCAGAGACGCCACAGCCTCTCGCAGCAGTGACCTCTCTGACCCCAGAGGTGCAGGTACCCCTGCACCCTCCTGACCCCGCCCCCTCCCCACCAAAAAGAGAATGGATTTCCTAGATTTTCTAACGAAGGGGAGGTTAAAAAAATGTAAAAAAAAATTAAAATTTTCCCTATGTTGATCTGCCCCCGCAGCCCGGCACCATAGGCAAGTGCCCTCGACTGCCTAGTGGCAAATACGGCCCTGGTAGGATCATTTACAAATGGCACACCCAAGTAACCACAATGACTGGCCGAGTACCAAGTGTACCCAAACACCCCGATGCGTGATTGAGTTTCATCATAAATTAGAAGTAGTGATGATCGAGCACTGAGATTCTCAGGTGCTTGGCACTCGAAACGAGCAGATGGATGCTTGGAATGGTGCTACTCGAGTATCCGAGTTTAATGGAAGTCAATGGGGAACTCGAGCATTTTTATGGAAGATGTTCTTATCTGTCCACAAGACGCTTTCCCAGAAAGATTTTGACTTACGTATGCATTCTGACAAAATGCAGTCTAGCTTTTTTATGTGTCTGTGTGTCATCAGCGGGGTCCTCCTGGGTCTCCTCCATGGCATTTAATTTCATTCACATGTGGACTGATAGGTCACGCTGACACTGATGCACTCAGAGCCTACAGGACAACCTGAATTTCTTTGGAATTTGATTGGAATTTATCCACCATCTGAACTATCCAGCACTGTAACCTTTCTTCAATTTCTCTCTGCCACCCACATCCAGGGAGATTACCTACAGTGTCCTGTGTTGTAAACCTCTAGATTATGTTGTGTACTGTGGTCAAAGGAACATCATGATCTTATTGTTTAACAATTTTCAACAGTTTGGCTCTCAAGTCCTCAGACAGTTCTCTTCTCCTCTTTCTGTTCTCTATGCTTAGTGTGACACAAGCAGACACAAACAATGCAAAGATTGAGATACCTATATTTGGTACAAGGTATACAAGGGATCCTTTCACAGATTTTGCATTGAGACTCAGAATCTTCAAATTACTTCTCTGTTCAGCCTTTTTGTGCTAATCTTGTTCAACCAGAAGCTCTAAAGGTACCGTCACACGCGGCTATTGTACTTGCAATTTCACTGGCAATTTGCTGGTTGCAGTGAAATCATGGAGACTGTTCCATTTGTGCACGACAACAAAATAGAACAATGTGTCCATGATTTCACTGCAACCAGCAAATTGCCAGTGAAATTGCTAGCAAAATTGCCGCGTGTGACGGTACCTTAAAGCCACATGTAAATCTAGGGCTTCCTTGCAGAGACTCACCAGCTGCACCAGAGAAGTCAAAGCAAAATTAGAATATGATACCAAAGTCAAAATCATGTTAATTTAAAGGGAACCTGACCCTCCAAATGACCCCCAACTATATTAATACCTGTCCCTGCACCCTTAAAGATGATTACCAGCTGTCACATCCGGTCCTTGTGACGTCTGTACACCCTTTTGGTGTAAGCTGACCTCACCATGCACATTGCGCATGCGCGGCTTGTCGGCTTACACCTAAAGGGTGTACACACGTCAAAAGGAACGGATGTGACGCAAATAGCGTCACACCGGCTATTACGCCCTTTCTGCAGGGCGAGGAGGATTAGGATTAGTTATGATCGGGATATGATAATGAGCGAGTCAGGAGGGCTAGAGTCTCCCAGGGAACGCCCTGTGAGACTTATTCAGTGTGAAGAAGTCCCTGAGATGTAAGTGAATAATAGCATTTTTCTCAATGTTACCAAACACTTTTTTTTACACAAAAGGACAGCTGGTAATCATCTTTAAGGGTGCAGGGACAGGTATTAATAGAGTTGGGGGTCATTTGGAGGGGTCAGGTTCCCTTTAAATTAAGAAACATATCACTCCATTTGTTATCCATAGATCGGATCACAAATTGTGGCTGTAGAGTGCAAGATTAGAGGGTTTCTTGATCTTTTCTTTTTACTGCACAGAGAGCTAGGTGCTGATCACTGGAACACTGGACTTGCTACTAGGTGACTATGGCCACTTTATACAGTGCTGTGCAAATTAATTGGGACAAAGCAAGTCTTTACTTGTTTTTCTTACATTAGGCCTTGTGCACACGCTGAGTATTTGGTGAGTTTTCTTACCTCAGGATTTGCAGCCAAAACCAGGAGTGGATGATTAAATACAGAAGTGGTGATGTGTTTCTATAAGACTTTTCCTCTGATTGCTCCACTCCTGGTTTTGTCTACAAATCCTGAGGTAAAAAACTCATCAAATACTCAGCGTGTGCACGTGACCTTAGTTTTACTATTTCTGATAAGTGTTTTATCAGTTCTTGGTGTCGTTTGTCCTTTTTCTTCCACATTTCCCTTTTCGCTTTGGAGAAAACGATCCAGTTTCATTGTGTGTGCGAATTATTCTTGAAACGGTAGATTTTCCAATACCAACGGTGGAAGCGATTTCTCTTACAGTCAGACTTGTATGTTCATTAAGGCTGGGGTCACACATAAGCCCTTGGTCCGTTTTTGGCATCAGTTTTTGCATCTTTTTTTTCTAAGTCCAAAAACTGATATAAAAACGGATTATATGTAATAAACACCCTAGCCGTTTTTTTCTGCACCTAAAAACATTGCTAGGAACGTTTTTTACCCAAAAACGTTGCTCCCAACGTTTTTGGGTGCCGTTTAACAATGGATACGTTTTTTTTAACATGGGGCCCTATGGAAAAACGGATCCGTTTTTTTGATGCCTTAAAAAAAAAAACAGATCCGTTTTAACCCACTGGTTAGAGAGTCCGACCAGGAGGCCCGGCAAAGACATCGAGAGGAGTACTACCAACGGGAGATTGAAAGCTGTAGGGTAAGGGAGGAAGCCCGCAGACACCCCCCACTGCCATTGGAACTGTGAAAGACTGGCACCATAGTGTCATTTAACTACACGGATGGATGGGGATCCATACGCGAGCCAGGAATGCGTTACGAAATCTTTGTGGTGCGTAGAGACATTGAGTCACACCTGCGTCATGGTCACCCGGACCGGGATGTGTACCATGGAGAAGAGGTAACTTATGAAAGACACACAGGGCCACTTGGGTGGTTCCCTATTTGTGCATCCCGCCATTAAGTACCTGTTATCGCCACAGGCTTGAGATGTGAATAGTTTCTTTTGCTGCAGTGTGAACTTTTTGTTTTTCTTTTCCCTTGCGTTAAAGAAGTATGTTCCCTGATTTAAGTGGAGACTCATAGACTTCCATGAGAACTCTTCCCTCCCATGAGTGTATAATGTTGCTTGAGCCTGGACCATTAACCCGTTTTAGCCAGAGACTCTCGTGTGATATTATGTAGTTTTTCTAAGCAGCCCGGCAGTGATAAAGCACACTGGACTGTGATGGACAATGATTACCTCTGGGTCCACGCAGTTTCCGTTCCCCGTGTGGCCGATGAAGAGTTAGATAATGTTATTGTTATTTAAAGTGAATTGTGTATAAAGAAAGATGCTATGAACCGGAGAAGCAATATCTTGGCCAAAAGGTGACCCGAGGACCCTGAGGTGTATAGTATTAGCTAGCTTTCGTATTGGTTAGTAACGTTAAAAAGAAACCGAGCCTCCCATAAAAGGAAGAAGAATGCTTGTTTATAAATATGTTACCTGTTATTGTTGAATGAAAATATAAAAACTTTTACTCTTCCGATAAACCCTGTAACACCATACTTGCGGACGAGTATATTCCATCAAGGGGGAATGTGGCACCCCACTGGTCAGGTATCACAAGTGAGGTACTGCACCCAAATATGAGCGTGTGGTTATCCCTGTCACATGTAGAATGCAGAACACTGTGGAAGGATTTTATCCCAGCACACACCCACCGATGCAAAAAGGGGGAGGTCCCAAAAAGAGAGTTGGAAGCATGAGAGGAGCAGAGAGAATGCACAGGGAGTCTTCAGGAGTGTCTTTCCTGAGGAAAGATGAGAACGGGAGCTTACCCGAGAGAGAAAGGGGGCTTCAAAAGAGGACTAGAGAGAGAAGTATCCCAGACAGAAAGGTCCTGACTTGTTCACCCAGAGTGCGTGGGTCTGACAACGTGGCCTGGAGTGTTCACCCTCTGACCGTACTTGTCCCAGCTCCGAATACGTTCTCAGGGTGTTTATCCCCTGGGATGTACTACTGCTCAAGAAGCAGGCTACGAGAAGAGAGAGAAGGGACAGAACAAGGCTAGTGTGGAGCCCACTGGGACGGGGTACTCGGTGCCGGACCGGACCATGCTGGGGAATGTCACGGCGGTCCCGGTCCGGACCGTGTCCCGGGCCCGCACAATAAAATGGGGGTTATTTACAGGGGATTTGTCACTCGTGACACCACCCACTATATGCGGCCAGTAATGGGGCCGCCGCTGCTGCAGAACCTCCGGGGATGATGGGTTAGCAGCTTGGATGGAATAGTTCCTGTGGGCAGAACTGGGTTCCCCGGGGCAGTGGTAGAGGTAGTTAAAGTCTGTGAGGATGTTATTGATGCTGCAGGAGAGTAGGAGTAGCAATAGAGATGATAAGAGTAGAGGCAATGGCAGTCTATGAGGGCAAGTGGGGCTTCAGCATAAGGATGACACACACACTCACGGTTTCTGTTGTTCTTCAAGTCTTTACTGGCAGATGGTATTACACAGTATTGTCCACGGAGTCTGTACCAGGTTGCTCTCACCCTGACCGGGTCCTTGGCTTCCTACTTAAACGCTGTGTGTGGCCCTGCTGCTGCTTGTAGCTATACTGCTGGCCCTGTCTCTGCTCACGGGTACCAATATGCTGGGCAACTTGAGTCCTCTGTGTCACTGACTCCTTCGTGTTGCTTTGCTATGGTGTGGTGAAGATGGTGGACCTTCACTATGCCGGTGTTTACTGTCCTGTCTGTCTCAGGCACAGCCTCGGATCCGGTATCCGTCTTAAGCGCCTCCCCGGGATCATGTTTTTGGGGTAACTCTTTATCCCGGGTATGTTCCTCTGTTAATCTGTCTCCTTTCCTCAGACCTCTCAGGACCTCCACTGACACTTGGCTCTTCTCCTGCTCCAGACTAGACTCAACTCCAGACTGACTAACTGTCACTCTTGTTTTGTGGTAAACAACTTTAGCTCCTCCCACTAGTGCAGGTGCCAGCTAAGCTCCTCCCACTTTCTAGTGTAGTGTTGTGTGGGGATTAAACCTGTGTTGTTTCTGTGGCATATTAAGCCTTGGGGTGCCACATTCCCCCTTAGTTAAAGACAGTACTCCGGGACTGTGGAACAATAATGAATAAACAATTAATACAATTAATATTTACAAAGACTTAAAAGTAAAATCACAAAAATCACTAAAGTTTAAAAACAGTCCAAAAATTCAAAAAGCAGTCTTTCCGGGGGTTTAGTCTTTTGCCTCCGGGCTGATGAATATTTATACAAGAATGTTTATACCACAACCAGTCCGTGGTAGTATGGTCCATAAAAATAAAATAAAAGGGAAAAGTTTGAAGAATATGCAAAAAGTTCATACAGGATAGTCTCTGTAGGTATTGGGCTTTTTTTAACGTTGCATTAACTATGTACATTTGTTTACCGGATTCAATTAATATTAACACAAACATATTTACATCTAACAGTTAATTTGACCTTTTAATCCCTGTACCTAGCTGGTAACTGCCCTCTGGTACTACGCTCGGATCTGCGTAAAACGGGTGTACTACTTGCATGTAGCCTATTAGTGCTGGTAGGCATGTACCTATTTGTAGTGTTTGGTACTATGTTAGATGAAGATCTGACTGTAGGACTGGCAAGCTCACTGGTCCAGGAATTTGTTTTTCCTCTAATGGTTCTACTTCCAGTTCTTCAGGTCTTGGGACTTCTTCAGGTAACACGGGTTCTGGTGTTGGTTCCACCATTGAAGGGAATGCAATCATTGGTACGACAACTGCTCCATGGTAATTTGGCCATGTTTTAGGAAAATCTCCTAGTACCGTGTGGAAAACTTCTTCTTTTTCTTTAATAGGTTGGACCTGTACGGGTTCTCTTACTTCAGGTGTCTTCAGTGTTTCAGGACACAATTTTAGCTGATCACGAGATACGACTTGTGACGTTTTTCCTTCATCTTTGCTTATCAAACAGGTTTTAACATTGTCTAGGTTAGATGGTAAGACTGTGTATGGGACGGTTTCCCACTGATTATCCAGTTTGTCAGTGCGTCTCTTTCTCTTGAGTACTTGATCACCTTCCTGTAATGGCATTGTTTGAGCATGTTTGTTAAAAGTTTTCTCTTGTCTTGCTCTTGCTTGCTGAAGATTTCTCTCTACACATTCTTGAACTTGTTGATACTGTTTCTGACGTTTGGTATCCCAATCTGTTTCTTCTTCTATTTCTGTATCTGGTTTTTCAATTCCCATTTCTAGATCAATTGGTAGCTTACCGGGTCTTGCATGCATAAGGTAAGCTGGAGTGCAGTTTGTAGAACTCACAGGGACATGGTTGTATAAGTCTACCAAATCAGGTAATTTATCTGGCCACTGGTTTCTTTCTGATTCTGGTAAGGTCTTTAACAGTTCAATTACAATATGATTCATTTTCTCGCATAGACCATTTGTTTGGGGATGATACGTTGTTGTGCGAATCTTCTTACAACCGTACATATCGCAGAATTCCTTGAATAGTTCTGATTCAAAAGCTGGACCTTGGTCTGCAAGGACTTGTTCTGGGTAACCATGTGGTCTACAGAAATGCGTCTGGAATGCTTTTGCTGCCGTCTTCGCTGTCAGATCTTTGACTGGTACCACCACTAAGAAGCGTGAGTAATGGTCCACGATGGTTAAGGCATAGACATAGCCTGACCGGCTTGGTGACAACTTGACGTGATCTAATGCGACTAGTTCGAGTGGCTGCTTGGTTACTATTGGTTGAAGCGGAGCTTTTTGTAGATCTTTCCTTCTGAGGTTGCATGCCGCACATCTTCTGCACCATAGTTCAATGGATTTTCTCATGCCAACCCAATAGAATCTGTCTCTTAGGATTGCTTCTAACTTCTTCCATCCGAAATGACCTGCGTTGCCATGATAAGCTTCTAAGACCATTTGGGTGTCTCGCTTGGGCACGATTATCTGCCAGACCAGTTCATGCGTCTTGGGATTGGTAAATCGTCTACAGAGCTTCCCATGATTCAGAAACAGCTTGCCTTTCTCTTTCCAGAGCTGTATGGTCTCAGCTGGGGTATTCTGATCCGGGTATGCACCTTGTCGCGTAAGCAGTTCTTTCACTAGCTTCACAGCTGGATCAGTATCTTGGGTTTCAGCCCATTCATAGTGTCTTAACGGGTTAAAGTTTACTTCTTGTTCTCTTTGGTAGATGCCGGGTTGATAATCTTCTACCTTTGAACGATGAAAGGCCGGTAGTTCAATCTCTTCCAACTCTTCCGGTTCCTCTTCCACGTCTTTCAGGTGTGGCATCCGGGATAAGGCATCTGCGTTCCTGTTCTTGCGGCCTGCCCGATATTTGATGACAAAGTTATAGTTAGATAGCCGGGCTATCCATCGCTGCTCCAGAGCTCCTAATTTTGCTGTGTCCAGGTGAGTCAACGGGTTGTTATCCGTGTAGATGGTGAATTCTGCACCTGCCAAGTAATGTTTAAAGCGTTCAGTCACAGCCCAAACTACTACTGCCAGTAGGTCTAACTTGAAGGAGCTGTAGTTCTCGGGGTTTCGTTCTGTAGGCCGGAGCTTCCTGCTTGCAAAGGAAATAACTTTCTCTTTGCCTCCTTGCATCTGTGACAATACTGCTCCCAGTCCCACGTTGCTGGCATCCGTATAAAGAATGAATGGTTGATGGTAATCAGGGTATGCCAGGATCTCTTCTCCCGTCAGTGCACTTTTTAGCTTATTGAAAGAATCTTCTCTCTCCTCATCCCACCGTGTCAGGAGATTATAGTTTGAAGTCTTCTTTGATCGTCCTACCAGAATGTCTTGCAGAGGAGCTGTTAGCTTCGTGAATCCTCGGATGAATCTTCTGTAATAGCCTACCAGGCCCAGGAATTGCCTCACTTCTTTCACGTTCGTAAGTCTTGGCCAATCCCTTATCACTATGACTTCATCAGGATCCGGTGCTACTCCCTCTGAACTCACGACATGTCCCAGGTATTGTACCTTTGGTTTGAGAAGGTGACACTTGGATGGCTTGATCTTCATGCCATACTTGGACAAAGCTTCGAACACTTCTGCTAGGTCTTGTAGATGTTGCTCATACGTCTTCGAGTAGACTATGACGTCATCTAGGTACAGGAGGACAGTTTCAAAGTTCTTGTGCCCGAGGCAGCTCTCCATCAGACGTTGGAAGGTCCCGGGTGCGTTGCAGAGTCCGAACGGCATACAATTAAACTCACAGAGGCCCATAGGCGTAGTAAACGCTGTCTTCTCCTTGTCGGCCTCGGCCACAGGAACCTGCCAGTACCCACTAGTCAGATCAAGGGTGGAAAAGTAGTTAGCAGATTTTAGTGCAGCTAATGACTCCTCAATCCTAGGTAATGGGTATGCGTCCTTATGTGTGATGCGATTAATCTGCCGGTAATCTACGCACATTCTCATGGTCCCATCCTTCTTTTTAACTAACACTAGAGGTGCTGTCCAGGGGCTACAACTGTCTCTTATTACCCCTGCAGATTTCATCTCTCTGAGCATATCTTTGGTGGTTTGGTAGTGAGCTGGTGGTAAGGGTCTATACCTCTCTTTTATAGGCTGATGGTCACCTGTGGGTATAGTGTGCTCTACCCCTTTAATTTGCCCAAAGTCTAATGGGTGTTTACTGAATATCTGTTCGTATTCTTTCACTACCCGGTATACTCCATGCTTGTGACGGGGAGGTGTAGAACTGGTACCTACATGCAACTTTTGGCACCAATCCTCCAGCTTCTCCTCTGAGCCATTGTCATCCGCCTGACATGACGGGTTCAAGGGCTCGGCGGCTGTGATGTTATTGTTATCAACCGTGTACAACTTAGCCATGGTAGCATACTTTGGTAATGTGACCTCATCTTCTCCGCAGTTCAACAGGCGTAATGGCACTCTTCCCCTGTGTACATCAACTACTCCTCTCTCAGTGAGTATGGTGGGTCTGCTATCTGAGTACACGGGTTCTACCAGGGCCTGATAGTCTTGCCCTTTAATGCCTATTGCGGCTCTACACCATACCAACATTTCAGTTTTGGGAGGAATTACAATGGGTATTGGGTCACTTACTCGTACACTGCCGATCTCACCTCCGGAGATTTCTACCTGTTGCTTCAACATCAGGGCTTTGATCTCTTTGTGCAAAAGCCTCTGTTGTCCTGTTCCGGCAGTCTCAGCGATTTGCTGCAAAACACTTAACACTTCGGAAAAACATTTCTCAATGACATTCATTCCTATCAGCATCACGGGTTCAAGGTCTCGCCGGTTAACATCTACGATTATAATACCCTGGTTCTGCAATTCTACCTTCCCAACCTGAATATTCATCTCTCTAAATCCAACCTTTGGTATTACCAGTCCATTACCAGCCCATACCTCAAAGTTAAAGTCATCTGGCGCATTAGTAATGTCTGAATCAGCCCAGTACCTTTTATAAAGAACATGTGGGATAGATGTTATCTGGGACCCGGTATCCAGCAAGGCACTAAAGGGGATGCCATTCAACACAATAGGGATCACCGGTTTTCCTCCCACGAATCTGTCATACCAGGCTGAGGGGCCTTGAGTGTTCATTCCTGGGGAGCGGCCCGCCTGCCCAGGAAATCGTCGTTTACAGGATACTCACGAGCAAGATGGCCTGGTTTCTGGCAACGACGGCAAATGGGCTGTCCATCTGGTTGGTAGCGATCGCTGGGTCGTCCTCTTGCTGCTGGGTATCTTCTGGGCCTCATCCACGGAACATCCTCTTTGCTGGTCGCCAACTCAATCTTGGGTGCAGGTCTTGACTCTCTCAGTTCCTTGATGACCTTGGCCATGGAGATCACGGTGTCTGTCAGGGCATCTAGCTTTTGATTGATTGCGGCATTAGAAATTAGTTCCCCAGTCTCAGCAGCAGTTGCTGACATGGCAGATGTCGCTGGCGCTGCTGACTGCTGAGGTGCTGCTGCAATGTCCAGGACAGTGGGTAGCTCCCGTGGCTCTTCCAGCTGCTGCAAACGGATAGCTCTATCTTTCAGCTCAGTAAATGTCATGTCAGGGTTCTGCAGCAGTATCATGCTTAACTGTCCTCGATGGGAAGGGGAATGGAGGCCCTCTATAAATTGGTCAAATAGCATTTTATCAGCTCCCGGGGCTAAAGCAGGTTCTGCCAGCTTAAGGGCTCTGAGTGCTTCCTGCAGGTTCAAGGCAAAGTCTCTAGCACTCTGTTTAGGTTTCTGGTGGCATGCAAAGAACCTCATCTTAGCCCGGGTATCAACAGCAGATTCAAACGTTGCTTTTAGTCTAGCTGCTAGATGCTCTACAGTGTCGTTATCTGTGTCCAGCCAGGACGCAGCCTCACGCCGTGCATTGCCTGTTAACTGTCCTATTATCATTCCTACATGCTGGGCTTCAGTGAGGGGGTACATCACATAATACTCTTTTATCTTTTGCATAAAGTCAGTTAAAGTATTAGGCTCACCGGAGTATTGGGGCAGCCACATTGCCCCTGGAGTATACGGCATCAGGAACGGCATTATTGGTGCTGTTCCTTGCGCCGCTGCACCGCCGGGTACTATCGCTGGGTCCGGCGCTGCAGCTCCACCGGCTGCTCCGTCTCCGCCTTGTGCATTGGGCTGCGACATCTTGGGCCCCCTTAGTTAAGGTCCGCCCTCCGTCTTCCTACCGGATGTCTAACAAAGGTTCCGCTGCGCACCAGGGATTCTCTTCCCTTCCAGATGACGTCAGAGCGGTGAGCGGTTTCTCTTCCCGCGCGTCGCGTGCTCTGCAATGGTGGATTTTGAAATTTTCAATCTCTGTGGCACAGTTACAATTCAGCTTGCGCGCGTCCAGCAATGGCGGCAGATCCAAAACAGTCACTAATCACGGCACACAATGCCCGGTACCGGGCACGGTAGATCCTGTTTGTGACGCCAGGTTGTGGAGCCACTGGGACGGGGTACTCGGTGCCGGACCGGGGTACTGCTGGGGGATGTCACGGCGGTCCTGGTCCGGACCGTGTCCCGGGCCCGCACAATAAAATGGGGGTTATTTACAGGGGATTTGTCACTCGTGACGCCACCCACTATATGCGGCCAGTAATGGGGCCGCCGCTGCTGCAGAACCTCCGGGGATGATGGGTTAGCAGCTTGGATGGAATAGTTCCTGTGGGCAGAACTGGGTTCCCCAGGGCAGTGGTAGAGGTAGTTAAAGTCTGTGAGGATGTTATTGATGCTGCAGGAGAGTAGGAGTAGCAATAGAGATGATAAGAGTAGAGGCAATGGCAGTCTATGAGGGCAAGTGGGGCTTCAGCATAAGGATGACATACACACTACGGTTTCTGTTGTTCTTCAAGTCTTTACTGGCAGATGGTATTACACAGTATTGTCCACGGAGTCTGTCCAGGATGCTCTACACCCTGCTGACCGGGTCCTTGGCTTCTTACTTAAACGCTGTGTGTGGCCCTGCTGCTGCTTGTAGCTATACTGCTGGCCCTGTCTCTGCTCATGGGTACCAATATGCTGGGCAACTTGAGTCCTCTGTGTCACTGACTCCTTCGTGTTGCTTTGCTATGGTGTGGTGAAGATGGTGGACCTTCACTATGCCGGTGTTTACTGTCCTGTCTGTCTCAGGCACAGCCTCGGATCCGGTATCCGTCTTAAGCGCCTCCCCGGGATCATGTTTTTGGGGTAACTCTTTATCCCGGGTATGTTCCTCTGTTAATCTGTCTCCTTTCCTCAGACCTCTCAGGACCTCCACTGACACTTGGCTCAGCTCCTGAGGTAAACTCCACTCTCCTCTGAACTCTCCTCTGAACTGAACTGTCACTCTTGTTTTGTGGTAAACAACTTTAGCTCCTCCCACTAGTGCAGGTGCCAGATAAGCTCCTCCCACTTTCTAGTGTAGTGTTGTGTGGGGATTAAACCTGTGTTGTTTCTGTGGCATATTAACCCTTGGGGTGCCACACTAGATCCAAGAAGGTACCGCCAGAGACTTCCACAGATTCTGCTGCGACTACCAGCCGGCCGGCCTGTGGGAAGTACTGTGAGCTGTATCACTATCTTGATCAGTTTTTGCAAGTAAAATACCTGGAAGAGTGAATTGCCTCTGTGTTTTTGTCCTGCTTTCATCAACTTTTCTCAACGATTTGCACCGTCCTGGCAACAGGTAGCACTGCCCCGGAGGCTTAGCTCTACCTGAAGGGAGCTGCTCCACCTTAGCCGCAATACCACCACCCTCTGGAGGACTGTGGCGGCGCTGGTGTCTAGTCACCAGGTACTACAGGTGGCGTCATGAGACAAAGACTTTAATCCCTTGTAAATACAGAAAAAAAAACCCTTCTTTTAGGCTGTCCAACAGGGCCACGGATCTGGGCAGGCCACTAGCGACATTCCCTGTTTGGAGAGAAAGAGGCCCAGACATCTGAGTTCCCATACCCTGGGGTGCTACACAAGCAGTACACCAGTTTTCAAGCTGCTTGAAAAAGGCTAGTGAATAGCCAAAACATTGCAGTCCTAGGGGAATAAATAAATCCACATTTTTTTGCCATCCATTTTTTTTATATACCGTACATAAATATACAGGGTGGGCCATTTCTATGGATGCACCTAAATAAAATGGGAATGGTTGGTGATATCAACTTCCTGTTTGTGGCACATTAGTATATGGGAGGGGGAAAACTTTTACAGATGGGTGGTGACCATGGTGGCCATTTTGAAATTGGCCATTTTGGATCTAACGTTATTTTTCTCAATACTGGAAGCCTGTGCTAGCATTTCTTCTGCTGTGTTGCTATCATTGTGTCAAGTGTGGGAGAAGAGGGTTGCATTGACAATCCAACACAATGGGCAGCACTTTGAATACCTTTCATAAGTGGTCATAAACTTGTAAATAATTCATGTAAGAATAACGTTACGTTAAAACATGAGTCTGACATCACCACAGGTCCTGTCAGCACAGACAGCCAGGTATTGTCACTGCACTAAGCCCCCACACACTGAGCACACAGTCCCTACACTCACCCCCCCCACAGCCTGCATTTACTCACCCCCCAAAGCCTGCACTCACACTCCCCCACAGCTTGCACTCATACCCCTCACAGCCTGCACACACTCATCCCCCACAGCCTGCACTCACCCCCCCCACAGCCTGCACTCACTCACACCTCCCACAACCTACGCTCGCACACCCCCACAGCCTGCATTCACTCACACTTCCCCACAGCCTGCACTGACACCCCCCACAGCCTGCACTCACTCACACCTCCCACAGCCTGCACTCACACTCCCCCACAGCCTCTACTCACAACCCCAACAGCCTGCACTCACTCACACCCCACAACACCCTGCACTCACTTACACCTCCCCACAGCCTGAACTCACTCACACCACCCACAGCCTGCACTCACCCCCCCACAGCCTGCACTCTTTCACACACCCCTCACCTTCACTCACCCCCCCACAGCCTGCACTCACTCGCATCTCCTACAGCTTGCACTCACATCCCGCACTTACCCCACAACAGCCTGCACTCACTCACACCTCCCCCGCAGCCTGTACTCACTCACACCCCCACAGCCTGCACTCACCCCTCCACTGCCTGCACTCATTCACACCCCCCTCACCTTCACTCCCACCCACAGCCTGCACTCACTCACATCTCCCACAGCTTGCACTCACCCCACAGCCTGCACTCACTGACCCCCACAGCCTGCACTCACTCACTCCTCCACAGCCTGTACTCACCCCCCCACAGCTTGCACTCACTCACCCCTCTCAGCCCAGCCCACACTCACTCACCCCACACAGCCTGCACTCACTGACACCATCCCCACAGCCTTCATTCACTCACCCTCCCACACCCTTCACTCACTCTCACCCACCACAGCCTTCACTCACTCATACCCCCAGGAGCCTTCACTCACTCACAGCCCCTCACAGCCTGCACTCACTCACTCCCCCTCATCTTACACTCATCCCCCTCAGCCTGCACTCACTCACCCCCTAAGCCTGCACTCACACTACCCCACAGCCTGCACTCACTCACACCCTAGAGCCTTCACTCATTCACCCCCTCTCATCCCAACCCACACTCAATCACCCAGCCTTCTTTCACTCCCCCACAGCCTGCGCTCACTCATCCCCCACAGCTTTCACTCACTTACACCATCCCCACAGCCTGCACTCCCCCCCCACAGCCTTCACTCACTCAGCCCCCCACAGCCTTTATTTACACCCTCACAGCCTGCACTCACCCCCCACAGCCCACACTCACTCACACCCCCCACAGCCTGCACTCAGCCCCACACAGCTTTTGCTAACTCACCCCCACAGACTTCACTCATTCACACCCCCAACAGCCCACACTCACAGCCCCCCACAGCCTTCACTCACTCCCCCTCAGCTTGCACTCACCCCCTTCAGCCTGCACTCACTCATCCCCTCAGCCCACACTCACATTCCCCCACAGCCTGCACTCACACCCCTCACAGCCTGCAGTCACTCACACATCCCCAGTCTGCACTCACTCACCCCCTCTCAGCCCAGCCCACACTCATCACCCCCCCTCAGCCCTCACTCACCTCCCCACAGCCTGCACTCACTCAAACTATCCCCACAGCCTGCCCTCGTTCACACCCCCCACAGCCCGCACTCACTCACATCCCACACACAGCCTTTACTCACTTACACCCCCCCACAGCCTTCACTCACATCCCCCACAGCCTTCACTCACAGCCTCCCACAGCCTTCACTCACTGAGCCCCCACAGTCTTCACCCACTCACCCCCCACAGCCTGCACTCACTCACCCCCCACAGCCTGCACTCACTCACTCCCCCACAGCCTGCACTCACTCACACCCCCCACAGCCTGCACTTACTCATGCCACTCAGCCTGCACTCACTCACCCCCTTCAGCCACACACACCCACACAGCCCTCACTCACCCCTCAACAGCCCTCACTCACCCTCCTTAGCCTGCACTCATTTACCTCCCCACAGCCTGCACTCACTCATTCCCTCTCAGCCCACACTCACTCCCCCACAGCCTGCACATATTCACACCCCCCACAGCCTGCACTCATTCATACTGCCCACAGCTTTAACTCACTCACACCCCCTACAGCCTTCACACACTCACACACCCCCACAGCCTTCACTCACTCACACCCCCACAGCCTGCACTCACTCAGCCTCCAACAGCTTGCACTCACCCCCTCAGCCTGCACTCACTCAACCCCCACAGCCTGCACTCACCCCCCAGCTCACACTTGTTCCCCCACAGCCTGCACTCAATCATCCCCCTCAGATCACACTCACCCTCCTCAGCCCACTTATCCCTCTAGCCCGCACTCACCCCCCACAGCCTGCATTCACACAACCCCACAACATTCACTCACTTACACCCTCCACAGCCACTCACTCAGCCCCCCACAGCATTCACTCAGCCCCCCACAGCCTTAACTCACTCACCCCCACACAGCCCGCACTCACTCACATCCCACACACAGCCTTTACTCACTTACACCCCCCACAGCCTTCACTCACATCCCCCACAGCCTTCACTCACAGCCTCCCACAGCCTTCACTCACTGAGCCCCCACAGTCTTCACCCACTCACCCCCCCACAGCCTGCACTCACTCACCCCCCACAGCCTGCACTCACTCACTCCCCCACAGCCTGCACTCACTCACACCCCCCACAGCCTGCACTTACTCATGCCACTCAGCCTGCACTCACTCACCCCCTTCAGCCCACACACCCACACAGCCCTCACTCACCCCTCAACAGCCCTCACTCACCCTCCTTAGCCTGCACTCATTTACCTCCCCACAGCCTGCACTCACTCATTCCCTCTCAGCCCACACTCACTCCCCCACAGCCTGCACATATTCACACCCCCCACAGCCTGCACTCATTCATACTGCCCACAGCTTTAACTCACTCACACCCCCTACAGCCTTCACACACTCACACACCCCCACAGCCTTCACTCACTCACACCCCCACAGCCTGCACTCACTCAGCCTCCAACAGCTTGCACTCACCCCCTCAGCCTGCACTCACTCAACCCCCACAGCCTGCACTCACCCCCCAGCTCACACTTGTTCCCCACAGCCTGCACTCAATCATCCCCCTCAGATCACACTCACCCTCCTCAGCCCACTTATCCCTCTAGCCCGCACTCACCCCCCACAGCCTGCATTCACACAACCCACAACATTCACTCACTTACACCCTCCACAGCCACTCACTCAGCCCCCCACAGCATTCACTCAGCCCCCCACAGCCTTAACTCACTCACCCCCACACAGCCAGCACTCACTATCCCCTCACAGCCTGCACTCCCTCACCCCCACAGCCTGCACTGACCCCTCTCAGTCTGCACTCACCCCCCTCAGCCTGCACTCACCTCCCTTCAGCCCAGCTCACACTCACTCAACCACCATAGTCCACACTCAGCCCCCTACAACCCGCACTCACCCCCTTACAGCCTGCACTCACTCATCCCCCACAGACTTCCCTTACTCACACCCCCCACAGCCAACACTCACTCACCCCCACAGCCTGCACTCACTCATTCCCCACAGCCTGCACTCCTCACCCCCCAACAGCTCACACTCACACACCCCCACAGCCTTCACTGACTTAAACCTCCAAAGCCATCACTCACTCAGCCCCTCAGCCTTCACTCACTCAGACCCTCACAGCCTTTAATCACTCACACTCCCCACAGCCTTCGCTCACTCATACCCCCCACAGTCTTCATTCACACCCCATACAGTCTTCACTCATTCACACACCCCACAGCCTGCACTCACTCACAGCCCCTTACAGCCTGCACTCACTCATCCTCCTCAGCCCACACTTAACCCCCAGCCTGCACTCACTCACCCCCCACAACCTGCACTCATGCACCCCCTTACAGTTTGCACTCACTCATCCCCACTCAGCCCACATTTTCCCCAGCCCGCACTAACCCCCCTCAGCCCGCACTCACCTTGCACTCATTTACCCCACAGCCTGCACTCACTCATCCCCCCTCAGCCCACACTTACCCCCCCAGACTCTCACTCACCCTGCACACTCTTAACCCCCCTCAGCCCAGCCCGCACTCACTCATCCCCCCTCAGCCCACACTTGCTTACCCAAACATGCTCACCACTCGACATGCAGCGACTGCCCACCATGAAGAACTGTGCCAGAGAGTGTGCAATAGGGGGGCCCGAAAGCGTGCATGGGGGGGCAGAAAGGGACCAAAGTGGGGGGTAGATAGTCAGCACAGGGGGGTGGAGAGTCACCAAAGGGGTTGGCCCAAGAGTGTGCACAGGATGGGGCAGAAAGGCAGCACAGTGCGGTTTGGAGAGTGAGGGGTAAAAAGAGGCGAGGGAGACAGCCGCTGCCGCAGCAAAACAAAGCCACGCCCCATTGTGTTGTCACTGCCCACCCGATGCAAGAGCATCGGGCCCCAATTTAGTATTTGTATATATATGTTAGCTATAGAGCCTGGCGTTGCCCAGGCATAGGGCTGAGTATATGTGTATATGTATGCGCGTGTGTATTTATGTATGTATGTCCACACATAGACCTACCCATTCATAGCTCCACCCCTTCAAGGATGCATATGGCTCCGCCCCCTTCAGGAAATGTTTTTATGTGCAAAATCATTCTATTCTATTTTGTTATAATTAAGAACAGTTGGTGCTCTGGTGATTGACAGTTGGTTACTATGCCCGGGCAACACTGGGCTCTACAGCTTTATAATATAATATCAAACAATCCAGTTTGGCATTATGTTAGTGCGTCACTCTCAGGAGGGCTAGTAGCCCTAGGAGAATGATACTGAGCAATACATACTCATGCATATATTAAACAACACAGGAAACTGAGTACCATGCATGTAAAATATGTTTATTTAGAGAAAACGCTAAAAAAGTGGCGGTAGTGAAAAGGAGAGAGGGGGAAGGTAGGGGGAGGGGAAAATAATGTTGCAGGTACACCAAAAGTTAAGTCAGAAGAAACAATGTAGGAACACAAGAATAAGGATGCATCACATATGGGGACAAATTACATAGTAAGGTTATGACTCACACTTGTGAATCTGAGCATACAATATGTTGGGTTCAAAAGTGCTTAGTGCAACAGAATAGCAGCAAAATTCATTAACATCCCCACTCATATGGAGGCTCAAATAAAGTGCCAACCGGTATGCAGGCAAGAGGGGTCAAAGAAAGCACCAGAAAATGTCCACAGTAGCCAAGGCAAACCTACTAACAATGAATATGAATAGACATGGGGTACATCAATAAACCCTCCCCACTAAGTAGAGGCCCGACGTATGTTTCTTTTATTTGCATGGTACTCAGTTTCCTGTATTGTTTAATATAATATAATGCATACTCCATATATATATATGTGAATGTATGTATGTATGGCCACACATAGCCCTGCCCCTTCATAGCTCCAACCCTCAACATAGCCCCACCCCTTTCATGTTTGCATATAACTCCGTCCCCTCCAACTAGCCATGCTAATTTAGGGGTGGGGCTTTGTGGATGGGTGGGGCTATGAAAAGGTAGGGCTACCTGGAGGGGGCAGAGCTATGATACATACATCACACTCACATTTATATATTAGGGCCCTTTCACATCAGCGTTTTTGAAATTTGCGGCAGATGCGGTGAAAAAACCGCATCTGCCGCAATTACCGCATACCGGCTCCACTTGCGGCGCGGTTGCGGTAAACGCCATGCAAAGTATAGGCGTACTTGCGGCAGGTGCGGCAAGTGCGGTTTTGCACTTGCGGCAGGTGCGGCAGCGAAAAAAAACGCGGTCAGCCGCGTTTTTTTTCGCTGCCGCACCTGCCGCAAGTGCAAAACCGCACTTGCCGCACCTGCCGCAAGTACGCCTATACTTTGCATGGCGTTTACCGCAACCGCGCCGCAAGTGGAGCCGGTATGCGGTAATTGCGGCAGATGCGGTTTCTTCACCGCATCTGCCGCAAATTTCAAAAAACGCTGATGTGAAAGGGCCCTTAGAAATATATACAGCAGCCACAACCTCCTATAATATACTAGATGGAGGCCCGATGCGACAGCATCGGGAGGGCAGTGATGTCATGATTCCCTGTATGCTGTCTCTCTCCCCCCCTGCGTGCTGAATCTTTCTCCTCTGTGCTGTCTTCTCCCTCTGTGCTCTCTCATTTGAGCTGTCTCCCCCCTATATGCTGTCTCTCTCCCCCTGTGTGCTGTCTCTCTCTCCCCTGTGTCCCATCTCTCTACCCCCTGTGTGCTGTCTCTCTCCCCTGTTCTGACTTTTCCCCTCTGTACTCTCTCATTTGAGCTGTCTCCCCTCTGTGTGCTCGCCTCTCTCCCTGTCCTAAAAGTAAAATTAAAACAAAGTATGTAAAAGTTAAATTACACTGCTAGGTTGGGGGCACATAGGCTGGCACAGTAAATACCAGGATGGTGGAGGTTGTAGATCAACACTGTACCTCAGCGAAGCAACACGGCGGGGTCAGAAGCACAAGGAAGACTCAAGTTGCCTAGCCAAGGGGGTACCTGTGAGGAGAGACAGTGCCAGCAGCTCAGCTAAACGCAGCAGCAGGTCCACACACACAGCGCAGCAGGAGGAAGCTGAGGACCCGGACAGGGTGGGAGCAACCCGTCCCCGGTACAGACTCCGTGGACAGTTCTTTGTAAAGAACATCTACAGTAAAGCTTTGGAAAACGTCAGAACTGTGAGTGTGTGTGATCCTTGTACTCAAGCCCTAATATCCCCCACAAGCAGCCACCGTCTCCACTATCATCCCTTTCCTGTAACACCTATAACATCCTTCATAGACTTAAATTACTGTGGCACCCTGGCACCTGTTGGGCACCACAGAAATCCTTAGAGCACAAATGGAGTAAGTAACAGCACAGCAAAACCCACAAACACCAAACAACACAACAACACCTTAGAACACCTGGTTTCACCCCGAGCCTCTAGGGGGAGCTACACTGGTGACTTTGAGCCAGTTCCCCCTATAAATAGAGTCTTGGAGGGAGAAACTTCAGAGTGTGGTAGACGCTACAAGAGCTGCCAGCCTGTGTGAAACCCTCCACCCTATGAGGAACACACTAGGCCCAACCAGCCTGTTAGCAAGTGGAGGTCCCCGCAATTGGGACAAGAGGAAGAAGGAGATCACCTCTCAGGAACACAGAGTTAACCTGACTCTTTCCAAATTAACCGGTTACTGGAACCGAAGCTGTGAGAGCTGTCCAGCCACCACAGAGAACCAGCACCATCGACAGGAGGTTTAGCCACCTGTTCCACCTGATGCACCCACCCACGAGAGCCCAGGGAAGAGTACTGATCCTGCTCAGACCCTTTTACAGTGCCCTCAGTGCTGTTAACCAGATGAAGCAAGTTCCATTGGAAACACTGCGCGGTCCGGCTGGATTCCACATCCACCCGACCTTAGCACCAGAAGTAGAGAAAGGAAGCCTAACACTGCTTGCTGTGAAACTCCAGAAGTGCCAACTTCACTATCCCGGTCCGAGTGTACCTGACTACCATCCAGTAAAGGTACCTAAAAGAGACTTTGTGTGGTTGTACATTACTCCAGGGTTCAGCGCGCAGCATCCCGCAGCTGCCTCACAACATCTTGCGCAGCTCCCGGCTCCGGGGATTCCCGCTCATCCTGTGGGGAGCGTTCCATCTCGCTGTATAACATCCCCCGGAGACCCGAACAGCGCTGGTAAAGTTACCAGAACACCCGCAGGTGGCGTCACGAAGACAAATCACCCCTACTGTTCCGCCATTCCCCTATTGATCTGGACCACCGGGCCTACACCACCGCAGGCTCGGTTCCGTGACTGGAGGAGAAGCAACGCCCTCTACGTGTACCCCCGGCTACGGTGAGTCATTACCACTGCCCCGGGGAACCAGGCTCTACCTGCAGGGAGCCATTCCATCTAAAGCTGCCTAACATCATCCCCGGAGGTTCTGCAGCAGCGGTGGTCACCCTGACGACAACCCGTGGGTGGCGTCACGACAAACTCTATCCCCTGTATATATTCCCTTTTACTTGTGTGAACCCGGGACACGGTCCGGACCAGGACCTCCGTGACATCCCCAGCAGCAACCTGGTCCGGTACCGAGTACCCCGTCCCAGTGGGCTCCACAGAGAACTATAATTCCCTGCATGTTTTGCAGATCCTTTGGCATACTGGGGGTTATAGTTCATATAGTTATAGTGGTAGAGGGCTTGTACTGACAGTACTTTATTAACAGTTAGAATTCATTCTTGGCTTTTACACTTATATGAACTGCTGCTGTCAATGTGATCTTGCAGCCGGTCTATAGCAATTCTCTCCCATAGTACAGGACCTGTGATGAGGTAATGAAGAGGGCGGGCTGGATCATCACATGTAATGAAGAAGGAGTGCTGTTATGTGATGCTTCAGTCCGCCCTCTTCATTACCACATCACAGGTCCTGTACTATGGGAGGGAATTGCTATAGATCGGCTGCAAGATCACAGTGACAGCAGCAGTTAATGTGAGCGCATGCTGTGCTCCAGAGGTATGCTGGCACCTCTGCAGCGATCCCAGCTCTGCTTGCTCTCCCCAGCGCAGCAGTCACACAATCTCCCCAGCACTGCTGGAATCCGGCGCTGGGGAAACCACATGGTGCCGATACTTACAGTGGAGGAATATTCATTAGCTGCTCCCCACTTACTGCTCAGCGATGACAGGTGGGTGTGGATGCGACTAATGAATATTCCTCCACTCTAAGTATTCCAGCAGCGGGGACATTCTCCTGCCTCCCTCATGCTCCCACTCTGCCGCTGCCCCCTCCCCACAGCCAGCCAAAGTACATCCGGACCATAAGACGCACCCCCACTTTCCTCCAGAATTTGGAGGAAAAAAAGTGTGTCTTATGGTACGAAAAATATGGTATATATTATATTGTATTATATTATGAGTCTGTGACTGCTGGATAGGAACAGAATACCAAATTAAAATCCACTATCCACCATGTGATACCTTGCTGCCACCCCCATCTGCCTGGCTTTACTCTGGCTGGAAATCAAAATACAGGGAAGCCCATTAATTTTTTTTAAGACAAAGATGGGAGTACTGGTGTGCCACGGTCCGCGCTGCTGTGGTATGAAAAAACTCACCAAAGAGTCAGCAGTTATTCCATCCTTTATTTCCTCCTCTTATTATGGAATAACTGCTGACTCTTTGGTGAGTTTTTTCATACCACAGCAGCGCGGACCGTGGCACACCAGTACTCCCATCTTTGTCTTGGATTTAAAACCACTATCCAGTGGTCGGTGGAGGTCCTGCAGCAGCTGGAACACTGTTTCCAAAACGCCTTCAAACCAGTTGTGGGGATCACAACTGGACCAGGTGAGCAGCTTCACAGCACCACCTCCTTACACAAGTGTCACTAGTGATAGGGCACTATTGCGCCTTTTGTCCCCCTCCCTATTTTTCTTTTCACATTAATTTTTTTTGTCACCAGCCAGGTGAAACCAGGCAACTTGGGGCTGGGATTTTCAGCGTGGTAAGACCCAAGTGTTCTGAGCCCTCGACACTAAAAACCAAAGTCAGCAGCTGCCCCTGGAAATGGTGCATTCATCATAGCGCCATTTCCAGGCGCTTTACCCAGCTCATCCAGCGGTGGCATGCTGGGTAATACAGGGGTTAATACCAGCTTTGTATTCTTAGCTGGTACTAAGCCCGAAATTCATTGTGTCACACCAAAGTAAATATGGCCACCATGAATTTCTAGTAATTTCCCAGTCTCGAAGCCAAGATCTTAGCAAAAATCTTCACATCAAGGTTCAAAAGGGAAATGGGGCGATAGCTGCCACAGGAGAGGTGATCCTTTCCTGGTTTTGGTATTATCATGATTGTAGCTGCCAGGGTCTGAGGGGCAAAAGGGCAGGAATCGGAGATAGAATTGAAGAGAGATGTTAGTTGTGGTGCCATATCACGTGCGAACAGTTTGTAAGAGTTTGCCGAAAAACCATCAGGGCCCGGACTCTTCTGCTATAGTATCAGTCACCTCCAGTTCCGTAAAGGTGGCCTCTAAAGTCTCCGAGTCCTCCTACTTAATAGGGGGAAGTGGCGTATCCGCAACATAGTCCTCCACACGTAGGCGATAGTCAGTGGGAGACATGTCAGCCTCTGGGTTATACAAAGATTTGTAGTAATCCTCAAACAAATCCACTATCTCACGGGGCCCGTGAAGGAGTCCCACCGTCTTTGACCTGATGGACGGAATGTATGTGGAAGGGAGTCCCTGGTTTGTTTGAGAACTCGTACAAATATCTGTGGAAGCGATCTTGATGGCGACTGGAGGCCGAGTCCATTATGGTGCGAAGGTCAGTACGGGCCTTGGTCAGTTCAGTAAGGAGTTGTGGGGTTTGCCATTGTTGTGTTGGATCTCCAATTGATGGATAGAGGTCATCAGGTCTGTGCCCTCTCCCGTTTCAGTCTGGCCCCCTGTTGAATGAAGATCTCCCTGATGACTCCCTTTAGAGCGTCCCATCTGAAAGGGAGGGCAGTAGGGTCCAACTCGTGGTTAGTCTGGAATTCCGCAATCGCAGATCATACTGCCGACTGACAAGCCGGTTGCTTCAGGAGGCCCGGATTGAGGGACCAGGTCCACTCCGTTGGAGCCAAACCCGAAAGGCCGAGAGAGAGAAAGATCGGGGCGTGATCCGACCAGATCATGGGATCAATTTCAACATTAGGGTTTGCCAATAAGAGTTTATGACTAATCAAAAAAAGATCTATCCTACTGTACATGTCATGCACAGCAGATTAGTAAGTATAGTCCCTGGCCCTCAGGTTCAGCAGCCTCCAGACATCAACCAGTCTGATGTCAAGAAGTTTAGACTTCAGGTTCTCAAGATGAGAGCCGGGTACAGAGGATCTACGAGTGGAGGAGTCCTGATCGCGATCGAGTACAAAGTTAAGGTCGCCCCTAGTATCACCAAGCCCTCTGCGAAGTCTGTCAAGTTATGTAGATACTGTAAAATATAAAATAGGGAGGGGGACAAGAGGCGCAATAGTGCCCTATCACTAGTGACACTGATGTAATGTGGTGGTGCTATGAAGCTGCTCACCTGTTCCAGTTGTGATCCCCACAACTGGTTTGAAGGCGTTTAGGAAGCAATGTTCCAAGCTGCTGCAGGACCTCCACCCACCACTGGATAGTGGTATCAATCAAAGAAATGATGGGAGTGCTGGTGTATCACGGTCCGCGCTGCTCCAGGGCTAAATAAAACTCACCAACGAGCCAGTCATCTTTTCATCCTTTTTATTCCTCCTTCTCCCTGAGGAAGGCGCCGGGTGTGGCGCTGAAACGCGTAGGAGAAGGAGGAATAAAAAGGATGAAAAGTTGACTGGCTCGTTGGTGAGTTTTATTTAGCCCTGGAGCAGCGCGGACCGTGATACACCAGCACTCCCATCATTTCTTTAAGTTATGTAGATAGGTCGTCAGTCTACGGCCCGGGTCTTGGTTAGGAACGTAAAGGTTGGCAATTGTTATGATATCCCCAGCTATCTGCAGCTTCAGGAAAAACAAATCTGCCACAAGGATCTACTTTGGACTCCATCACCTGCGCCATTAAGGATTTGTGGATGGCCACACTAACCCCTTTTGATTTCACCTCCGGGTTGGGGCTATGGAACCATTTATTAAAATGTTTGTGCTTTATAGATGGGACTTTGTCGGACCTGAAGTGCGTTTCCTGCAGAAGAAGAATGTGCACACGTTTCACATGCATATGTGTGAGAACCTGGGAATGTTTTTCGGGTGTATAGAAGCCTCTTATGTTTAATGTGCAAATATTAAGTCTGGTGTGAGGCACCGCCGGCATGATCCCCATGGCCGGGGCGCATCACATGCAGGATCAGGGTATGATTCTGTGCACACTAGCCGGTTTTTCCTGTGATAATGCTGTGTGAACCAACTTTGAACACAAGGTTTAATGTGACTAATGAGTGGCTCATGAGATCGAGGAAGCCCTGAGGAAAGGGATGTAATGAGTGATTGCTGACAACCCAGGTGGGTGTGTCAGGTGGGTGTGTCCAGAGGAATAGCAGCCCAGCTGGATGACTCAGTGTGGGTGTGGCAGGCACGATAAGAGCCGCCAGCTGAGTGATTGAGAGATTGAGATGGAAGCTGAAACTCATGGTGGGTTTACACACACCAATTTATCTGTTCAATATCTGAACAGATCTCTGGTTGCAGTGAAATCATGGACACATAGTTCCATTTTGTGGCTGTGTACAAATGATACAATGTGTCCATGATTTCACTGCAACCAGAGATCTGTTCAGATATTGAACAGATAAATTGGTGTGTGTAAACCCACCATTATGCTGAGAGATGATTACCAGCCAGAGAGCAGAGCAGTCCAGTCCAGAGCTCTGTGTGCCTGGAATAATGGGAGCATGCTAGCTCCATGCCGGTGCCTAGGTCCAGGGTCGTGGCAGCACCTGGAAGGGGAAGCTATGGCTGAACCTGGTGGATACTGGACCGGGCGTGGGGTGAAACACGTCCGGGAAAGGAGCCCGTGGGGATGCCTGGTGGAACCTGTGTCACAGGTAGCGAGACCCGGATCCGTGCCCGGTAAGAAAGCAGTTCTCAAATGCTTGTGTGAACTGTGCACCTGGTGTATGAAATGTGCCAGGCGGGCATAGCCGCCCGAGGTCCGACTAGAAAGTCAGTGAGGGACCTGTGTTAACTATATGTATATGAGGGCTTAGGTAAAGGCCCTGAATGAGAAACGATGGCCTATATGTAAGAGCCATGTATAACGATGTGGAGAGAGAGTAACCCAGCTAGTGTGGATGTGTTTCAAAAAGAGTAATAGGTATTTGTGTGAGCGCTGGGGAATCAACCGGCACCAAGGCTATTATGAATAGTTACCTCTCGGCTTTATTTGTACAATAAAAAGGCAGGGTCCTTTAGGCCACAACGCGTTTCTACGCTCTCCAAGCGTCTTCCTCAAGTGGAAACATCAGGGAGGTACACATCACAGGGAGATAAACATCAATGCACTAACTCTTGTTGTGCAGACAGCACAACAAGCACAGGTGAGGTTCCCATTCAAATAACCTGCTCCCGATGACAATTACAGAGTGGCGCAACAATATTACCTCCTTTGACAGCTAGTGTGGATGATATTGGAGGATTTCCGTCCCTGTGGGACGAGAGGGAGGATTGCCCTGCTGCTTGCAGAGGGTACCCGTCCCTCAACCACGGCCTCTAATGGTGTGGGTGTGCCTGTGGTGCCAGACACAGGGGTAATAGGGCTCCTAGAAGGGTAGCCATGGCTGATCCGTTAGGGTGCTACTCAGACGCAGGGTACAGTCGTCGACCTGGAGACCTGCCATGAGATGAGATGGAGGTTTGGTGGCGACTGGTGGCCCGTACCGTGGTGAGTAGGCCATGGTGATGCATGGTTAGCCCGGATTCTAAGGTTTGCCAATCCCTGTAATGGACCATGGAGGAGCCACAGTCCATGGATGTATTATGATGGGCTGTGAGCGGGTGTAAGGATGCATGGGATCCATGGATAGTGTATGATGGATCACATGTGGTATGTAAGGTCCCGGTCAGGCAGGAATCCTGACTACGGGATATATATATGGAGTCATCAGGCTGGGTGGCAAAAGCCAGGCGGCAGGTACCGCCATTGGGACCCATATCCCTGTTATGAACCCGGAGGGGTCATCGTTGAAATGTAACTTATGTATTTATGTGTAAAGTGTATATAGGCCGTAGGCCGTAGCTACCACGGGAGCAAGTGTTAGAGCTCCAATGGGGAGAGAGGTGGTTACCGGTCCCGGGTTACAATAATGGTATATGTGCAATGTTATATGTAATATCAATGTATTATGTGACATGTATGTGTTAAATGTTAAATATACTAACCCGGTTATTGATGCTGTTGAGAAATAAACGGGTAGTAACGTGAAAAATTATACACATGTGTTGGCGTCATTACGCAGCAAGCGAGTCCCCGGCTCGCTACCTCACACTGGACATGTTGGCATTCGGGTGGGGTGAGGGGGAGGGTAAGGTTTAGGAAAAGATAAAGAGGTAGAAGCAGAAAAGGAAATAGAATCAGAGTAGTAAAGAAAGAAGAATAGGGAACTGGAACGATTATTCCTGTCCCAAAGGCCGGCAGGTTAAGGAACCTACAGACCAAGAAGACTAACAGAATGAACTCTGTGGTGTGTGTCAAAGACACTCCCTACGTGTGGGGTGACTGGAAAACGTCAACAGGACCGTGCGCCCAAGTCCCAACCACAGCCCTATCTAAGGTCAGGTGCCCCAGACAGGGAGATAACGATACCTGATAAAACAACGCATATGGAAAACAATACTAAGATGACAATGTACAATTAAACGCATAGATGCAGCCAAGAGTCCCAAAAATCATTGACCATTTGGTCATTGGGGAAGGGGGGCAAGATGCAAAAGGGAGGGTGGAATCAAGAGGGGATGAGGTGGGGTTATTAGGTAAAGGGTCAACGAAGGGAAAGGGAAGTGGAGGACGTGGGAGAGGGTACTAGGAGGGTGGGAGGAAAAAGGGGGGAAGGAGGGTTAACACACGGGGGGAAAACCCTGGCAGGGCCCAACCGCAGGCCGTCTTGGACACAGGGGCAGGTAGGTAAGGGCCACTGTCCAGGGGCGGTGATGAATCCCGTCCCTAATCACGGTGTAGGAACGAGGAAGAGAGATCCCCAGTCTCATGTTAAGAGGGATGTCATACTTTGGAGTCCAGATTTAACATTGACCCATATAGGAGGCCCCATCCACAGCGAATCAATCAGAAACAAGACATGCGGATTTAGGTTACAACTGCAGGTGTTGCTGAATGGCGTTTGGGGCCCCTCTTCCTCTTTCGGGCTCATCAGAGGAAAACAGTTGGGCAGTCCCGGGTTCCTGAGGAGGAAGGTGGACAATTGGGGCCAGTTCATGATGGATATATAGGCAGTTCAAGGCCTACAGAACTCTGGGGCGTCCACCTGGGATCTAAGGATTTGCGATCTCCGAGCCCCTACGGACCTGGAGCTGGAAAGGAAAGTCCCAGGAATAAGGTATCGCTTGCTTTTGGAGAAGGTCAAGCAGGGGGCGTAGGGCCCGGCGTTTGGCATGAGTAATAGGTGAAAGGTCTGTTAGGAGTTGAATGGGCACACCATTAAGATCAATGGAGTCGGATTCCTTGCTTTTCTCATTACTTCGTCCTTGAGTTGGTAAAAGTGCATCCTGCATATGATGTCCCTAGGGGCGATGGGTCATCACGTTTGGGACCCAGGGATCTATGTGGCCTATCTATCTCGATGTGGTCATCCTGGGATCTATCTAGCAAAGAGTTAAATATGCGTAGCAGGACTGGGGTAATTTTACGTGGGGCCACTGTCTCCGGAACGCCCCGCAGCCGTATATTATTTCTTCTGTTCCGATTTTCGTCATCCTCTAACATGTCTAACACAGTGTTGAAATTCTGCTCATGCTGATCCAGCCGTTGTTGTTGCTGATTCACTATGGAAGAAAGGTCAGCCACCTCTTGGACCACTGTATGCCCGGAACTCAAGTTTAGAGGTATCCTCTTTAAGGGATCGATTTCCGATCTGCAGACAGCCTCCAACCTTTGAATATACCCCTCCATATCGTCCTTGGTGGGGAAGAACTGCATCCTGGCCTGATGTCGTGTAAATCTTCTGCCTGGGAGGGGGGCCACTGTGCAGGGAGCCGAGAGGGGATCCAGGTTTAAGGGGATCAGTAGGCTGGGAATCACTGTGGCTACCTGGGGAAGCATTCCCATGGTCAGTGGCAGGGGCAGGGGGCTCTCTCGGTGCACTGAGACCCAGCTCAGGTGTTAGAGCAGTGGCACTGGGCAGCTCTGAGCATGCATACCCCCTGTCAGCAAACATCGCTGCAGCAGCGTCTCTCTCCTCATGTGTAGGGGAGGGGGAGTGAAGGTGAAGATCCGTCCCGCCCCCTGATTCCTGCTATGGTGGTGTTTGCGCCTTTTCCCATGCCCCCCTCTCTCTAGATGGTACCTTAGGTGCCGATGTGGTGGTCCCGGCCGCGCTCCTGGTGTTCCACGGGAGGATGAGCTCAAAGCCGGGTCTGAGCGGGGTGCCAGGGTCCCGGAGCATCTGTCTCCCGCAGCAGTGGCGGCGGCCATTGTAGCAGAGTGGGAGGAATGGTTGCAGGCGCCCGTCGAGGCAAAAAACTTGGTAATGTCCGATTTACAGGCATCTGAGGTGATGAGAGTGTCCACCTCAGTTCCAGGGGTCTGTGGCTGTAATTAGATCCTCCGGTCTGGCGTGTAGTTGCTATAATGGCTGTGGAAGGGGATTAGGCGCGGGAGCTCTCTTCAAGTGCGGCTGGTCCTCGCCATGTCCAGGCCACACCCCGGTTCTTGGATATTTAATCACTTGGTTGAGTATCCTCATTCTGAAACTGTGTCCACAGCACGATTACAAGGCTGGATTCCTCGCTTCGCGTTCTCCTCTTGATATTGAGGCATCACTGCTGATGTCATGCTTAGGGAACAATACAGCTGCTCTCTGCGACACAATATAAAGAGAAACATGATCTAGCAAAACTGTTGTGAAAATACTAGATAAGGCACATACATGAAACTATTGTAGAATGTAACAAAGGCAATGAGGCATAGCAAAACTGCTTAGGAATATATGAAAATAGAGAAAATTAGCTGATGTATTAGCCAATCCATGTGACCCGATAACCAACAAGATGTTATCCTGTATTGAGTACCTAATCTAATACTTTTATGTGCAATACAAATCTGAATGTGTGGGCAGTCAGGAACTATGGCTAAAATAGACAAACAAATAGAAACGGCAGGACTCATCCATGATAGAATCTTCAGCTTCTAATCAAATTGCACTTCATCACACCGGTAGGGACCATAAGGCCAAAAGTCATGGGAAGACGACAGGGCACTATGTGGACGATGATCGTTTTGGTTGGATGAACTTCAACGGTACTGTCTCCAGTCTTATACTGATCTTCCAGTGATTTCATGCTTTTTTGTCACCTCTTCAGTCCCCCAGCACCAACTTGTGTCTGTAACGTCAGACTGGCCAGAAGTCAGAAGTTACAGCACAAGATCTGAATACAACTCTATGAGAACCAGAACGAGGCCAGAACAAGTCCAGAGCAATTCTAAAACAAGGCCAGAGCAAGGCCAAACCAAGGCCATGATGAATCCAGAACAAGGTCAGAACAAGGCTATAGCAATGCCAGAACGAGAGGAGAATGAGGCCAGAATTGGGCCAGAACAAGGCTCTCGTATAATTGTATTGATTTGTGAATTCTGGTGCCTCCATGAAGCACTGGAGCTGCTGGCATGTAACAAACTGTTGAAGACCGACCAGAGTGATGCTGAAAACAAATAAAGATGCTGGAGGGTGTGTGTAATAATCAATGTAGTGAGCGTCTGAGAGTGGACCCACTTGAGCGATGCACCAATCTCGACCTGGAGGAGTGTACCTAAGTGGCTAGCAAGCCTTCTCTAGAGCCTCAGATGGAAAAGTTAGGCTTGTGCAGGTGCAACTCCTAGGGATCTCAGTACTATGACAGCTGACTTTGGCTATGTTCACACACATGCGTTTTTTTGACCATCTCTGCGTTTTTGGGCTGTTAAAAAAAACGCAGGTGCGTTAACGCAGGGTACATTTGAGTGTAGCTGCGTTTTTCAGCTCCATTTGCGTTTTTTACCCCTAGTCCAAAAAACGCTGCATGCAGCGTTTTTGGGTGCTGTAAAAAATCGCATGTGCGTTTTTCCAAAAACGCATGCGTTTTTTTTAACATGGGGCCCTATGGGAAACGCATGCAAAAACGCATGGTACATTAGTACCTTTTAGTGCCATTCAAAAACGCATGCGTTTCCCATAGGGGCCCATGTTAAAAAAACGCACATGCGTTTTTTTAACATGGGGGTCCTATGGGAAACACATGCGTTTTTAAAAGGCACATCTATGCACCCTGCGTTAACGCTTGCGTTTTTGCCTGCGTTTTTGGTGAAAAAATGACTAAGTCCAAAAACGTGGCTAATCCTTTCAGACACACAAGGGACATTTTTTAGCACTCTTAAAAAAACGCAAGTGCTTTTAAGAGTGCTAAAAAAAACGCAAATTGTGTGTGAACATAGCCTTTAGGGGTAGAGCTTCTGCAAGCCGACACAGTCTCTGGTGTGAATAGGTGCAGCCAGACAGCTAGTAGGTTCAGTCAGTGGGTATGGCAGCAGCACTGGTTAGGCTGGAGCAGTAGGTACAGACTCTGGACAGATACTGAGTGGCACGTAGGGTATGGCTGCAGTCTGACACTGATGGTGTAGCGATGGCTGGGAGGACCACCGCAGTGCAGAATAAGGTACGATACACAAGATGGGAGTGCAAACCACAAGGGTGAATTTATTAACAGGCGGGGAAAGGAGTGAAGAAGGAAGGTTCAAGCAGGGGTAAACAGTGGCAAAAACGAGATTTAACAAACTGTTCGTTTTCTCTAGCTGGTCCGCTCAATAGCACGGTTCTCCAACTATCACAAGTTAAAATCACATAGGTAAATGCACAAAAGCAAGGTACAATGCTACTCTACGTATAACCTTTCTGGCCTCGCTACACAGGCCACACGGCTGCCGTGTTCTACCTACTGAAGCCTATTCTAAACCCTGAAAGGTGCACAATATTCAACTCACAGTGATGCAGGGATTTGGATGCAGTCCTGGGGGCCCCCAACAACAGCAGTCTTATCCGAAGGTGCACACGGCTCCTGTCTCGAGTCGATGGTCTGCAAATCTTCTCCTTGCTTCAGGTTCTCACTGGATCCCAGGCTTGTCTGTGTCTCACTGGATCCCAGGCTTGTCTGTGTCTCACTGGATCCCAGGCTTGTCTGTGTCCCACTTTTATTTCACACGAACACTGCAGTCTTTTCCACAAAACACAGAAGGTCTGTTCCTCTCTACACATAAACGGGCTGTTCCAAAAAACACACCTTCCAAAGGGGGAAAACAGGACATACCATCATCCCACAGCTGGGGGGTTTCTGTCTCTTAAAGTGGCAGCGTGTTTCTTACGGTCCCACACAGGCAGGGATTTCTTAAAGTGGCAACGCTTCTCTTACTGTCCATAGCAGTAGCCCCCCAATATGCCTCCCTACTTAATGATGGTCGTCCTCGGCCATCACAACATCAGGTCCACAGTGTAATGACGGGCCGTTCAATGTGAACACAGCACCTGTGGAGGAATCAACAATGGCAATACAGCAGACTGAGTACAATGTTCAACATATCGGATTGGTGGAACCCCTGCAGTAGACCTCTGAGACCTTCTAAGATCTTGACTATCAGGCCAGGCCTGGTTAGCTCCTGGAGGAACACCTGCTGCAGGAGCCACAGTGGAATCTTGGCTGGGCTCTTCTTCACGTGGCAGTAGGGGCTCATCCATGGGCTCCCCGCTTCTGGAAGGCTGAGGGTCCCCCACTGTGTTGGGGACTGTCCACCAGTCATCATCGACTTCACACACAGGTGACGTGAGTTCAGGGAGCGGGGTAGAGAATGTAGGAGATATTGGCGTAGGAGAAGCTTCGGACCGACATGGCCGCAGCATATTTCTGTGTAGTACTCTAGGGCCGGACGCCCCATTCTCAACTTGCACCTTGTAGACTGGGCCATCAGCATATACCCGTCCAATTACTCTGTAGGGTTGTACTTCCCATCTCTCACTCAGTTTGCCCTTGGGGCGCTTCTCTCTGACTAACACTCGATCTCCAGGTTGCAGCGGTATTTCCTGAATTGGTTTAGGGCTCGTATGTTCTTTCTTCTGTAGCTGTTGACCGGCCAACCGACGGATCGTTTGTAGTCGTTGTCGATGTTCTTTCACCCACGACGTGACAGTTCGTTCCATGAAATCCTCTGGCTGCTCCAAATTCAGCTCGATGATTTCTCGCCCAGCTCTTCCAAAGAGCAACAGATATGGGGTGTAACCCGTAGTGGAGCGAACTCGGTTATTGTAGGCCCAGACCAATTCTGCCAGGTAATCCGGCCAACATGCTTTCTTATCCTCCTCCAATGTCCGCAGCATCTGAAGTAGGGTTCGGTTGAAGCGTTCACATGCTCCATTGCCTTGGGGGTGGTAAGGTGTGGTCCGAGATCGCTCAATGCCATACATACGATATAGCTCCTCCATCACCTTGCCTTGGAAACATGCCCCTTGATCGGAGTGGATTCGCTTCGGGCATCCATACACCCGGATAAAGTCTTGGCAGATAGCCCGTGCCGCCGACTCTGCAGTCTGATCTCTAGTCGGGGTGACTACAGCGAACTTGGTCAGTCATAGAAATGGTCAGTCATAACCAAACAGTATTGTAGTCCCCGAGCTGAGTGTCCCACGAGGAGATAATCAATCATCAAGATTTCTAGCGATTCCTTGGTCTGTATGGTCTGAACGGGTGCCCTCTGTTCGGTGCTTTTAATGAGGTCGCATACTCGACATCGCCGGCAAACCTCTTCTACCACAGACTCCAACCGGGGGCAGTACACGTACCGCTGTAACCATTGGTAGGTCTTTGCAGGTCCGAAGTGAGCGCCAAACTCGTGTGCTTCTTTAGCTACCTCTTGAGCCATTTTTCCGGGGATGACCACCTGCCATCTTGCTTCTATTTCTTTTGGCTGTTGTCTCTTACGATATAACACTGATTCTCGAACTTCTAGTCTATCCCACTGGTGTAAGACGCTCTTCATCTCGGTGTCCAGGTTAGCCCTTTCTTGCTTGTCGGGCTTCTGCTTCTCAGCTACCCAGTGTTTCATCTGTTGTAGCCCTTCGTCTGCAGCTTGAGCACGTCCCCATTCTTCATTGGTTCTTCCCAGGGACCGGGGCAGTGTGCAAGCCTCCCTACTTAATTGTGACGCAACCACTGGGGGCACAAACTTGCTAAAGTCTGGCGTCTCTTCCTCCTCTAGTTGTTCATCGAGATCCCCCACTGGGATCTCCACCGTCACTCTCGACAGTCCATCCGCATTTGCGTTTTCGGTAGCGGGACGATAACAGATGGTAAAGTCGAACTTTGCAAGGCGAGCCACCCACCGTTGTTCCAAGGCTCCCAATTTAGTATTCTCAAGGTGGGCCAGAGGATTATTGTCTGTTCGGACCTGGATCTTGGTCCCTGTCAGGAAGCCAGCAAATTTCTCTGTCATGGCCCACACTAGGGCCAGGAGCTCTAGTCGAAAGGAGCTATAATTGTGGGGGTTTCTTTCATTGTCCCGCAGGGACCTACTGGCGTAGCCGATGACTCTTTCATGTCCGTTCTGTATCTGAGACAATACTGCACCGAGTCCATGAAGGCTACCATCCGTGTACAGCAGGAATGGTCGGTCGAAGTCCGCATAGGCTAGGATCGGGGCTGAAGTAAGGGCATTCTTCATAGCCTGAAAAGCCTCATCTTGTCTCTGAGCCCAAGGGATGCCCTGGTTCTTTGACACTCTGGCGGTCCCCCTCAGCAGCTCATTTAAAGGACCCGCCACCTTTGCAAAGTCTTTGACGAACCGGCGGTAATACCCGGCGAGTCCAAGAAATGCCTTGAGTTCTCTCACCGTTTGAGGGACTGGCCACTTCTGGATGGCCGCCACCTTTTCTGCAGAGGGCAGGACTCCATCTTGTGAAACTGTGTGGCCCAGATACTCGATCTCTCTCTTGAAGAGGTGGCATTTTTTCGGCTTCACCTTCAAGTTATGAGCCTGCAGTCTTCCGAGTACCTGTCCAAGCCGGTCAAGGTGTTCTTTGAACGAGGCCGAAAACACGATGATGTCATCCAGATAAATCAGGGTAGCTTCGAAATTTAAGTCCCCCAAGCACTTTTCCATCAGCCGTTGGAACGTGCCCGGAGCATTGGAGAGTCCGAAAGGCATCCGGTTAAATTCAAACAATCCCATCGGGAGAATGAACGCGGTCTTTGCTTTGTCTTTTTCCGCCACAGGTACTTGCCAGTACCCGCTTGCTAAATCCAAGGTGGAGAAGTACTTGGCCTTCCCCAATGCCATCAAGGATTCTTCGATTCGTGGTAATGGGTACGAGTCGCGAACGGTACAGGCGTTGAGTTTTCTGTAGTCTACACAGAACCGGATGGTCCCATCCTTTTTCTTGACGAGTACCACCGGAGCCGCCCAAGGGCTCTGACTGCCCTGTACTACTCCCGCATCCAGCATTTGCTTCAGTAAAGTCTTCACCTCTTGGTACATCTTGGGAGGGATCTGTCGGTACCGTTCTCGAATCGGACGAGCTTCCCCGGTCGGTATCTCATGCATGATAGCTTCAGTGCAGCCGAAATCTTCAGCGTGGCGAGCGAATGCAGCCTGTTTCTTCCACAACATAGCTTCTACTGCTTGCACACGCTCGGGGCCCAGCGATTTCACATCCACTTCCATCTGATCGAGGATGACCTTTCCACTCCACTCTGGGGAGGGCATCTCTTCAGCCCTCGCAGAGACTGCTAGGGTCCACCCCGTACCTTCTATCGGCGATAGGGATATATCTTTTTTGGCTCACCACTTCACCTTTATGTAAGTATACCAGGGCCAGATCTGTCCCTCGGGGCAAGGTGACCTCACTGGGGCCCACATTCAAGGCTCTGATAGGGACGCGTCCTTTTTGGACCACAGCTACCGTACGAGCTATCATAACTTCTTGGTCCACTCTTCCGGTTGCTACAGGCTGCACAATCACTTCTACCCCATCGAGATTGCGATAGGTTCCCACTGGGAGGTGTAATATACTTTCTCGTCCAGGAGGCAGGATTATAGGCACCTTCCCAGGAGCCCTAATGACCCCTACCGTCTGATGAGATGGCACACTCTTCTGCGTCCCACAGACACGAATCAGTCGCTGAAGTGCTTCTTGAGTAGGCTTATGTGTAGTAGCCTGCTTCCAGTATCCGGGTCCCCGTTTGACGAACATAATCTGATCTAATTCACGTAGGACATTCATCCCCAGTATTACAGGTACATCTCCTTTGACGGGCTCGGGGACTAGTAGGATCCCTTTTTTTCCCACTTCTTGCCCACAGATACGAACATTCATCCACACAACCCCTGTGACCGGGATCGGTTGCTGGTTAGCGGCAATCACCCGGATCAATGTCTCTTTCTCTGGCCTGGCCAGTGCCTGGAAATGTTGATTGAAGTATGCTTCTGGCATCGTCGTCACTTGTGACCCGGTATCTATCAAGCAATCCACTGGGACACCCTCGAATTCAGCACGTATGATGGGACACCCAGCGATCAGATGTTCGTCATGATGTGGAGCGGCCTCCCTTCTCGCCTCCCCCGCAGAGTGCCGCACTACTGCGGGGGTTGGTAGTTTAACGGAGGCTTCTGTTGGCCTTGAGTGCTATTCCGGCACCCTCTGGCAATATGCCCCCAACCTCCACATCGCCAGCATTGGATGTCTTCTCTTCGTTGAGGAATACCTCGTGCCTCTGGTGGCTGCTGAGAGGAAGCCTGCATCCTCCAGTTTCCCATTGGTCGCGCCGGGGAATTATTGCGTGCGTACGATGGGCCAGGTTGGAAGGAGGATGGTGCAGCTGGGTAGGGAGGTGTAACAGACAGATCCCTCATTCTTTGCTCCATCTGGGTCAGCTTCTCTTGTACATTGAGAACGGATTTCTGTAAATCCTGCACCACCTGGACCAGCACCTCTTGGCGGTTTGGGTCCACGCTGGCCTTTGCGGCTTGGATGCGCACCACCCCAGAAGCGTAGCTTTCTTCTTTACTTCGGGCTACTGTTTCTGCCAGGATTTGACGAAATGTAAGAGCCGGGGTCGCTCGGACCCGTTCTGACAGGGCTCGCCTCAAGGATATGCTGTGTAATCCTAGAATAAACTGCTCCCAGAGTATCCGGTCTGTGGAGCCTATGCCGCCGAGTTCAGCTGCCTCCTTTTTCTGCACCTCTGCTAACACTTCTTGTAGTGCTGTGGCATACTGAGATATCCCTTCTTCTTCCCGCTGCAGCCTCGAAAAAAATTTGGCGCGAAGATGTCCTGCACTAGCAGTCTCGCCATAGATCTCTTCCAGGAATCCAACTAACTCTTTCAGGGTACTACGGGTGGGTTCTGGTTGTAGACACACGTTCCTACGGGCTTCTCCCTCTAGGGCAGTCAAAGCGATGTCCACTTCAAGCTCTGGGCCGATGTTATAAACCTTCAGGGTGCTCTGCAGTTGAGACACCCAGTCACACAGTGCCATGTTATTGCCGTCAAACTTTGGGAGTACACTAAATATAGTGCCCATTGGGAGTGTCCTTGCAGGGGTTCCACCATTGCCCACATTATCCCCGTTAATATTAGCATTCCCGCCGTTGCTGTCTGCTGCCTCCATCTTGGTGACCGTACCCTGCTCGCAGCGCCACTTGTAGCGATGGCTGGGAGGACCACCGCGGTGCAGAATAAGGTACGATACACAAGATGGGAGTACAAACCACAAGGGTGAATTTATTAACAGGCGGGGAAAGGAGTGAAGAAGGAAGGTTCAAGCAGGGGTAAACAGTGGCAAAAACGAGATTTAACAAAACTGTTCGTTTTCTCTAGCTGGTCCGCTCAATAGTACGGTTCTCCAACTATCACAAGTTAAAATCACATAGGTAAATGCACAAAAGCAAGGTACAATGCTACTCTACGTATAACCTTTCTGGCCTCGCTACACAGGCCACACGGCTGCCGTGTTCTACCTACTGAAGCCTATTCTAAACCCTGAAAGGTGCACAATATTCAACTCACAGTGATGCAGGGATTTGGATGCAGTCCTGGGGGCCCCCAACAACAGCAGTCTTATCCGAAGGTGCACACGGCTCCTGTCTCGAGTCGATGGTCTGCAAATCTTCTCCTTGCTTCAGGTTCTTACTGGATCCCAGGCTTGTCTGTGTCTCACTGGATCCCAGACTTGTCTGTGTCTCACTGGATCCCAGGCTTGTCTGTGTCCCACTTTTATTTCACACGAACACTGCAGTCTTTTCCACAAAACACAGAAGGTCTGTTCCTCTCTACACATAAACGGGCTGTTCCAAAAAACACACTCTCCAAAGGGGGAAAACAGGACATACCATCATCCCACAGCTGGGGGGTTTCTGTCTCTTAAAGTGGCAGCGTGTTTCTTGCGGTCCCACACAGGCAGGGATTTCTTAAAGTGGCAACGCTTTTCTTAATGTCCATAGCAGTAGCCCCCCAATAATGGTAAAGCAGCGAGGCATATTGACATAGGTTAGGAAAGGCACGGAACACATGAGGAGAGGAGACTGTATAACTAGCACCGTGTCTCAAGGCATAGACCATGTTGCTCAGACACTTCCTAAATGAGGACGGTGTCTTCTCAGCTATAGGCTGAGAAGCAATTCTGGTAGTGCACACTGGTCCCTTAAGAAAGGTGGGCAGGGAGACCTTTGCTGCATGCACAAGAAGCAGCAATCAAAGCCCGAGCAGATGCCGCCGTACCACCTGAGAGGTGAGTATGCTACAGCCGGTCTCCCAGCTGTGGAGATACCGACACTGCAGCGGACCCTATAGTAAATATGAGACCTGGGACAAAGCACTTAGATTTAAAGTACCACTTCAGCTGAGCAATTAAAAAAAATGCTGGACTGGGGCTTTACCAGAGCAGCCCAGAAGAGGAAGAGATGCTCTGTTGTTATGGAGCAGCTGAATCGTCGGTAGGAGCGCTGTGTGCTGGCAACAAACTGAACAGCTCAGCAGCTCTGACTGTGTAATCAGAGCTTCCTGCTCAGAGTTGTTAAGCTCAGTAATTGGTTGCCTTGATGTCAATGTAAGGTCAGCGCTACGAGTAATACTGGAAATACTGTGATGGTCTGGCGCCCCACTAAGAGTGCGTCACAAAAGGGTACTACACCCCTGAATGAAGGTGTCGTATTCTTTGTTTTAGCTATGAGTAGGATAATCCTGAAGCTCCATCCACCGCATGCAACCTAGTGTTAGAGGACCAATTAGGCACCCGTTACTAGGGTAACCGGTCCTGGTGGGAGGAGAGGCTAAGTTATATAGCAAGGGGAGAGCAGCAAGGAGTTAGACGAGATGAGATCAGGAAGCGAATGCAGAGAAGTCAAGTTGAGACGAGGGAGAAGCTGAGAAGCAAGAGAGAGAGAGCTGCACAGAGCTGCGCAGCAGATGTAGCAGAGTGGGGAAAGAACAGCAAAGAAAGAGACAGCTAACAGGGAGGGCACCTCAACCTGGTGACCCAGAAGAGAAAGGGGCCAAGAGTAGAACGGGTAATCTAATACCCTTGCCCAGCCCAGACCCGGAGTACCGGCTTCGAAGTGGTTCAGCAGGATACAACCCTGAACCGCAAAACCCGGAGTGGTCGCAAGCTTTACAGGAGCACGACCCACCAACTAAACACCTACTGCAGCTTATACCAGGAGCACCCACCATTGAACTCCAGGGCCCGCGGAGCGAATCATGTGCAGCGGAATCCCAACCAAGGGTCTTCAGTGCTCTTACCGGGTATAGCAGAGCAGCGAAGTGAAGGGGCAGTTATTGATAGAGAAGGACATCCGTGGAGCTTCAGAGGGACACTACTCATGGCAAGAACCACCCGGTCCACTACCTGGCAATAAGAACTGCATTACTCTGTATGCTGCAGAATACCGAAGTAAATACCCGTTGAGAGTGAGCAATGTGTCCGTGCCTTATTCCATGAACTGTTCTTCACCTGCATTGCTTCACAGTGACTGCGCTGCTGTACTACTCTACTTATTCCTACTTACAACACCCCGGGGATCCCGCTCGTCCTGTAGGGAGCTACTCCATCTTGCTGCCGCCCATCACCCCGGAGGTCCAAGCAGCGCCGGTGCTATCACCGGAACCTACAGGTGGCGTCACGAACCAAAACTTTATTTTCTTTTTCTTTTCTTTTTCCCTTTTTGCATTGACCACCGGGCCCACAGCCTCAGGCACCGCTAACAGTGACCTACAGACCGCGCCTGAGTTCTGAGTCCCCTGGCCTGGGTGAGTCAATGGTAAGTAAAGGTTTATCACTTTATGATATATGTTATTGTTATAAAATTAAAGGGTTCCTGTCACCTCCAAAATGCCTCATAAGCTAGCAAAACATGTCCCTGCAACATATTATCACTAATCTCACACTTCTTTTGTCTCCTAAAAGCATCCTGTGAAAGTGCATAAAAACTTTTAATACTTACTCATTAGGGATTATAATCGGCAGAGGCCATATTCTTTAGTCACCAGTGCATGTTGTTTTGCAGCTCCAGGATCCACCCTCTCTCTGTCTGTGCTGCTGTGATGTGCAGCTGAAGGCAGGACTAATCATTTACATTCTGTGAGTGATAGAGAGGGGGGAGGGTAAAGCCTGCACAAGCAGAGCACACAGACAGAGAGAGGGTGGATCCTGGAGCCTGCAAAACAGCCCGCCCTGGTGACTAAAGAATATAGCCCCTGCTAATTATAATCACTAATGAGTAAGTATTAAAACGTTTTTATGCACTTTCACAGGATGCTTTTAGGAGACGAAAGGAGCGTGAGATTAGTGATAGGATTCTGCAGGGACATGTTTTGCTAGCTCAGGAGGCGTTCTGGAGGTGACAGGATCCCTTTAAGAAAATGAGATGAAATTGCCCTTCTAAAACATCAGTTGATTTTACATTGATCACTGAGACTTTTCAGGGACAAACACTCTAGTGCACACAGTTCGCCATTACTGTAGGTTCACAGTACATTCAGCGTAAATGTTCAAAGTGCATATTTGAAGAGTATTGCTTAATGTATATCCCTCAACTTAAGCAAATAGGTTCCTATACGGCTTCACAGGTGTGCCATTGACACCTTTTGTGAAAGTTAAAAAAGGTACAGAAGAAACATACACAAACCAAACATATGTCAAAAATACACTACTTTGAGCATTCATTTGATAAGACTAGGTACATGTTAGATATATACGAAATCGGTGGTCTCCATCCTCTCTGACCTGGAGAAGTGAAAGCCCCACTGAATGCAGCGTGTCTGCTGCATTCAGGGAAAGTGTGTACCATGTCTCTACCCCCCCTGTAGCCCAAAAAAAACACTTTGGAAAGTTGAGATTTAAGGGGTCCGATGGGTCTTATCTGAGTAAGCTGTCCTCGCCGCTGACATGGTCCTCCCCGCCTCCTGCCCGTGTGTTCCGCCTCCTCTTGTGTGGGTCTCCCCTCCTCTTCGGCACCTGTGCCAATTCGCGCAGGAGCACACTGAGCACTTGGTGTGAGTGGGGCCCAGCTGCTGTAATGGCTCATTCTTTGTGAGGATCTGTTTTTGATCTCAAAAACGGATCCTCTCAAAATGTTGTCTTCTGAATGAAAACTCTTGTTGACATTGACTTTGCTGGGATGCCCAGAGTCACTGCAATTCACTGCAAGATCCTCACAAAACGCAGCATAAACGCTGTGTGTGAAAGTAGCCATAAAGTGAAGCACATATATTATATGCAGTCATTACATACAGAGTGATCTATTTCAAGGGTTTATTTCTGTTCATTTTGATGGAAAATAAAAATTAAAACAGCACCAAAAAATTACCTTAAAAGTCCACGCTTCTTCGACACCTGTTAAAGTGTTATTTGATAATATGAAAAAACAGCACCAAAAATAAATATAAGGTGGACCTCCTTTATTGCCTGTGGTGTGGCGACGTTACAGATAATTATCCAAAATGTCGCTACGCCACAGGCAATAGAGGTCCACTTTATATTTATTTTTGGTGCTGTTTTTTCATTTTTTCATATTGTTAATGTTGATGATTATGGCCAATGAAAATCAAAGGTCATTATTTCAGAAAATTAAAGTAGGGAGGATGAAGGGTCTGAGAGATAAAATATTGCCTAAATAGGTATCAGAGGCTTCACCTTGTGTGGTTGTGAGAGTCACAACCACTATAAAAGAATATCACAGCTGCTGCAGTCTTCAGCGTGGTGCATATAGAGCAGTGAGGATGAAGGGTTAAAAACTGCTCTGCCGCATTCCACGAGACATCAAAGGGTGAATACAGTATTGATTTATTAGTCAAATATAGCGTTTCAGGGTTCCCTGGCCCATGTTTCCTATGTTTCAGGGCATTTCAGTGAGGCTTGAAACGCGTTTACTAATAAATCAATATTATATTGACCCTTTGATGAATATGGAATATGGCAGCACCCTTCATCCTCTATACTTTAATTTCCTCAGATAATGACTTTTGGGTTTTCATTGGCTGTAAGCCATAATCATCAACATTTACAGAGATAAACACTTGAAATAGATCACTCTGTGTGTAATGACTCTATATAATATATGTGTTTCACTTTTTGTTTTGTATTACTGAAAAAAATTACTTTTTGATGATATTCTAATTCATTGAGATGAATCTGTATATGCAAAACACACATACAAAGAATTACACTCAAAATAGTAACACATAAATTATATTTTTTTTACTTTTAACAGCTCACCATTTGTAGTATATCTGAATAATGGACAAGATTTCTTGGGTGGTGCAGAGATAGAGTCTATTGTCAGCAACCAGCAACGAAAGTCCAAGTAGGAAGTAGTTATCAGGCAGCATGTCCAAAAAAATGGTTAGTTAAAAGCAAATGTTTTATTAGGTCATGTTAAAAACCAGGAAAATAAAAGTTACAGGCAATAAGGGGGAGTGATATGGGTCCCCGCACCTACATCTAACAAGTTCGTAAAGGGAACCTGTCACCCCCTTGGGCATCTTAAACTGTGCCCACCAGCTTACACATGTAAATGGGGTTCTTATAACCCCCTATGTGCCCAGATGTACCCCTCATACCTAGATATGAACTTATATTCTGTCTAGCGCTGGCCCATCCATAGTGTTTCGAAAGAGGGTGCTTAATTTAGTCCAGATGTATATCAAACGGTCCATTGCCTCTCCCCCCCCGCTGCCATCCCCGCCCTGCAATTTGAAGATTCCCGCCCCTCCTTGGCCGGCGCGGTGAGTGACAGGAGCGCTCGCGCCTGTGCAGTGAAGCCGCTGGAGTAGGTGACCTCGCCCCTCCATTGAAGATAGTGCGGAAGTCTCACAAAACTTCACAAATCTCACGAGACGTTGGCACTATCTTCAATGGAGGAGTGATGGTCACCTACTCCAGTGGCTCCACTGCGCAGGCGCGAGTGCTCCTGTCACTAATCTCGCAGACCAGAGAAGGGGCGGGAATTTTCAAATTGCAGGGCGGGTTTTGCAGTCAGGGGGCGGTGAGGACGTTATTCATCTGGACTAAATAGCAGCCTCCCGGAATAATAGGAGGCAGCCATAGGTCCACTGCTGGTGGACAGCTCTTCAGCAGCCGCTCCATTTGTCCATGCTGTCAGATGTGTGTCCCTATAATTTTGTCTATTCAATGTGTAGATCCAGAGTATTTTCCAATATGTGGGGTGGCCATACTATACGTAGGTTGGACATAGTGCTTTCAATGGAGCATATGACATATGAGTATTGCAGAAACTGGTAATTTTCTGAATATTCCCTGCCTGATTTACTGAATTTGTAAAAATCCCTTTTATTCCCTTGATCCAGGTTTAGTGGCTTCTTGGTAAATAAACCTGTCCTTTAATAAAAATTCTGCTTGGTCATTTCACATATAAAAATTTTGACCGTCAACATTTTATGAAGAATCTGTTTTACAGCAGAGTAATTGTGGTTCTGTGTCATGAAATAATAACTGCATATTGTGGTCATAATTGCTACTGACTTTATTACTGTACAAACCCAACCACTAAAATATCATCTCATATCATTCTTGTCTTGGATGTGAACAAACTTTGCAAGAAATCTCACTAAAAGATCAGGATCTGTGAAAAAGATTTATAAATTTGGGAGAAAATACACAGCAATAAAATTATGACCAGTCCCAAAGCCTTTTCAATGCATCTGCAAAATTCACATAGGTTTATGAATGCATGGAATTTGATTAAAACAAAAAGCTTTCATTGTTTTCAAAACCCAGCTGTGAGGGTTAAAACATAGAATTCAGTGATGCCTCTTTTGTCATGGTCTGATCTGTTGTTTTCCTTGCAGATTGTTTTAGGTTCAAGACCTTATCATTGCCAGACTACATTGCCTCGAGCAGTGCAGCACACCCCCTTCTGTGATTAGCAGATCACGGTCTATAGACATTATACATACAGAGCCTGCAAGTGGGCAGCTCTCTCAGCTCAGCAGCATGGCTACATCTAACAACTCTGATTGTGTCAGAACCGCTGCATCCAGTAATCTAAGTGAGGCGGCCGTCACACGGTTCAATTTCTTGAACGATATTGTTTAAGCGATCTGCTTTTTGATCGCTTAAGCGATATCGTTTGTGCGTCGCTGCGTGCGATCAACGATTTTACAATGTAAAATCGCTTGATCGTGACATCGCAGATATGAGAGCCGGAGCTCATATCAAGCGATAAACGCTTGTTCAATCTGCTTCATCGTGGTGTGTGACACCACGATGAACGATCTCCCAGTGGCAGAGCCTATGCTGGGAGATGGTATCTATGGTAAACATCGGGTTACTAAGCGCCGCGCGGCACCTAGTAACCTGATGTGTACCATAGTTACCAGCGATCTCGCTGCTCCACATCGCTGGTGAGTCTGTCTGTGTGACAGCTCACCAGCGATGTGAGCGATATTGTTAGCGATCGCGCATGCACGTGATCGCTTACAATATCGCTCACGATATTGCAGCGTGTGACGGCCGCCTAAGGCTAACTTCACATCACGGTTTTTTAGCTGTCCGGGTGGATTCTGTGTTTTGCAGGACCATCCGGACAGGGAAGGACACAAACAAATTGGCGTAAAAAGAATGTCAGTTATGCCTCCGGATCCTGTTTTTTACAGGATCCGTTTTGTTCATACTCTACAATATGAGAATGTGCTGTGCCGATGCAGAGAGAGAGATTTCCTGAACAGATTTATCATTTCAGGACCAGGAGAAGCATTCTGAGCAGGCGCAATGCAACAAAACAAATCCGGGAAACAATTAGTTTTTTTCCCGGATCTGAGCCCATAGACTCCCATGTTAAGTGCGACGGACCGCGCTGCATTCGTTTCTGTCCGGTTTTATCCAGATTTACCACTGGAGCCCAAAATCGCTGCAGCTTCGATTTGAGGGATGGTGAAAAACAGGACAAAAACGAATCCGGCACACAATACACAAAACCGGATGGCCAAATGGGACCAATCTGGCACCATAGGGATACATGGGAGGCAAAAATGGGTTCCTGTTCTGTCCTGTTAAAACTGGAAAGGACAGGATTCCAAAAACTGTGATGTGAAGCCAGCCTAATACATTGTTGGCTTCAGGATCTCTTTGCCTACATTATGCTACTCTCAGATAAGGTAGCAAAAACCTGCGACAGAGTGCCTTTAAAGGGTTTTTCTCAAGTTAATCTTTAATGGTAGAAAAAGAAAACTACTTGTAAGAAGGTAGGTACTTTTATTTTTATTGTGCCTGCTTGATACCTAGGTTATACTGCATGGGAACTGGTTTCATTGGTGAAGATTGCAGCAATTGAAAAGCTTAAAGGGAACCTATCACCAGAAAAATGCAGTGCAATCTGCAGGCACAATGTTATAGAGCAGGGGGATCTGAGTAGATTGATATATAGTTTTGTTAGAAAAGATTCATTGTTTAATCGCCTGCTCTTTCTGGGATTGTGGGTCCAGTGGGCGGTCCTATCAGTTAGTGACAGCTGTTTCTGTATGCACACTTATACAAGGATAGCTGCCAGTCACTGATAAGACCGCCTTCTGGACCCAAAATCACAGAAAGAGCAGAGGTATAAATGATGAAATCACAAGTTATATTAAATCTTTTCTCATAAAACTATATATCAGTCTACTCAGTTCCCCCTACTCTATAATATTTGGCTTGCGTTTGGATGCGTTTAACAATGTAAGTCTATGGCAGCGATCCGATCATCTGACCTGCAGGAAAGGATGCGAGCAGATCTGCGATCCACCTGCTGCTCTTAGCCCCTTGGATCACGCTGTCAAACACTTGTCGAGCGCCTGAATTCACAGTAGGTGATCATTTCTGCAATGCAGAGACGTGCATCAGCACGGCTGAAGTAGGGCCATTATTATTCTGGCTTTGCACAACCTTTCTTCTGTGGATGGTACCTTTAATGCACAAAATAATAGCAGTTTCATATAAAGATTGATTTATAAAGTCATGCCCTATAGTAGATTACAGTGTTAATACATAGCTACCTTATTTGACTTGTTTGCTATTTTTAAGTTGACCAGGGCAAACCACATAATGCCCCTTATTTCAGTGTTTACTTTACAATTTAGGGGAACAGGGAAATATTTCGGATCATTATTCTTTTCAAACCAACATTCCTCTGGGAGTTTCACAATAAGGAAGATTTGCCCGTGAACTGAAACGAAACATAAATACATTGGGTACGCAGGGAAAATTCAGACAGTGCAGTCGTAAAAATGAATGGAATTAATATAGGAGAGACATATTTTGGAGATTGAATTGTTGAATTTGGCAAGCGGTGGAGAGCAGTGGTGAACCGCTGAAAAGATCTGTGTCATTCTGGCTGTGTGGGAATTTGTAGTCACCGCAGAGAGCAGGGGACTTTGGAGGGGGTCTGCACTGGAGGTCCCCTGAGACCGCAAATGTCTTTCACTTCACATCTATTTACTTAAATTTCCTGACATCTACATTTTATCTGAGTGAAGTTTTGCTGGGATATTTTTTCAGTAGGTATGCTTGGTTTTTACAGCACTAAGAAATTTAGCTTCTGTTCTAGGCAAGTGCAAAATAAATGGTCTTCCAAACAAAACAATCGCTTATTATATATCAAGGGGCACTTTGCTTTAATTCATTCATTCATTCATTCCTTTTTATCACATTAGTATGTGGGGAAACTATCAGCAACAGACACAACCTCTTTCAGTTAGTGGCAAATGTCACATTTGAACTTAAAGGGAACCAACCACCCCAAATGACCCCCCCCGGCCCCCTGGACTGTTAATATGTGTCCCTACACCCAGCACACTCATTTGGGGCAATCGTTTTTGCTAAAAAAACTGTTTAGTAGAAGCTAAGATATAGCTTTATGAAGTTTAATAAATTCAGCCTAATGGGTGTTACCTAGCTTTGTCCTCGTGCATTTCTTCGTGCCTGTCAGCCTCCTCTCCCCTCCTCCCTTCAGTGAAGCCCTTCTGTGCAAGCCGAAAATGCCCCGCCTGTCTACTGCTGCCTGATAAATTATGCACGCCCATCTCTGCTGCTAAGAGACTGGCCGCGTCATGAAAGGGGCGGGGCTAAATCGCGGCATGCCAGAGTCCTGCCCCCTTTCATGACGCGGCCAGTCTCTTAGCAGCAGAGATGGGCGTGCATAATTTATCAGGCAGCAGTAGACAGGCGGGGCATTTTCGGCTTGCACAGAAGGGCTTCACTGAAGGGAGGAGGGGAGAGGAGGCTGACAGGCACGAAGAAATGCACGAGGACAAAGCTAGGTAACACCCATTCGGCTGAATTTATTAAACTTTATAAACATATATCTTAGCTTCTACTAAACAGTTTTTTTAGCAAAAACGATTGCCCCAAATGTGTGTGCTGGGTGTAGGGACACATATTAACAGTCCGGGGGGGTCATTTGGGGTGGTTGGTTCCCTTTAAGAGCTGAGTCCCAACCAGGCCAGGGATGGAGTGGGCCTGCCAACCCTAAGGACACATGTCCAGCTGAAATGCATAGTGGTGCAGAGACGCGTCGGTTCCCTGCTTCGCAATACATGCCATCAGTCAAACTGAGACCAGCAGCTCACATGTTACGCTTTGGTGTTGCATGGCAGTGACATTATACATTGCTAGTCACTGCTCTGGCTATTCAGCTACAGAGGAGGATGCCATGCGACATGGGACCAGAGGAAGGTGAGAAGAATATTTGGAATTTTGTTATGCATCAGAGACCAAATGGGCACATATGTAACAGGAAGGGGCCCAGGATAAGGACATATATACCAGGATGGGGAAATATATACCAGGATGCGGGGTATATATATTAGGATGGAGGACATATATACCAGGATGGGGCCAGGATTTGCAACACATATACCAGGAAGGAAGATATATATAACATGGTGGGCCTAGGATGGAGGACATATATGCCAGCATGGAGGCATACAGTTTAAACCAGAAGTTTCCAAACACTATATAAAAAGACAGACATGCATGTTTTTCTCACTATCTGACATGAAATCAGAATAAACCTTTCCCGTTTTAGATCAATTAGAATCACCATAATTATTTATACATGCCAACTGCCAGAATAATGAGAGAATATTTTAAGGCATTTTTATTACTTTCTGCAAAGTCCCAAGTTTACATACATTTCATTATTATTAGTATTTGGTACCATTGTCCTTAAATTGTATGACGTGGGTCAAATATTTTGGATATCTTCCACAAGCTTCTCAAAATCGTTTTTAGGAATTTGGGCTCATTCCTTCTGACAGAACTGGTGTAACTGAGCCATGTTTGTAGGTCGCCTTGCTCTCCCCTGCCTTTTCAGGTTTTCTCATAAATTTTCAATTGAAATCAGGGCTTTGTTAAGGCCACTCCAAAACATTGACTTTGTTATCTTAAGCCATTTTGTAACCAGTTTGGCAGTATGCTTCTGGTCATTGTCCATTTGGAAGACTCATTTCTGCCCAACTTTAACTTCCTGGGTGATATTTTGAGATGTTGCTTCAGTTTTACCACATAATCTTTTTTCCTCATGATGCCATCTATTTTGTGAAGTGCACCAGTCCCTCCTACAGCAAAACAAACCCACAACATGATGCTGCACCCCTGTGTTTCACAGTTGGGATGGTGTTCTTAGACTTCCAAGCTTCTCCCTTTTTCCTCCAATTGTAACAATGATCATATTAGCCAAACAGTTAAATTTTAGTTTTGTCAGACCACAGGACATGTCTCCAGAAATGTAGGTATTTGATCCTGTGTGCATTTGAAAAAATTAATCTGGCTTTTTTATGTTTCTTTTGCAGTAATGTTTTCTTCCTGGCAGAGTGGCCTTTCAGCCCATGTTGATACAGTGCTCGTTTCACTGTGGGTAATGACACAATCTTACCAGCTTCCACCATCATATTCACTAGGTCTTTTGCTTTTGTTCTTGGGTTGATGTGCACATGTCGGACCAAAGCACATTCATCTTTGGGACACAGAACCCCTTTCCTTCCTGAGCAGTATGATGGCTGGACATTCCTATCTTGTTTGTATTTGTATATAATTGTTTGTACAGATGAACCTTCAGTATCTGGAAATTGCATAAAATGATAAACCAGAAATGTGCAAGTTCACAATTCTATTCCTTGGCTGATTTCTTTAGACTTTCCCATGATGCTACATACTTAAGTCCCAAAAAAAAGTTGAGAAACGTGTTCTAGGAGTGATACCTCTATTGACTAACCAAAACATTATATTTGTAAGCTTTCAAAGTCAAGACTCCTTAAGCTTTGAAAGCTTACAAATATAATTTTTTGTTTAGCCAATAGAGGTATCACTCCTAGAATACTTTTCTCAACTTTTTTTGGACTTAAGTATTTACATCATTTCTCTGGCTAACACAGTACCACAATATTATTTTGTATTGTACCATGATGCTGTACAAGGAAGCATTGTGTTTTGGGTGTTCATTAAAATAAATCCACAGGTGTGTCTCCAATTAACTCAGATGTTGCCAATGATCAAAAGCTTCCAACCACATATCATCATATGGGCTGTCCCAAATTGTTAAAGGCATAGCAATCTTACTGTATGTAATCTTGTGACTGCAGAAAGTTAAAAAAATGCCTTAAACATTCTCTCTCTCTCATTATTCTGGCATTTGGCAAATATAAATAATTATGGTAATCCTAATTGACCTAAAACGGGATAGGTTTATTTTGATTTCATGTCAGATATTGATAAAAACATGTATATGTGTCTTCTATATAGTGTATGTAAACTTCTGGTTTCAACTGTATAGACCAGGATGGGGGACATATACACCAGGATACGAGACATATATACCACAAAGGGACTGAGGATGGGCATGGATATACCAGGCATGGTGACATACTGTATATACCAGGATGTGGGACATATAAACCAGGAAGAAGCTCAGGATGGGGACATATATATCAGGAAGTGGCTCTGAATGGGGACATATATCAGGATGGGGAACATATATACTAGGAAGGGGCTCTGAATGGGGACATGTGTAGTGACCCGGTCCAGATTGTGTCTGTTCCTTTAAGTACTCATGGACCGCGAGTAGCCCCTGCACACTACAACTCACTCCCTAGCTACTCCCTATGATTATTCCATATCATTGGTAAGCTAAAGATATCTATTTCTAGTCACCTTTAGCTTACATTTTAATGCCTTTCTCATTTGTTGTGTTGCAGCACCATCTGCTGGTGAAATGTATAGTTTATAGTACTTTGCATTGTAAATTGAGTGTTGTCCTATTGGCTGTTGATCCACTCACAAGGTTCAATATGTGTAGCTATTCCAGTCTCTTGTCTCGACAGACAGAGCTGAAAACTCCCAAGTCTAGGACAGGTTGTGACAGAGAGCAATGCCCATGTGAGGGCTCTCCTCACCACTTCCATGCCCTCGGCCTAGAAGTTCATCCTTCCCTTCACCACAAGATTTACTGCCAGGCCTAATGCCTAGGATTAATTTCTGACTTCTACATCCAAAGACTTTTAACCCTGGATCCTCGCTGTCAGGTTTTACACATGCTTCTTCAGCAGCAGGGCATACTGAATGTACTGAAGAACCCATTGCCCATGTGTATCTCACCGCAATTGTCCATTATTTTCTTTCAAGTATGTTTTTGCACATGATGTGACAAGCTGTCAAAGTACCACAGGATTCCCAGGTCTGTAAATCTCTCTTGCTATATATCTACTCTTCTGCTCTAAGATACAAAAGGTGTTGAACTTTCCTTTAACTACATACAAATACTACTTCCAAACAATACAGGTTCTTAATGCTCCAGAACCTCATTCATGTCAGAATTCAACTCTGAAGTGTACTTGTCATGGACTAGCCATGTGAAACTGTGAAGTATTTACTACATGTTACATTTCCCCATTCCTGCTGAAGTAAAAGCAACTTTTATCCCCAAGACTTGTGTCTGTGGTCACTCTCAGCTGTGGATGCTGCATTGGGGGTGGATAACAGGGAATCAAAAGCTGGATGGAGGCCATGTATACCAGGATGGGGATATATAAACCATGACTAGGGACCTATATACCAGGATAGGGGCATACATACCAGTAAGGGGCCAAGGATAAGGAGATATATATACTGTATGGCAGACATATATGGTATACCAGGATATATACCAGGATGGGGACATATATACCAGAAAAGGGCTCTGAATTAGGGTATATATACCAGGATGTTGTACCAATAAGGAGCCCAGGATGGAAGACATAAATACTAGGATGGGGACAGACATAACAGGAAGGGGCCCAGGATAAAAATATATATACCCGGATGGGGAACATATATACCAGGAGGGAGGACATATATACCAAAATATGAGACATAAATACTATGAAGAGGCTTAGGATGGGGATATATATACCAGGAAGGGGGACAAATATACCAGGATGGCCCATCCAGGATGAGGGATATATAGCAGAAAGTGGCTCAGGATGGGGACATATATTCCAGGAAGGGGCTCTGATTCGGGACATATATACCAGGATGGGGGACATATATACCGTGTTTCCCCGAATATAAGACAGTGTCTTATATTAATTTTACCCCCAAAAGTCCCACCCTGTCTTATATTCGGGGTATGACTTATATTAAAAATAAAAATGACAAAAATGAAAAGTCCCAGCCCCATACAGTATGCCACTGCAGCCCTCAGCACAGTACCGTTAAAACCGCAATTCCGCCGCACAGCCGACTTGCGGCACACTTGCGGCAGGTCCCCATACAATGTATGGTACTGTATGGGACACTTGTGGCAAGGTGCGGCAAAGGTGCGGTAACCGCATCTTGCCGCAAGTGTCCCATACAGTACCGTACATTGTATGGGGACCTGCCGCAAGTGTGCCGCAAGTCGGCTGTGCGGCGGAATTGCAGTTTTAATGGGCAAGTCGGCAAGGAAACATCCTTACTTTTTAGGGTAATGGCGGCCTTGGGCTATGGATTCCTCCGCGGTGCAGGGCGTTGTCCAGATGCTTCTTCATGCAGGAGCTTCTGGCCAATCAGCACTCGAGCCGCTGAGCCAATCAGCGCTCGAGATGCTGGGGAGCCGCTGGCCAATCAGAAGCTCCTGCCGGCAGCGGTGACATCAGGCCAGGCGACAGGCGCACAAGATTAACCCTATGCCCTCGGGGTTACCTGCGGCACCTGAGGGCAGAGGGGAGCCCACGGGGGACAGCGGACCTGCGGCTGCACCTCAGGGCAGAGGGGAGCCCACGGAGGACAGCGGGGTCAGTGGGACAGCGGGGACACAGGTAAAACATGCAATGGGCAAAAATGGCTCTTTAGCGGTACCCTGTGTTATATTCCCCGAAAATAAGTCACCCTGTCTTATAATCGGGGTATGACTTATATTGAAAAATTCTGCGCCAGCCCTGCCCTGACTTATATTCGGGGGTGACTTATTTTCGGGGAAACAGGGTACCAGGAAGGGGCCCAGGATGGAGACATATATACAAGGATGGGGCTCTGGATGGAGGACATATATATCAGGATGGGGGGCATATATACAGTGATTCGGGACATATATACCAGAGGAAGACGCAAGGCTTGCACTGAAACACGTTGGTGAGAGGTCGAATAAAGGAGCAGCACATAAAAGCATTGTCTTCTTTTGCATCATTTCGGGCAGCAGTCAGTTTTTATGGTCTGGGAGGGTGACGAGGAGGCTCTGACTCAATTTCACAATCAGTGCTCCCCCAACATCAAATTCACCCTCAATTATGACAAGTGTCAGATTAATTTAATGGACACACTTGTGAAAATGGATTCAGGGCGCATGAGTACAGATCTCTACGTTAAACCGACAGACCGTAATTCACTCTTACACTTTTCCAGCTGTCACCCTAAACATGTCATATAGTCACTACCTTTGTCACAACACACGAGGGTTGACCGCATAGTTTCTGACCCTGTTTTGAAACAACTCAGACACGAAGAAATGAGTTCTAAGCTCATTGAGAGGGGATACCCCATTGCTATTGCCACGACCACTTCACAAATAACTGGTAGCACACGCCACAATGCGGACAGAGTAGCTTTTGTGAATACTTATCATCCTTATCAAACGCTCATACATAATGTTATCAGGGAACACTGGCTATTACTTGGACTAGCTTATCCTACCATCACTGAATTTCAAAACCCTATATTGGTGTGCCATAAGAGACCCGGTAATTTGAGAAACAAATTAATTAGAGCTGACATTGGGAGCCTGAAATCACCTTCTCAACAGATGACATTTGCCATACCACGCATGGGTAACTTCCCATGTCTGGGATGCAGGCAATGTTCTAACATGACCAAAGAACATTTCTTCACGCATCCTATGACTGGAAACAGATTTGAAATCAAGAACTTTTTTACATGTGATTCTACATATGTCATTTACCTCTTAAAGTGCCCGTGCGGTCTTGGGTATGTTGGGTAAACTGTACAGCATATCCGGGACTGCATAAGCAAACATAAATCCACTATAAGATGTGGGCATACTTTGTTACCAGTTCCAGCGCATTTCATTTCCAGAAATCATACCGTTGCTCAATTACGATTTCCGGTGATTGACCATGTACCAACTAACAGACGAGGGGGTGATAGGATGAGACTCCTCAGGGAGAGAGAAATGTACTGGATATACACATTGCGGACTCTAGAACCCAATGGACTCAATAGGGAGTATGAGATGACACCATAGATACTCTTATGCTTTTAGATACCATATGTGACTAATACCATTAGGACCTGGGGTCCCACGTACCTCCTCCTAGGTTCACTACTCATGGCTCTAGCTTTGATACCTTGGTATTTATTATCCAAGCAGATTCTTTGAAATTATATAATTTGTCATTTCCCTGTTTCATTTAAGATTTTACATTGTCTCCTATATTCTAGGTTTTCATATGTTTTGCAAGCTCTAAGGCTGCTTTCACATAACGATTTTTCTAAATCCGATGCTGTCCGATGAAAATCGGACAGCATCGGATCCGAATTTGGACCCCATGCATCCCTATGGGCATCGGACCGAATCAGATGTGCACTAAATGCCATCCGATTTGGTCCGATCCGATTCTGTCCGACTTTATTATCGGTGCAAAAATCGGAGCTTGCTCCAATTTTTGCACCGAAAATAAAATCTGACAGATTCGGATCGGACCAAATCGGATGGCATTTAGTGCACATCCGATTAGGTCCGATCCCTATAACATGGGGCCCTATGGAGAAGGGTCCGAGGAAACATCTGATGTCTCCTCGGATCCCGTTTTACTGTACTGAGCATGCTCAGTACAGTAAAACTGCTCCTAACTAGGAGCATAAGGGTTAAAAAAAAAAAAAAAAGTTTATTCTCACCTCCCCCCGAGCCCCCGCCGTCTTCTGCCATCTTCTTTGAGGCTCCCGGTGGCTTCCGCAGGCTGCCGGTGTACAGCAGAGGGCTTCCTCTGCCTTATAGGACCTGCGGTGATGTCACAGTCATGTGACCGCGGGTTACCATGGTGAACCCGCGGTCACGTGACTGTGACATCACCGCAGGTCCTGAACAGCAGAGGACGACCTCTGCTGACAGCGGGAGCTGGCGGCAGCCACCGGGAGCCTCCAAGAAGATGGCGGAAGACGGCGGGGGCTCGTGGGGAGGTGAGAATAAGGTTTTTTTTTTTCTTTTTTTCACTCCGATTTTATGCCAGAATCGGGTGCCTATTTGGCACCCGATTCCAGGCATCAGAAGGGAGCCGATGCTGTCCGAATTATATCGGACAGCATCGGCTCCCTCAAAATCGGTATGTGAAAGTAGTCTAACTTGTCTTCCCTTCTTCCCCACAGATACTCCAATATCCCACGTCTTAGAACGTTATATCACCATGGAGCACCTCTATTTTACTGCACTTGGCATAGGGCATGTGTGGAGCCCCAGGCGGGACTAGGGTACTCGGTGCCGGACCGGACGGTTGCTGGGGATGTCACGGGTGGCTTGGTCCGGACCGTGTCCCTGGGCCCTCACAATAAAAGGGGGAAATTATTTACAAGGGGATTGTCACGGGTGACGCCACCCACTTGCTGCGGCCAGTAATGGGGGCTGCCGCTGCTGCAGAACCTCCGGGGGTGATGTGAGGGCAGCGGAGGTGGTATAGTTCCAGTGGGGGGAACTGTATCCCCCGGGGCAGTAAGGGTTTAAAGTCTATTGGGGTTATAGATGGTGGAGAAGGGTTGGAGGACACACACTCACGTTTGGTAGACACTGCAATTCTCTTCTTCTCGTGATGCTGCAGAGCTGACAGGCTGGATCTGTAGGGAGGAATTGTCTTTGTGCTGAATCTGGAGCAAAGGTCACAATCAATACACAGACTCCAAAGCTGTTTTCCAAGGCTTTACTGCTGATATTATTGCAGATTATAGTCCACGGAGTCTGTAATGGGGCTGAGCTCTCTCCCCACACCCTGTCCAGGTCGTTGGCTTCCTTGTGCTGCACTGTGTGTGTGTCCTGGGCTGCTGCTTCTAGCTAAGCTGCTGGGATTCCTCACGTCTCTCTGTATGCTGCTGGTACCACTTGGCTAGGCAACTTGAGTCCTGTATGCTGTGCTGACCCCTCCGTGTTGCTTCGCTCTGGTACTAGGGGGCATCTAGTGATCCCACTGTTCCTGGATTCACTGTGCTGTGGGTGCCAGACACAGTACCGGATCCGGTGTCCGTCTCTGTGCGTACTTCTGGGGCAAGTGATGGTGTCACTCTAGCTCCCAGATATGTTCCTCTGTCTTTCGTTCTCCTGTTCCTCTGACCCTTGCTAGGTCTGCACTGAGCTAACTCTGCTCTGTCCTCTTCTCAGCCCTGCTCCGAGCTGAACTGAGCTCTCCCTCATGGGCAAGAGTATATAAGGAAGCAAGTGGTGCTCCCCTTCTTGCCCAGAGGTGGTAGTGTTTGTCAGTGTGTAGTGGGGGAGAGAACCCATGTGATGTTATTGTGGCACATTAATCCATGGGGTGCCACACATGTCTAAGCACTGTATCCTTTTCTTAAGTGTTACCCACACTGCTGTTATGACAGTGATTCACCACTGAGTTATTAGTAGACAAATTAGTAGAAGGAACTACACTGAAGGTGTACTTGATTGTATTACAAGTGGCCTACAGTAATGGTTTTGTGGACACTACTACTAGGCAAAAACTGACACCTGTGCTAGGTGCAGTTAAAAATTAGTAGAAGTAACAACACTGAAGGGTGTTCTTGATTGTATTACAAGTGGCCTACAGTAATGGTTATTACATATATATTGATTCTTATCTTCCCTGAGCAATGTACTTGGGTTATGAGCCAGACCTTCTATTTACTACCAGTGACATCCCAACCTCAGCAAACGCCCAGATACCCGAGTACCCCATATAGCCTGGGGCGGCACACATACACATTTATATAGTGGACGTACTATTCTGGTGATGTATTACTGTATTCACAGTGGTCCTGGTGATGTATTACTGTATTCACAGTGGTTCTGGTGATGTACTGACAGGGGTTCTAGTGATATATTACTGTATTGACAGTGGTTCTGGTGATGTATTATTGTATTGTCAGGAGTTATGGTGATGTAGTCATGTGGATGTTGTAATCTTTAATTTAACAGTCTTGATCCTAAAACCTTATAGGGTGAGAATGCTGGATTAAAAATACAGCTGAATGTCAACCAAATGGTTTCGCTTCCCACGGGTGGAGCAGTTCCCCAGGGCAAACGGAGTGGTAGTTGGTGGTAGTAGGCCAGCGGGCCGGTTCTGGCCAGGAAGTAGGGTTGGAATGTGTTACGAGCAGGTTTCTACAGCCTGCCCGGCTTAGCAGCAGTCTACTGCTCCTCATGCAGGAAATTAACAGTCTCACAAACAGTTCTGAGTTCTAAACCTGGTTTACTTAGCCTTTCTCTGCTGGCACCTCAGGGTACAGTTCTGGTTCGGATGCACTCCGGATAGTCCTCAGCAACCAGGATAGCTCATCCAGGTCACCCCCTTTATGTTCTTTCCTTCTCGGGTTGTTCTCTTACTACGCTCTGCCTGTTTGCCTAACTCCTGCTCGCGCCTCTGTGCACAGTGCCCCAATCCAGCAGCCACGGTTCCTGTCGGGCGACCGGTACCAAATCTCCTCACCTGGAGGCTATGGCTGCGACTTCCCATCCAGTTTACTGAGAACAGAAATACTACACCTGTGGATTGGGTGTAGTACCTCTCTGTGGCGACCAGACTGCGGGGGCGCCACAAATGCATTTCACTGTTTTCCATTAACACGCTGCTCTTTTTATTCCTCCGCTTTTGGGCTGAAAAGCGGATGCATAAAAAGAATGAACATGTCAATTGTTTTGGCGCTATTCGCCTGCGCTTCTTACTCACCTCGCCGCACTCCCACAGGGATCTCTCCTCATCGCGAGGCTGTAGAACCTTTGAAGGACCTGAGACTGTACAATGTGACTGAGCAACGTTACTCGGTCACATTGTGCAGCAGGCTCCTAGAGACTGTGCTCGCTGCGGCCCGGCAGGGATGAGAAGACACCACCAGCAATCACCAGGGGAGCGTGGTGAGGTGAGTAAAGTCCAGGGTGTTCACACACAGAACGCTGTGTTCTATGAACATTAGTTCTCTGCAGTTTTGCACCAAAAATGGATCCTCACAGAATGCAACAATCACGCTTTGTGTGAACGCAGTCTTAGAGGACAAAAGGATCTACATCGTGGACATGCTGGATTCTTATCTCCTCACAACCTGTTCATATCGGCAGGTTCAGTTAACTTTAGTCTCATGTGTATGGAGGTCCTCACTACTATCTGAAGGCTGTGGGCACTCTCTAATATCTGTGAACCCCCTGTGTACTGGACTTCAGACAAAGGATGCTTCAGGGCACACAGTTAAAAAGAAAAACCTCAAAAGACTGACATTATGAACAGCAAATGTAAAACAAGAGAAAAGAATGGGGCGCAATGGGTAGGATCCTCCAGACTCTTATTAGTGGCGTGGGGCAGTGGCCACTCACCTGACAGGGTTGTGCTGCCTGGTGGAAGACTGTCAGAGCACAGTTGAAACATGTTGTGGAGCTAAGGGGAAATAAAGTTGCCTGTTAATGAAATCGGTTCAGGTGCCTGCTATTTGAGCGCTCCCACAAAGACCGCTTATCATCCTTGTAATATTATAAACAGCAAGGCATTTTTACATTTTTCTTTGGTGCTTTTTCAGGTGGATTACTGAGCGCATCTGCATAAAAAATAAAATACTGTGTGCACATACGCTTAGTCTGACTGATCAGTAGGGGGAGCAACCACTGAAAGTGCCTAGGGCGGCAGGAACTCCAAATACGGTCCTGCCACTGTATCACAGGAGATCTGCCAAAATTGGTATTAGGCTAGGGTCACACTTGCGCTGGGACCCTAGCTTAACGGATTGCGCTTAAAACTTAGAACTTTTCCCAGAAGTGCATAGCGTTAACACTATGCGCTGTGGGAGAACGCTGCCCCTAGTTACCCGATATTTACCTTCTCAACCAGCCACACACAAAGCTGCTGGGAGCCCCAGGCCGTGGGGTACTCGGTTATCAGGCTTGGTGGGGTCCTTCCCACGGGGGATGTCACGGGTGGCAGCGCCTGAGCTCGTGGCCTGGGTGACACTTCAAAAAGGGGTGTATGTACAGGGGATTAGAGTTTGTCATGTGATGCCACCTATAGTACATGGTGATGGGTCAGCAGCGCCACCACAGTCCTCCGGAGGTCGATGGTAGTGCGGCTGAGGTGGCAAAGCTCCCTACAGGTAGAGCTGGTCCTCCGGGGCAGTGTTCCTGAAAACAAGCCGGTTGATGTGTGGCGCCCCGCAACGAGTGCGTCACCTAAAGACTGTATACCGTGTACCACAACGAAACTACAGTAAAGATCCGTTACAGAGAAGCATTGTGTCAGCGCATTTCTTCCAGAACTGTTATTAACCCTTGCTTATCGAACTACCTAAGCTGCCGCATTCCATCCAGATTAACTCCTGGCCCCGGGGACTCCTGCTCATCCTGTGGGGAGCATCCCATTTAGCTGCCGCACATCCTCCAGAGGCCCACGCAGCGCCTGTGCCATCACCGGATACCCACAGGTGACATCACGACAATCAAAAAACAACCCCCATCCTTTTATCCCTTTTTGTTTGACCACCGGGCCCCAAAGCCTCAGGCGTGGAACCGTGACGAGGGAATCATCGCCTGAGACAAGAGCATCCGGCAACGGCGATCACAAACAGGATACGAACAGGCCCGTTTCCAACGGGTATTGTGTGCCTTACAGAACTTTATTCGGCCAAAAAGAACTTTTCTCGCCCTTTCTACTCGGCCAAAATGGCGGGTCCCGCCATGTGAAAGACTATGTGCTGGCCCAGGGGCGTGCCTCCGCCCCTCGTCGTGGGAGGGCCATGGCAGAGGCGCCAAAATCCTTGTCCGCCCCGATTGCTGGAAACAACCAAGGGGCGGGCCAAAGACTTCAGCCCACCCATGGACTACAAAACAAAAAGAAAGCAGGTGTGGCGAGGTCTTCGCAGCAAGCTTCGCTTCGGGAACGAGTACCAGTTGCTATGGGTGCGGTTCCTGCAAGAAGCAAGATGGCTACCCTGAGGCTCCACGAGCTAATGAGAGAGGTGGAGGAGGAAGCTCGAACCACCATCGGCAACCCTGGACCGGGTTCCGTCCTTACCATCGACGGGGACCCCGAGTTTTGGGAGACCGCGCTTCAAGACCTGCGGGTGCTGTTGATGGAGGCCACAGAATGGACGATCAGGACCTGGAGAGCGAGCCTAGCCAGCCGACTACACCGGGCTGTGCAACAGAGACTGGTTACCTGCCCCACTCCAGAACCTAAGACCGGCCCCAGACCTACTGAGGCCTACCTGGTTATCGGAGAGGACGCACCACTACTAATGGGTGCGGTGGAAGCAGAAGCAGAAGAGGCGGGCAGCCTAGAAGCCCCGCAGGACGAGATGGAGGAAGCCCAGGCAGTCCCAGAACCCAACCAGACGGATGACCCCGACCTACAGGAACAGCCCCAACCCACCGAGGAGCCGGACGTCGTCGTAGAAGCCGTAGAGGAAGGAGACGACTGATTCCAGCGAAGCAGAGGACTCAGAATACACCAGCTCCGAAGAGGAGGGCGAGGCGGAAGTTCCCGTTGAGCAGTTACAGGCCGCTCAGGTCGAATGGTGTGGTGCCGCCGCAGCATCCAGCCCCGACAACGATGTCCGCGTCCCTCTCCAAAGCTGCCACCAATCCCGCATTCCAAACCACGCCGCGACCCAGAGGGATTATCTCCCAATGACCCGTCATTCAGATGACGCCGAATGCAAGCGACGCAGAGCCAAGTGGTGGATACAGGAGCAAGAGAATCTACGGGTCCGAGCTGAGGCCCGCCCCAGCCGCCATTACCGAACGAACTGCGTAAGCAAGGTATGGTTACTACTTTCAATCTGGACAACGGGTGGGGTTTTGCCCGGGAGGGGGGGTGTATGAAGAAATATTCATCTCCCGCATGGATGTTGAGTCCCACCTTCCAAAGGGACACCCTGACCGAGACCTGTATCGGGGGAAGACGATCTCCTATGAGCGGCATGCCGGGCCCCGGGGGTGGTTTGCTCTCCGGGTCCGCAAGTGTGAGCCTATTGCACAAAAGCAACTTTTTGCATAGCTTTGTTTTGAGAACTTTGAAAAGGACTTTTTCATGAACACTTTCCCGTTTAATTGTGTGCCGACAGAGCGGCCCGGTGGTAAACCTGGATTCTATTAAAAGACGGTGACCCTGCCCACCGGGTCCGCGACAGTTCACCGGTTTCGTTAAATAAAAATGTTTGAAACGTTTTAAGAAAATGTGCCTCCCGGACAGGAAGAAAATTAAGCAAGTTTAATTGTTCTTAATAAAAATGTTTATTTTCTTTAATGTTGAAAATATATAAAATTTCTCTGTACTGTTCGGGTTTCGTGACACTTGCGGACAAGTGTAATTTCCCAAGTGTGGCACCCCGCAATGAGTGCGTCACAGGAAAGTATTGCATCCATGACAGAAGATGTAATATCTTCCGTCTCAGTGATGAAATGGTTAAACCCAGAGCTCCATACACCACACAACACACAATCAGGTCCTGGAGGGAGGAGTGTAAGGAGTAGTGTGGGGGGAAAAAAAGTAAATTAGGAGAGAGTCATAGGGAAGGAGAGAAGGAGCAGGGACTTGCACAGTGCCGTGCAGCCCTGGAACTGTAACCTTACCGGCAGGGCACCATCAAGCGGTGACCCAGACCGGAAAACGGGCAACCAAGCAAATCCGCAGTGGGTTAAAATACACCCATGCCCAAACTCACCGGACACCGGTTCCGAGGAAAACAGACGTCCACCGCTGTTCTGCAAACCGGAGTGACGGAGTGGCTTCCTAGGAGCGCCTCACTACAGCCCAAATCAGCAGTCTTACCGGCGAGTTACCCCCCATTGGGATCCAGGACTCTCCTTGGTTAACATGACTGAGTTGAAGTCCTCCCAGTTCCCTGACCCGGTGCACTAAAGCAGCAAGGCAACCAGAATAGGACGGTTAGATAAAGGAGGAACACTGTGGAGCTCTGGACAAAGGCTATTCATCGCTGGGGCCACCCGGTCCGTTACTGTGTACCACAACGAAACTACAGTAAAGATCCTTTACAGAGAAGCATTGTGTCAGCGCATTTCTTCCAGAACTGTTATTAACCCTTGCTTATCGAACTACCTAAGCTGCCGCATTCCATCCAGAGTAACTCCTGGCCCCGGGAACTCCTGATCATCCTGTGGGGAGCATCTCATCTAGTTTCCGCACATCCCCCGGAGGCCCACGCAGCGCCGGTGCCATCACCGGATACCCACAGGTGACGTCACGACAATCAGGAAACAACCCCCATCCTTTTATCCCTATTTGTTTGACCACCGGGCCCCACAGCCTCAGGTGCGGAACCGTGACAAAAGAATCATCGCCTGAGACGTGAGCATCCGGCAACGGTGAGTCAGATGGAGATAACAACGCAGAGGCAAAGTCACTTTCTCCCAGGTACTTTACTGTAACGTTCAGTTGTAAATACAAAGTTCACAGTTCAGCATCAGATGTTAAAGTAACATGTAGCTCTATGGGTGGCTGCAAGTGGATCCCAGGTGGTATGGTGGGACCGTGATGTACCTTATTTGATGAACCCGTGTCCTTTCTTCCACGCCTAGGATGAATCTATACCCAATGGCTCTGTGTAGGTAGTATTGGGGGTCCTCTCCCTCGTGGTGAGGAAGCAGGCAGACCGCTCTGTCTGGCAGGGTGCTGTGACTATATACGGACTACAGCAGCTGGTTGCCAACTGCAAAGATAAACCTTGGCGGATCCTCAGGCCCGGTGTTCCCGTGGTGGACTGGAGAATCCCCTGGAGTATGGTCGCTCCACGCTGGATATCTCCCTTTCTTTCTAGGGCCCGGACTCCGCACGTCAGGCGCCCTCTTTCAGGATCTCCTCAAGACCCTCTTTCTCCTTCCCTCCGGATCAGTGTATAGCCGTCCGGGTCGACTTCCGCCTTGTTTCACACTCTTTCCCAACTGCCCTGAATCCTCTCCTCCACAAACTAGCCGATATTTATCCTTAAACTCACTGTTTGACTCACTTTGTTCCCCCTAGAGGTGAATATATCGCCCTCCCGGGTAACCTCCCGTCACTATGCTAATGTGAGAGTGCAGGAATGGGGCCCACCCACCAACCTAGAGTCCACTTGGAGCTGGGGACTTACACCTCTTTTACGGGTGCAATACTCCCACTGTGACGCCTGACTACGTGGGGCGCGACAAGTGCCCTTTACAACAGCACACAGGAAACGTTGCCTGCAATGTTTCCTGTGCGCTCTGCTAAAGCACACTCCCAGCAGCTTTGTGTGTGGCTGGTTGGGAAGGTAAATATCAGATAAGTAGAGGCAGCTTTCTCCCGGAGCGCATAGCATTAATGCTATGCACTTCTGGGAAAAGTTCTAAGGTTTAAGTGCAATCCGCTAGGCTAGGGTCACAACGCAAGTGTGACCCTAGCCTTAGGCAAAAATTGTGGGTGCCTGGATGTTGCTAGATGTGGCACTAAATGGATTTCAGCACAGAATTGGTGCAGATGATGATCACACAAGCATCACTGTGCCACGGGGGATTTGCCAAAAAAATTGATGCGAAGCCCTAAAAGGGGCTGTTTTAGGAAGGAGTTACTAAACCTCTTATCTATCTATCTATAGAAAAACTTTTGAACAGCACCAAACCTGGGTGAAAATCTGTCAAACAATCCAATCCTTGCTGAATATATAACACACGAAAAACGACAGCAGCACTCCAAATCAGATCTTCAATTGCCTTTAATCCGGCCTACAGGGCGACCTGCGACGTTTCAGCCACCAAGTGGCTTTTGTCTAGCAACTAGTCTCAGCCCTCTTGCCTCCTTTTAAAACCCACACTATTTACATAATACATATGCATCAATTACACCCTTTATACAATCTACACATTATACATTCAATATGTGGACCATCTGGTATCTAATATCAACCATGTAGTCAGGGGTGCACCAAGCCCCACTGCCGCCTGAGCCGCGGCAGTGATTACGGGGGGGGGGTGCTGGTGGAGCCCAGCGCTGCCGCCCCTTCTGCATGCATTGGTCCCGCCACTGCCGCCTGAGCCGCGGCAGTGATTACCGGCCGTGGCAGTGATTCCGGGGGGGGGGGTGCTGGTGAAGCCCAGCGCTGCCGCCCCTTCTGTACTGCTCCCCTGGCGGGTCGCCGCTTACCTGCGGTGCGCGGGGTGAGCGGCTGGCGCCATGACAGGGGGAGGCTGTTTGCATGAGGCGCCGCCCCCTTCTGCACTGCCGCTCCCCCTGCCTCTTGCCGCCTGAATGACAGGGCTCACACTGTCCAATGGACGGTGCGGCCCTGCATGTAGTGGTGAGCCGTGTTATTGTTCAATTTTATCATTACACAGTTCATCTAAGTTGCTTATTACAGTAGTGTCTCTTTCATAACCTTAATTGGTTGATTCCTCCTCCCAGGTGGTGTGATGACAGCCTCCATTCCGGCCCCTTATGATTATTAATGCCCCTGACATGTTTACCCATTGCTCCATGCTCCATGCCGTCCGGAGCCGACGCGCCGGAAATGATGTCATTCTACCTGCGCCCCGCTTCTCTGTTACTGTAGAGCACAGGAAGCGTCGCGGGCGCCATCTTGCTACAGTTCGCGCATGCGCGGTGCATACCAATGCGATCTTACAGTCTCCGGACCTCCTGACAGCTGCTGCTCAATGCTACACCTATAATAATGGCACCAGACCCCCGCCAATACTATAAGTAAATGGGACAATACCCATAATGTGTGTAATATGTATATTTAGGTCTATAACCAATACTTATGCGCACTCCACCTATGCTATGCATATTCAGGGGGTGCCAGGGCAATCATACCTTCATACGTCCCCTTACCTCCAGGCCCAATATATGCACCATGTATAGTGCGGAACAAGGGGGGTTAACAAACTCCACCTCCTGGCCATTTGGGATCCACGGGGACCACACATCACATCCATTCTCTCCCTGGCAACCTACCCCTATGCACCTAATACATATACACCACAAATGTGTATTCATTTATGCCAAATTTAATATGAATAACGAAAATAAATCAATTCCATCAGCATGGTCGCTTGCACATTCAGACGACCACCAATGCATAGAGCAAACTTTGAGCAAAACATTTTTTGGGTATAATTACAAGACAGGGGCACCTCTCATATACGACCGCTTGGTACCGCCAAATCAACCCGTGGTAGCGGCGTGTGAAGACGGTTGTAGCCACCCGCCAGTGGCGTCACCTGTTTCCGAGCACTGCCCTAAAACAGGTGGTTACCCAGGCGATTGTAGCGACCTGTATCGACGTGTAAAGAAGGAACAGAAGGGTTGTTTCTACACCATGCTATGTACCTGGTATGTACCTGGGGCGTGACACAGCCTCCGGGAAACCACCCCCTTCAGCGATCATTGGAGGAAGCTCCTGTGTTACGATTGGTTGTTGCTGCATAGGGCGGCATATTTAAGGAGCTGACCAGTCACACTACACAATTGCTCGAGCGTCATGTATTAGTCTGCCTCCTGCGCTGCCTGGCCAATCATGATGTTATTGCTTTGTCCTATCAGCGTACGAAATTCTCGTAATCCACAATTGTGGCACGCCTATGTGTTGTCCCTGCTGCACCAGGTCCGCCCATATTAGCTTGTTGTAGCGGTGTGTAAATGAGGTAAGGTGCTCTGCAGAAGGTAACTTGAGACACCCGGCGGTGTATCTAGAGATAGATGTAACCTACTGTAGCGCACCTTGTTGCGGTGTGTAAAGGTGCGATTACCGTTTGCAACCATTTGTGCGTGCTCGTGCACATGAAGTACCCGGTTGTTGCCACCATCCAGTAGCGGCGTGTAAAGGTGCCATTAGAAATCAATAGGTTTGGTACACATTTACCGTATTTTTCGCTTTATAAGACGCACTTTTGTTCCCCCAAATTTTGGGGGAAAGTGGGGGTGCGTCTTATAAAGCGAACCTAGGACCTAGTGGAGTAGTGGGATTGGGGGGGGGGCTGTGGAGCGGTGTCCGGGGGCTGTGGAGAGGCTGGAGGAGGCGGCAGCGGCAGTCCCTGATCACGTGGGGCCGCTCATTATCTCCTCTAATATGCACTGCATCCCGCTGTCAATCACAGCGGGAGCAGCGCATATGACAGGAGCGGTCCGCAGCCCAGCCCTGAAGCCAGCCCTTCACCGACCGGCCGGAGCGCTCCATCCCCACCTTTGTGAGGTGAGACCCATCCGGCTCGCTGTCCCCCGCTGCCCGAGCGTGGGGACCGGCAGGGCGCGCCGCGGCCGCAGCCCCGAGCCTGCAGGCCTCCCGCACCCTCGGATCTCCTCCGCTCCTCCTGTCTGAGTGCAGGAGGAGTAGCGGCACTATCCCCGCTGAGCCCTGCCCCTGGAGTGTGTGTGCAGGGACCCAGCTCTCAGGCCGAAGCCGCGGCCTGAGTTCAGAAGCGAGGCCCCGCCCACCACCGGAGACCGGCCCGCACCGCTGCCTACACCAGTGGGCGAGGACCTCGAGGTGCAGCAAGAGACCATCGGCCCCCCGCGGTGAGTGTCGGGCATCTGCCCCTCCACCCCCTCTGCTGCTCCCCCATTCTACAGTGCCCGGCTCCCGACCGACCCCAGGGCCTGCAATACATCCCAGGCACCTCTGCCCCCTCCCTGGCCACAGGGAAGCAGTGTGCCAGGGTGGGGGCTGTTTGTTCCATGGGGAAACAGTGTGCCAGGGTGGGGGCTGTTTGTTCCATGGGGGGAACAGTGTGCCAGGGTGGGGGTTGTCTATGCCAAGGGGGGACAGTGTGCCAGGGTGTGGGCTGTCAGTGCCATGGGGGGGACAGTGTGCTAGGGTGGGGGCTGTCTGCCAAGGGGGGGGACAGTGTGCGGGGGGGGGCTGTCTGCCAACTTGGGGGGGACAGTGTTTCAGGGTAGGGGCTGTCTGTGCCATCATGGGGGGACAGTGTGCCAGGGTGAAGGCTGTATGTGCCATCATGGGGGGACAGTGTGATAGGGTGGGGGCTGTCTGTGCCAGCATGGGGGGCAGTGTGCCAGGGTGGGTGCTCTATATGCCAGCATGGGGGTCCTTTGTGCCAGCATGGGGGCCCTGTGTGCCAGCATGGGAGGCAGTGCGCCAGCATTGGGGGCAGTGTGCAAGCATGGCGGGCAGTGTGCCAGGGTGGGGGCTCTATGTGCCAGCATGGGTGAGAATGTGCCAGGGTGGGGGCTCTGTATGCCAGCATTGGGGCCCTGTGTGCCAGGGTGGGGAACTGTCCATCCGCATGGGGAGGACAGTACGCCAGTATGGGGGACATATATACCAGCATGGGGGGGTTCGTGTACGAGGATGGGGGTCATATGTACTGATTATAAGGTGGACACTGGTATTATAAGACGGACCCCATTTAACATTAAACATTTATTTTTTTCTCTTTTCCTTCACCAAATATGGGGGTGTGTCTTATAATCAGGTGCGTCTTATAAAGCGAAAAATACGGTATTTGATGTCTATGTGAACAGGGCACAAACAGTTAACAAGGTTCTGATCCATCCTAGACGAGCATTCATTTAAATGGTCAGCATTTCATATCACAAGGCACGAAATACAGATTATTTTGTTTCATCGGCACTTTGGGTGTTCGCACATTAATTGCTCTCAAATTACTTGGGATGGGTAGTGATACCAGACACAGACATAGCACGTTCTCATTCCAAGGTTAATGGCCTGTCATACAGAGGATGGTGAGGTCGCAAACTGTTGACCCTATCTACTATTTCTACAGTATGGCCCTGCTCTGCCCAAATACCTGACTGGTCCATACACTCAATAGTGTTACTGTAGAGACACAATCACACAGCAGAAACGTGTTTATTTTTTGCCTCCAGCGATTTCTTAAGATCAAGTCTGGATAAGGGTTCCCGTATTTTTAGTCTGTTAATGAAAGGCAGCATTATCTTCTCAATTAAACTACAATGCAATATGTCAACATCAGCATACGAGATCCCCGGAGAATAAAGAAATAGTAATAAATGATAATTTTGTAATAAGTCTCCCAGGGCTATTATTGCAATGTTATGATAGAACAATGTCTTAAGCTGTCTGGAACAAGCAAGTCCTCTGAGGTGTGACCTCTCTATTTATTGTAAGACTCAGCAAATTATGAAATGACTGCAATATCAGTATGACTAGCTTTTAGAATCTCTAAATTGTTGGTGTCTATATTGTGCAGCATGTTCTCATCCCTTCCACCCAGAAATACAACTGTTCTTGGGGTGGTCTGAGGTCCTGGAGATAGTGACAAATGATGAGCGCAATGCAATGTTTAAGACTCGCTTGGTGTGAAAACAAAAGTAATCATACACTGTGTGCAGAATTATTAGGCAAGTTGTATATTAGAGGATTATTTTTATTATTGATCAACAACTATGTTCTCAATCAACCCAAAAGACTCAGAAATATCAAAGCTTAATATTTTTGGAAGTTGGAGTTTTTTTTTTAGATTTGACTATCTTAGGAGGATATCTGTTTGTGCAGGTAACTATTACTGTGCAGGATTATCTAGGCAACTTAATAATAACCAAATATATTCCCATCTCACTTGTTTATTTTCACCAGGTAAACTAATATAACTGCACAAAATTTAGAAATAAACATTTCTGACATGCAAAAACAAAACCCCCAAAATTAGTGACCAATATAGCCACCTTTCTCTATGATGACACTCAACAGCCTTCCATCCATAGAATCTGTCAGTTGCTTGATCTGTTTATGATCAACATTGCGTGCAGCAGCCACCACAGCCTCCCAGACACTGTTCCGAGAGGTGTACTGTTTTCCCTCCCTGTAGATCTCACATTTTAGGAGGGACCACAGGTTATCTATGGGGTTCAGATCAGGTGAACAAGTGGGTCATGTCATTATTTTTTTTTCTTTTAGACCTTTACTGGCCAGCCACGCTGTGGTGTAGTTGGATGCATGTGATGGAGCATTGTCCTGCATGAAAATCATGTTTTTCTTGAACGATACCAACTTCTTCCTGTAACACTGCTTGAAGAAGTTGTCTTCCAGAAACTGGCAGTAGGTCCGGGAGTTGAGCTACACTCCATCCTCAACCCGACAGGGTCCCACAAGTTCATCTTTGATGATACCGGCCCATACCAGTACCCCACCTCCACCTTGCTGGCGTCTGAGTCAGAGTGGAGCTCTCTGCTCTTTACTGATCCAGCCTCTGGCCCATCCATCTGGCCCATCAAGAGTCACTGTCATCAGTCCATAAAACCTTTGCAAAATCAGTCTTAAGATATTTCTTGGCCCAGTCTTGACGTTTTATCTTATGTGTCTTGTTCAAAGGTGGTGGTTTTTCAGCCTTCCTTACCTTGGCCATGTCCCTGAGTATAGCACACCTTGTGCTTTTTGATACTACAGTAACGTTGCAGCTCTGAAATATGGCAAAACTGGTGGCAAATGGCATCTTGGCAGCTTCACGCGTGATTTTTCTCAATTCATGGGCAGTTATTTTGCGCCTTTCTTGCCCAACACACTTCTTGCGACCCTGTTGGCTATTTGCCATGAAATGCTTGATTGTTCGGTGATCACGCTTCAAAAGTTGGGCAATTTCAAGACTGCTGCATCCCTCTGCAAGACATTTCACAATTTTGGACTTTTCAGAGCCCGTCAAATCTCTCTTCTGACCCATTTCGCCAAAGGAAAAGAAGTTGCCTAATAATTAAGCACACCTTATATAGGGTGTTGATGTCATTACACCACACCCCTCCTCATTACAGAGATGCACATGACCTGATTTACTTAATTGGTAGTTGGCTCTCAAGCCTATACAGCTTGGAATAGGACATGTATAAAAAGTATCATGTGATCAAAATACTAATTTGCCTAATAATTCTGCATACAGTGTACATTCCTCGTACACAGTTTAATTCTAAATTAAACCACCATGTACGAGATGAGGATATACTTATATTATGGTTTGATATAGACCTTTAACTGGCAACTTTAAAGAGTGGCATCTAACAGATTCTGAAAAGATTGAGCAATAGTATAGAGCATTTATGCCTCATTAATCACACCAAAAATTAATACACATCACTCAACAAATACACATAATGGCCACTTTACACGCGGCAACAGGAAGATAGAAAACGGCAGGTGTCGGAGACAATTGTACCTTTTACCTTCAAAACACCTTGCAGATACCTGAATTACACGCAGCCACTTCAAGGTGTTTTGAAGGTAAAAGGTACAATTGTCTCCGACACCTGCCGTTCTCTATCTTCCTGTTGCCGCGTGTAAAGTGGCCATAATAGATTCATTTTGCAATAATAAGGGAGGACACTTTATAAAATGATTAGGGACAATACTTTCTATATAATGAAGGTCACTAGATACAGTATAATAATGAGGGACAACACTTCATTTAATTTTAATGGAGGGATCAATACTTTAGATAAAAGATGGAGGGTATTGTGTACAATAAAGGTCACTTCTATGCATAGGGTAAAGGTTCAGTTCAGGAACATGGTGGCACATCTAAGTGGGCTGCCAACCCAGACTGATTTATATTTCTGTTATACAATATTGTTTAATGTGAAATTAATTCTTCCGATATAAGCCCTACAATGGTAAGGACATGCTGAGAATTCATGAGCAGGACAAGTCTATCTCTGTCACGATGGTCTCTCTTACTTTGGAGACTTGTGACAGTTTTGGGTCCTGTATTGAGACATCATATTAAATATGTTTCTTTGCTTTGGCAGTTTAGGAGTTAATATCTGTTTCAGTTGCAAGCAAACTAGTTAGTTCTTTCTCCAGGTGTGGCTACTTTGTGATCACTCCCATCCCCTTTACATGGTTACATGCTTCCAGAATCCTTTGCTGGTGATTCAACTTCATTCCTAGCTAAGCACATTGTAGTGAAGGTGCTTTTATGGAGAGCTGACTACTGACAAGCCGTCTACTGCCAAGGAGCATGGCAGCAGACATGAAGATGTTTGTTGTTCCCCTGTGTGTCTTTCCTTCTCCTTTTGTTGGTTTTAGTGCAACAGTTGGGACTAGTGCTCCCGCCAGCCATCTCCCTATGAGGGCTAACATCAGGGCCAGCAAGGGACTAGGTATCCTACTCTACTCGGCGACAGGTTAAAAGAAACCATATAGGAATAGTAATAAGATCAGGGCACAGCTGCAGTTGAGTGCAGGAGGTCATCTCTTCCCCGTTCCCTATGAGCAGGGCCCTCCACTGTATTTGTCCACTCAGTGTCTTCCCGTCTGCTGTTTTGTCTAGTGCGCCGGACATTGTTGGTCCTTGCGCCATTGTCACACACCATAGCCGGACATCCCCTTAGTCCAGCGTGACAATGTCTCCTGACTTGCCCTTACAAAGGAACACTTGACTTTTTTGTGTTCTCTATGAGGGAGACGCTGCCAGATTCCTCTGGTGGTGGCTTATCTCAAGAAAAACAAAAGGATCAGCAGTTTGAAATCAGACATGGTGTATCCTTCTCTCCCACAACAAACATCAACTGTTGAGAGAAAGTCAGGAGGCTTCCATACATACATTAGACTGTCGACTGGTCCTGATGATAATGGCCAATGTAAGCCTAATGTGTAAGAAGCATTAAGTCACTGAATGGGAATATTTATTATTTATCAGTCCTGTAACCACTTACAGTCTGTATAATGATGTATTATATCTGCAATTATGTAGCTTCCTAGAGAAATGTGAATACTCCATCCCAGATCAAGTCAGCGGTTAATCCTACTTATTTGTTATTGGTGTTTTTCATTATTGGTCTTTTTTTCATTGTGTGAAATGTTTTTGATCATTTACAAACAATTTAAACAGAATTTACTTACCTCCGTTAGCATCACCCAGGGCCACTGATACCAAATCAACTGGCCCATCCAGATCCCGGAAGAGTGGGCCCAATGTCTGAAGCAACATCAGATTCCATAGAAGCCAACCCAATGTGGAGTGGAATTGAAGTAAATTACTTGTCGTTATCTATATCTATTTATTGACAACTTACTAATTGTGTGTAATGTGCATACAATAATAGAAACAAAGTTTACTATAAACCAAACAGGACATGTACGTCCACTGAAAGGTGGACATATAAGGGTGTTGATCTCAGGATACTGCAACTAGGCCCTACAAGAAAACAAGGGGTTCTCCAAAGATGTAATAAATTGGCCTTGTTAATGTAATTCAAATGGCAGCCTGTCCAAATCATATGGCAGCCTGTCCAAATCATATGGCAGCCTGTCCAAATCATATGGCAGCCTGTCCAAATCATATGGCAGCCTGTCCAAATCATATGGCAGCCTGTCCAAATCATATGGCAGCCTGTCCAAATCATATGGCAGCCTGTCCGAATCATATGGCAGCCTGTCCGAATCATATGGCAGCCTGTCCGAGTCATATGGCAGCCTGTCCGAGTCATATGGCAGCCTGTCCGAATCATATGGCAGCCTGTCCGAGTCATATGGCAGCCTGTCCGAGTCATATGGCAGGACGGACTTCAGTTTTAAGAAGTAGATCTCCTGAGATCTGTGTTTCAACTGACAGAAGACCAGTATCCTAAGCGCACATAGCTCCATCAGCCAAATAGATGTGTGAAAACATGACTTGTTCTCAGTGGGAGAAAGGCAATAATCTTGTAGTTGTAATACCTTTTAATGGCTAGCAAACATATAATGAAAGATGTGTGTCACAGAAGAAATAAATCTTTTCTGCTAAGGACAGAGACATTTTTCTCTTATCTCAGTCTTCACTGCCCAGTCAGCCGAGGAGAAGATTTATTAGTTCTCCTGTCACAGCCCTTCTCTAGTAGTTCCACTAAGTATGCTGATGATACAACTCCTCTATCAGTGGAGACACGTCTTGGGATCTGTGTTCTTCAAGCTTCAGCATTTCTTGACACGTGACTATAATGAGCTACCATTTAAATTATAAGATGGGGGACCATTTTTTACATTCTTGGAGAACCTTCTACACAGTGGAGTTTTCTTAGACTAGTGAATAAACTGGTCAACCTGAGTTATGTTATACTTTGAGGATAAAAAAGGTTTGGTACCATGTTAGTTAGCTGAAAAAAGATTGATTGCTCTTGGTGGGAGTAATCAATGTTACACTTTGCAATGTTTCTGTGTTGCACTAAAGCAAAATTGACAGTGACCCTCTCAGAAGAGGGCATTTTGTGTGTATTGGCTAACTATGCCTCTGATACATAAGGTGGGTAACATTTTTATGATTTTTTTTCTCTTTAAAAGGGAATGCATTTAGGAGTATCTGATTAAGGCTTTGTGTATTGATATATATTGTAAGCAGGCTGGATAGAGTCACAGACCACTCATGGAGGACACGAAGGTATGGTACCACACAAGCTGCATTCTTAATGAATTTGGAGTAGAAGATGAAGGTGGGACTGCACCTTGTGTCCTGAACAAGTAGTGTAGGTATGTAAATGGGTAACAGGGCACTGCTAACCAGTACCGGCCTATTAGTTAGCTCAATAAGGGACCTTAACACCTGATTGTGTCTAATGCTACAATGGAACCCGGCAGTGGCGCACCCAGAAATTTCCCAAGGTAGGGGTCCAAGAAACACACACCGGCCCTGAAAGGGGGGTGTCACCCCCCAGCGGGGTTCCGAGGGGCAAAGCCCCCGATGGGGGGGTTTGGGGGAGCGAAGCCCCCCTAAAAGCAGCCTCTTTTGTGGGCCCTTGGGTGCTGTGTAATTGTTCCTGTCTCCTGACATAGGGGCCCAGCTCCTTGTGTACTGCACCACTTCTCAGAGCCGTCCAAAGGGGGGGTCCAGACACGTAGGTCCCCCCCTTGGGTGCGCCTATGGAACCCGGTAAAGGAGAAATGCAAAGAATGTTAAAAAGAATATGTCAGCAGGGTCAACTATCCTTAAACATCTATTTGGGCAAGCAATTTCCAGAAAGTTAATAACAACTTTAAATCTTTGATCCCATGAATTACAGCAAAGAAATCCTCTTCTTTCTTAAAATAGGTGTTCCAATCTTGGGATCTATCAGTCTCCAGGAGAATCTGCCCCAGAGCTCATTTCCATAGTTTACACCTACTCTGTATGTAAATCATTCTCCTTCTTAGGATGTATGATACAATCTTCTATATGGAAATCTGGGCATGTGCAGATCATTGCTCTCCTTGTGTCTGCAGATGGATCTCCCCTTCTATGGGCACTGTCTTCAAGGTTCTTATGGAATGTAGCAACTCTTTTCCGAAGGCTTTTTGGCGAGTGCTTGTATGATGACTACAGAATTAGGGGAATGCCCTGACCAAAATTATAGACCAATGTGCTAGTACACAGGTAACTACTGTACGTCCTAAAGGGACTTGCAACCATTAACTGCACCAAGCTGCCTTCTCTTCAGCCATCTGTGATGAGATCTAAGCCACCAACACTGACTATAGTTTGTCATAGGAAGGAGTATGATGGTCCGACACACCGTGATGATGACCACCACTGTGGTCTGAGACCTGGAGTGCAAATAATTTGTGGTCCGAGACAAGGATTCCAGAGCACCTGCTGTATCTGTCTCCCAAATCTGTTATGACCTGTGTCTATGAAGCAAACATTGCAGACTATTCTTGTGAGAAAGGAACAGTTGCCTGATATAAGTGTAGCATATTGTAAGGTATTCCATGTAACAGCGCCCTACAAAAACAAAGTTCTTTTAATGAGTTCTGTACCGGTGGATACCGCCAGCTTTACTTGTTAAAGTGACCGCATCCGTTAATTGCCTGTACATCCAATCTCTGAGCAACTTTCAGGGCAAGACCAAACTAAACGTCACAATACTGTAGTGTAACCAACAAGCAAATGTTTCTTCATATTGTGTAACCGCCAAGTTCAAAGCCTCAATGCTGAGGTGTAACCATCAAGATTTGTGCCATCATTGATGTATAGCTGCTAAATTTGTAGCCTCACCTATTAAAATATGTTATACAACCAAAACAACTACATATTTCCTTGCTTTTCATGTTTGTGAAACCGCACTGTAGTTATAAAGTGCAAAACCTCGGAAGAGCATGTTTTCTGCAAGTCACAGAGCAAGACTTTAATGTTTTCAACATATAAAAGGATAAGAGAGAAAATACACCTCACATCAGTGTCGTCAGCAAGTTGGTCATCTCATAAGTTTACCTGCTTGTTATTTTTCCTATAAACCAGTAAGGGTTTAAATAGCTGAGATTGAAGGTAATCCCTGTAGTTTCTATATAACTTATTTGATTTTATAGTTTTATGTTTTTCTGGAAATTTTAACAGGCCTTGTCAATTTTACTAGAATTGCAGCCCAAGCTACTTGGAGTCGATAGTAAATCCGATAGTAAAACCTCATAAGCCCATAAAGTATTCTCTTGATGAGCCCGCTATGATACTGAAAGCATCACGTAGCGCATTGCTCAAAAATTGATTTAGAGAAGTCATTAGTTTCAAGTCACTTGTTGGGAAAAATACAACAATAATAATTGCTTAATGACGCGGTCTATTTGGCATGCTAGGATGCAACCCGATTTTTCAAATATGACGTGTACTTTCCTTGACAATAATTTTAAAATAAAAATTCGGTTGCGCCACACTGTTTGCTAAAGGCAGAATCTCCGTTATATTAATTCCTCACTCACATTGTCTGGTTGTGCCGTCTCTGCACAGCCAGATAGTAGGCTCAGTGGTGAGGAAGGGATCAGAGACCTTTGCTCGCCGGTTCCTGGTTCCAGAATGAGCGCCCAGCTCCAGCTCGCTTCTCCGGGTCCCGTGATCAATCACGTGTCTATTGTGTCAGCCAGGTCCTTGTGTACAAAGCTGCTCTCTTCCACCACACTCCCCATAGGGAGGATAAGGTAAAGAACAATGCAGAAATGGTGGTATTTAGATTCTGAGCGCTATACAAGGACACTGCACTGATTAGTATTACCTTTAGGTCTTTATTGAATATTGACAAATGTGAGTCCTCGCCACAACATGTTTCAACGCTAATGCGTCTTCCTCAAGTGGCCACATGAAACATGTTGTGGCGAGGACTCACATTTGTCAATATTCAATAAAGACCTAAAGGTAATACTAATCAGTGCAGTGTCCTTGTATAGCGCTCATAATCTAAATACCACCATTTCTGCATTGTTCTTGACAATAATTTTGGAATCTCTTTACATATCCCTTTGATTATGAAGATGATTTTTTGTGACAAATTATATTATATGTTAATAGTAAACTAATGTCTATATGTTTTAAATTTATTTAAAGCGTAACCGCCATTTAAATCTTTATTTAATAATAATGTATAGCAAGTAATTTTAATAAACTTTCCAATATATTTCATTCGAAAATTCGGGTTGAAAACCATTCATAAATCTTCCACAAGGTGTCCCCACTATGCTGTGTGTGAAGCAGACATATGTTCATTATCAGTCAGATCCGTCTTAACAGTGAATATGGGCATATAACCATATAAGGCAGGGGGCAGAGCCTACACTGCTGACTGCAGTTGATGAGGAACAGCACAGTACTAAGCAATGTCAGGATGTCAGGATCAGTGTAAACTCCTCTGCACAAGCTTCTCTAATCTGTCATCTGCCTCCACACAGCTCAATCACAATATTTGCTAACCCCTTGTCTGCTGGCTCCTCACACAGCTCACTGTCAGCCTGTGCTCAAAAGCTGTGTAAATACACACACAGTGCTGGGAGATGCTGACCACGCCCACACATACATAGAGTGCAGTTTTTAAAAGAGCACTGAAAAATGTGAGAAAACCAGCCTAAGACCCTGAACATAAGAAGATGGATGAAGAAGGAGACGGTTGAAGGACGAGTCTTTCTGAGTCAGTGAAAAGGGACCTGCAGGTGCTGGGATCAGCGCAAAACTAAAGGTGAACGGTGTGTGGAGTGATATCAGCCCTGAGAGTAAATCTGGCTGTTACCGGTCACAGTTAGTCTAGTCAGGTAGGGAAAGGTAGTTAGGGTCTGAAACATTTCAAGGGACACCTCCTAACAAGGACTGCAGAGAAGCTCAAGACTTCATCAAAACTGTTAGTCTTCATATGCATGTGTATGTACAATAGGACTGTGTGACCCAGGAAAAGCTTCTTTAAACAAGTGGCCAATATTAAAGCAGCAAGTTCATTTCTACGGCATTGGTTATTGTTGGTGGAGTGTATGAATTTCCATTTAGGGCGTCTGCTCTGAGCGTACACATAAGGAAAACAGTGCACTGTATACACATTGTTGTTTGCTTTGTTAGCTGTGATAAGAGATATTAGGGGAGAAAAGGGGTACCCACAATTCATTGTAATTAGTGTGGGAGGTGGGTGTAAGATTATATACTTGGTCCATTGGACCATTTGCCACAGTGACTGTAAAATACCGGGTAGGCCCAATACTGGAGAAGGGTGGCAGTGGTATAGCCTTGGGTGTAATATTTCCCTCTTCAATGAAGCTGACACTTGAGATCAGGCTGTATAACTTGTTCTGTGCGGTTTGTGGCTATTGTGGTCCCTATATTGCCTGAAATCAAACTTTGTTATTAGTTGGGAAGTTATAAAAAGAAAGGTTGATTTACTATCATATTGTAGTCAGATTGGTCCATAGCACTGCCATATTGCACATTCACAGCGACCGCATTTACAGATATCCCGAGGGCTTCATCTGGAGAGTTTGATGAACACGATCCCACAAGGGTTTAATAGACTTTTATCATACTAAGCTGAGAAAATGAAAAAGTATATTATTGTTGAAATATTGTTTTCGTTATTATTTATTTTCCAAAGAGGAAGTATTAAAAAAAAGTACCGTACTTTGCAATTTTATACACTATTTCTTCCAAATACAGCAATAATTTATATGTGGTCAGGGGTGCATCAAGCCTGAGCCTCACAGTGTGGAAGAAGGGGGAGATTGGGGGGGTGCTGTTAATTGCGGGCACCGCCGCCCTGCAGCCGTAAGTAAGGAGCTGGGGGGGGAGAAGGCGCATCTTACCAGTGATGCTGGCGGCGGTGCCCATCATACAGGAGGCCGATGTGTGATGCAGGCACCGCCCCCTTCTCCGCTGCCACTCCCCCTGCCTGCTTGCCGCCTGATACTCAGGGCTCACACTGTCCAATGGACGGTGCGGCCCTGTATGTGGTCGTACACTATTATTATACAGCAAGGACCAGAAGGGGCTGATCCCCTTTGGGGAGTTTTTTTCTACCTGAATTCATGTATTTGTGGCTAAATAATAATGCATTTGGGTTTCTTTATCATTTTGCACCTTTTGGCTTTTACAGGTTCTTTGTTTTCCTGCACATTCAACTTCAATGTGGACAGTGATGATAAATCAGCTGAGAGGAGATCAGAGATAAAAGCAGATAAAAATAGTTACAAACTCCCATGCAAGGCTATGTTCACATGTCCGGTAATTTTACATATGCAGATGTGAATGCACCCTGACACTGTCAGAACAAGCTCACTGATGGATATTCAGTTAAAGATGGCTATGTTCACACACAATTTGCGTTTTTTTTAGCACTCTTAAAAGCACTTGCGTTTTTTTAAGAGTGCTAAAAAATGTCCCTTGTGTGTCTGAAAGGATTTGCCACGTTTTTGGACTTAGGGTAGGGTCACATTGGAAACCTAAATTGCATTCACCGCATCCGGATCCGGATGCGGTGAACGCAATGCCGGTCGCACACAGTTTTTTTCAAAACTGTGTGCTGAATACCGCACTGCGGTCACCGGATGGCTCAGGATGTGTAATCCTGAGCCATCCGGTAACTGCATAGCTTGCAGTTCCCGATCTGGCAAGTTAATAAAGAGTTAAAATAGCTGACCTAAATGACTTTTTGAGGTCTGTAGGGGGGCTTAGACCCCCCTACAGACCGGCCGGCGACTTCTACAGTGTTCTTCTACAATTTCTCAATGGTCACAGGCTCTTCGGAGCCCGTGCATGTAAACCAAAGGGGCCCCCCGTATCACTATACTGGGGTGCATAGACCCCTGTATTACAAATAAGCTGTATTGATGTCTAGTAAGGGTTAAATGTGTACATTTGCATTGTAAGTATATACTTACAACATTCTTTCGTAGGCAGAGTGTAGGAAATCCATGGGCGGGGCTGTGTGCAGCAGCCTCCGCCCGCTCCTTCTTGATGCCCGCCCCCTCTGGCCGTAATCCAGTCTTGTGAGGGCGGGGACGTCGTTAAAGGGGCGTGGCTAACTATGTGCCGCGGTTAGCCACGCCCCTTTAACGACGTCCCCGCCCTCACAAGACTGGATTACGGCCAGAGGGGGCGGGCATCAAGAAGGAGCGGGCGGAGGCTGCTGCACACAGCCCCGCCATGGATTTCCTACACTCTGCCTACGAAAGAATGTTGTAAGTATATACTTACAATGCAAATGTACACATTTAACCCTTACTAGACATCAATACAGCTTATTTGTAATACAGGGGTCTATGCACCCCAGTATAGTGATACGGGGGGGCCCCTTTGGTTTACATGCACGGGCTCCGAAGAGCCTGTGACCATTGAGAAATTGTAGAAGAACACTGTAGAAGTCGCCGGCCGGTCTGTAGGGGGTCTAAGCCCCCCTACAGACCTCAAAAAGTCATTTAGGTCAGCTATTTTAACTCTTTATTAACTTGCCAGATCGGGAACTGCAAGCTATGCAGTTACCGGATGGCTCAGGATTACACATCCTGAGCCATCCGGTGACCGCAGTGCGGTCCCGGTAAACGCTGCGAAAACTGCTGCCTGCATGATTTTAAATGCAGGCAGCAGTGCCGGATCCGGCCACCGGATGGCTTGTGAAGCCATCCGGTGTTTTGCATAGGCTTCTATCAGGAGCCTTTCCTGGTCCGGTTTTGAGCTTTTTTAAAGCTCAAAACCGGATCAGGATTTTAAACAAAAAACGCCGATGTGACCCTAGCCTTAGTCATTTTTTCACCAAAAACGCAGGCAAAAACGCAAGCGTTAACGCAGGGTGCATAAATGTGCTTTTTAAAAACGCATGTGTTTCCCATAGGGCTCCCATGTTAAAAAAACGCATGTGCGTTTTTCCAAAAACGCATGCGTTTTTTTAACATGGGCCCCTATGGGAAACGCATGCGTTTTTGAATGGCACTAAAAGGCTATGTTCACACACAATTTGCGTTTTTTTTAGCACTCTTAGGCCATGTTCACACACATGCGTTTTTTTGACCATCTCTGCGTTTTTGGGCTGTTAAAAAAAACGCAGGTGCGTTAACGCAGGGTACATTTGAGTGTAGCTGCGTTTTTCAGCTCCATTTGCGTTTTTTACCCCTAGTCCAAAAAACGCTGCATGCAGCGTTTTTGGGTGCTGTAAAAAAACGCATGTGCGTTTTTTTAACATGGGGCCCTATGGGAAACGCATGCAAAAACGCATGGTACATTAGTACCTTTTAGTGCCATTCAAAAACGCATGCGTTTCCCATAGGGGCCCATGTTAAAAAAAACGCATGCGTTTTTGAAAAACGCACATGCGTTTTTTTAACATGGGGGCCCTATGGGAAACGCATGCGTTTTTAAAAGGCCCATTTATGCACCCTGCGTTAACGCTTGCGTTTTTGCCTGCGTTTTTGGTGAAAAAATGACTAAGTCCAAAAACGTGGCAAATCCTTTCAGACACACAAGGGACATTTTTAAGCACTCTTAAAAAAACGCAAGTGCTTTTAAGGCTGGGGTTACACATAAGCCCTCAGGCTGGGGTCACAGTTTTTTTAGTGCCTTTTAAAAACGCATGCTTTTTTACATGCGTTTTTCATGTCAGCATGAGTTTTTTAAGGTCTCTGATGGCTCCCTGCGTTTTTGGCTGCGTTTTTGAATCTGCACATAAAAATAGTGCTTGTAGTATTTTTTTGAGCGTTTTGAAAAACGCATGCGTTTTTGTAGAAAACGCATGCGTTTTTATAACATGGGTTCCTATGGAAAACGCATGCAAAAACGCATGTACAGTTAGTACCTTTTAGTGCCATTCAAAAACGCATGCGTTTCCCATAGGAGCCCATGTTAACAAAAACGCATGCGTTTCCGGAAACGCATGCGTTTTTGTTAACATGGGCTCCTATGGGAAACGCATGCGTTTTTGAATGGCACTAAAAGGTACTAACTGTACATGCGTTTTTGCATGCGTTTCCCATAGGAACCCATGTTATAAAAACGCATGCGTTTTCTACAAAAACGCATGCGTTTTTTTACAGAAACGCATGTGTTTTTGAATATGCTCCAAAAACGCATGGGACAGTCACACATGCTTTTTGGCTATTAGGGCATGCGTTTTTTAACATGGGGGCCTATGGGTGCATTTTTTACATGCGTTTTTGAAAATGCAGGTCTCCAAAAACGCATGTGAAAAATGGTACTGTGACCCCAGCCTTTGGCTGGGGTTACACATAGAAATCCGTTTTTGGAAGTCATTTTCATCACCAATCCGTTTTTTATAGGGTGCTTTTTGTGTCTCCTGCACTCCTGTACGTTTTTGGAATTTTCATTAAAAAAACGCATGCGCGAACGCATGCGCAAACGCAAGTGCATGCGTTTGCATGCGTTTGCGCATGCGTTTCCCATAGGGCCCCATGTTAAAAAAAACGCATGAAAACGCATGCGTTTTTTAACTGATGCCAAAAACGCTGTTTACTGCGTTTTTGGCTCAAAAACGGACAGGGCAACGTTTTGAGCTCCAGAGAAAAACGCACAGGGTGTTTATTACACCCAATGCGTTTTTCTGTCAGTTTTTGGACTTAGAACAAAAAAATGACAAAACTGAAGCCAAAAACTGACTGAGGGCTTATGTGTAACCCCAGCCTTTGTCAGTTTTTGGCTTCAGTTTTGTCATTTTTTTTTTCTAAGTCCAAAAACTGACAGAAAAACGCATTGGGTGTAATAAACACCCTGTGCGTTTTTCTCTGGAGCTCAAAACATTGCCCTGTCCGTTTTTGAGCCAAAAACACAATAAACAGCGTTTTTGGCATCAGTTAAAAAACGCATGCGTTTTCATGCGTTTTTTTTAACATGGGGCCCTATGGGAAACGCATGCGCAAACGCATGCAAACGCATGCACTTGCGTTTGCGCATGCGTTCGCGCATGCGTTTTTTTAATGAAAATTCCAAAAACGTACAGGAGTGCAGGAGACACAAAAAGCACCCTATAAAAAACGGATTGGTGATGAAAATGACTTCCAAAAACGGATTTCTATGTGTAACCCCAGCCAAAGAGTGCTAAAAAAACCGCAAATTGAGTGTGAACAATGCCTTAAAAGCACTTGCGTTTTTTTAAGAGTGCTAAAAAATGTCCCTTGTGTGTCTGAAAGGATTTGCACGTTTTTGGACATAGGGTAGGGTCACATTGCTAAGCTAAATTGCATTCACCGCATCCGGATCCGGATGCGGTGAATGCAATTCCGGTCACACACATTTTTTGTCAAAAATGTGTGCAGAATACCGCACTGCGGTCACCGGATGGCTCAGGATGTGTAATCCTGAGCCATCCGGTAACTGCATAGTTTGCGGATCCCGGCTATTGCCGGGATCAGCAAACTGTCCTCTGCCTATTCAAGAGTTAAATTTAGTAAGTAAAGTACTGTTTGAGGTCTGTAGGGGGGGCTAAGACCCCCCTACAGACCAGCCGCCCACTCCGGTGGGCTTCTACTACAATTTCCTATGGCTCGGGGCTCGGATGAGCCCCGTGCATGTCTCCAAACCTCCCGCCCCCCCGTATCACTATACAGGGGTGCCTGCACCCCTCTTGTATAGCGATTCCTGCATGTGGCCCTAAAGTTAGAATACAGAACACATGTAAGCTCATACTTACATGTCATCGTCGGCAGTGTAGTGTGAAATCCCTGGGCGGGGCTGTTTGCTGTAGCCTCCGCCCCCTCATTCCTTATGGCCGCCCCCTCTGTGCCTCATCCAGTGATGTGAGGGCGGCCACGTCATGAAAGGGGCGGGGCTAACCGCGGCACATATTTAGCCCCGCCCCTTTCATGACGTGGCCGCCCTCACATCACTGGATGAGGCACAGAGGGGGCGGCCATAAGGAATGAGGGGGCGGAGGCTACAGCAAACAGCCCCGCCCAGGGATTTCACACTACACTGCCGACGATGACATGTAAGTATGAGCTTACATGTGTTCTGTATTCTAACTTTAGGGCCACATGCAGGAATCGCTATACAAGAGGGGTGCAGGCACCCCTGTATAGTGATACGGGGGGGCGGGAGGTTTGGAGACATGCACGGGGCTCATCCGAGCCCCGAGCCATAGGAAATTGTAGTAGAAGCCCACCGGAGTGGGCGGCTGGTCTGTAGGGGGGTCTTAGCCCCCCTACAGACCTCAAACAGTACTTTACTTACTAAATTTAACTCTTGAATAGGCAGAGGACAGTTTGCTGATCCCGGCAATAGCCGGGATCCGCAAACTATGCAGTTACCGGATGGCTCAGGATTACACATCCTGAGCCATCCGGTTACCGCAGTGCGGTCCCAGAAACGCTGCGAAAACTGCTGCCTGCATGATTTAAAACGCAGGCAGCAGTGCCGGATCCGGCCACCGGATGGCTTGTGAAGCCATCCGGTGTTTTGCATAGGCTTCCATCAGGAGCCTTTCCTGGTCCGGTTTTGAGCTTTTTTAAAGCTCAAAACCGGATCAGGATTTAAAACAAAAAACGCCAATGTGACCCTAGCCTTAGTCATTTTTTCACCAAAAACGCAAGCAAAAACGCAAGCGTTAACGCAGGGTGCATAAATGTGCCTTTTAAAAACGCATGTGTTTCCCATAGGGCCCCCATGTTAAAAAAACGCATGTGCGTTTTTTCAAAAACGCATGCGTTTTTTTAACATGGGCCCCTATGGGAAACGCATGCGTTTTTGAATGGCACTAAAAGGTACTAATGTACCATGCGTTTTTGCATGCGTTTCCCATAGGGCCCCATGTTAAAAAAACGCATGCGTTTTTGGAAAAACGCACATGCGTTTTTTTACAGCACCCAAAAACGCTGCATGCAGCGTTTTTTGGACTTATGGTAAAAAACGCAAATGGAGCTGAAAAACGCAGCTACACTCAAATGTACCCTGCGTTAACGCACCTGCGTTTTTTTTAACAGCCCAAAAACGCAGAGATGGTCAAAAAAACGCATGTGTGTGAACATGGCCAAAGGTACTAATGTACCATGCGTTTTTGCATGCGTTTCCCATAGGGCCCCATGTTAAAAAAACGCATTCGTTTTTGGAAAAACGCACATGTGTTTTTTTACAGCACCCAAAAACGCTGCATGCAGCGTTTTTTGGACTAGGGGTAAAAAACGCAAAAGGAGCTGAAAAACGCAGCTACACTCAAATGTAACCTGCGTTAACGCACCTGCGTTTTTTTTAACAGCCCAAAAACGCAGAGATGGTCAAAAAAACGCATGTGTGTGAACATGGCCGATGTACCATAATTCACATGACCGCTGCAGTCAATCAATATTTTCAGTGGTCGGGCATTATAGCGGTCAATCTGGAGCACGGGGAATTCAAGTAGCAAGTAATGGTTAGTTCTTTATTTTATATTCCATAATTATAGACACCTTTAAAAACTTTGGATGAGACTTTGGAATAGGTATAGCTCAGTGAATTTGTTTCTCCGGAACGTGCCACATTGGATCACATTATTATCCTGCAGATACAAGATTAAGAATCTGCCCAGCCACTATATAAATGTGCAGAACCCAGGAGACAATGGACGATTGTGTGCAGGAGCAGGCTGGCTCCCCGGAGCAATAAATGCAGGCTTGTGGCTGTGTCAGTACTTTGAATGGCAGCCACCTCTGCAGTGATGTATTTTTGAGCCGTCTGGCTCAGGAGGAAAAAAGTTCATTTTCTCCCAGGTGCCGCACATTCAGTACAGCAGATGGGCACCTTGTAATGACTATAAACTTGTGAATCAATCCGATATCTACAGCCTAATAGTGTTATGTGACAGATCCCCCTTTCATATTATAAACTATTATCTTCAAATGCAATGGAAGCATGATTGACAGGTTGCATGGATCAACACATAGAAGCATTGGCATTGCTGGCGTCGGACACCAGGAGTTTGCACCCCCGGTCCAGTGCCCAGATCTCCTTGTAGTAATGGTGTTTAATAATATCTGAGTCCTTCAGCTCTTCCCGTGAACCATAGTGGATAAAATATTGTCAGTCTTACAAAATCTCCAGACGCATATTATTGGGACTTAGGCTTCATTCACATATCCATGTATATAATATTTAATAATAATATAATATTTATTCATTTATATAGCGCTATTAATTCCATAGCACTTTACACACATGAGTATATGAGCCTGTCACGTTGCGACAGAAGACCGATAGCCAAACCAGGCATCATGGTACAGATTCAGACCATGCCAACACCTGGACGCATCCAACAAATGAAGAATGAAGCGAAACTCTATGTATCAGGACCTATTGTGTCTACATAAATACAGATGCTATTTGTCCCATTCACCCACAACCTAGATGGGCTATCATTTATTTCCCCTGTTTTCGTTTTTGCAAACTTACTGGAATATCGGGTGTGCAGGGATTCTCCCAGTCTATTTTATTCCATGTGGAAACAAAGGTGATCGGAGCAACACTAAATAAGTGGCCCCTGGAGTCTTCTGTCATTGGGGAATATTTCTGTCAGGATTTCCAAGTCATTGAGTCTTCAGAGGAAGACGCTTGTAGCCAAAAGCTGCGGACGGAGGTTCAGCCTTATTACAATGAGATCCGGAGATTAATATTACTCCAGGAGATAAGATTTATTATATTGCAGGAAGAGAAATACAGGAAATCTTGTACAGGAACTGATTTTATTCTTGGTGGGGTTTTTCTTTATATATATAAAAAATGAAGCATTGACACATCTGTGTCTATTACGTGTTATTTGGAAGGATAAATATACAATTATACTTAAGGAGGTAACACCCCCCCCACCCCTGTATTATTATTTTTTTGTGATCCAAATTGCTTTATACACTGAGCTGTTCTCGTAAGTGCAGCTAGATTTCAAGGAGGCATATTAAAGGGTTATTCACAAAATATTAAGTTATCCCCCTTCCAGAGGTTTAGGAATAACTTTCTGATAATTAGGGGACCCATCTCTGGACCTCCAGGAATCTTGCTGCAGACCAATCCTTAGGAGACTACATAGAAATTATAAGGCCCCTATAGCCCCTATATTCATTCATCTGATGTGATTGTGCTGTGATTCACCCATCTTTCTGTGCTATTGTAATTGTATATAATATTTCATCTGATGCATCCCCAGGCTATGGGGTACTCGGGAACCGGGCCGGTGTAGTCGTGACCCGATCCCGTGACCTGGGATCAGTCCAAAAAGGGGTATTTACAAAGGATTTATTGTGACACCAACCGGGGTATGTGGTTAGTAGAACCACCGCTGCCGTATTCCTGCTGGGGACGGTGACTTGGGGCAGCGTGGATGGTAAGCCCTCCTCGGGTAGGCTGAGGGTCCCCAGGGCAGGTGTAGTGGTAATGGATGGGCTTGGTGAGGGATTGTGTTTGGTGCAGTTCACTTGCTTTGCTGCTGCAGCTTCTCCAGCAGTGTGTGGAGAAAGCAGTCTCCGGCTCCTCAGGTGGGATTCTGCTGTGGATTACAGGGCAACAGGGCAATTAACAGGCAGACTTACTGTTGTAGTTTTCTCAGTCCCTTTTACTAGAGCAGATGTTAAATCCTGTCCACGGAGTCTGGAGAGCAACTTGGGGTTATTATCACCCGGCCGGGTGTTTTGGCTCCTTTGCTGCGCTTGTAATTTGGCTCCTGCAGTTGTTTAAGCTAGGCTACCAGCCCTATCTCTTCCTGCGGGGTACCAGTATAACAGGTAACTTGAGTCATTCACTTTCTCTACCCTGCACCTGGATGTCAGTGTTACTGGAATGTATGCGTTGCTATGTCTCTGGTACAGTCTAACTGGAGAGTTTGGAATCCCCACTTTCCGGTGTTGACTGCCGTGATGTGTGACCCTGCACAGTCTCAGACTCTGGTGTCCGTTTAATGCGCTTTTCCTCTGGGGAGAGTACTGAGCTGCTCAGTCTCCCCACTATGTTCCTTTCTCTCCTTTCCTCAGATCCTAGCCTTAGGCTTGGAACAAGTTAGTGATCCTGGGACGAGCTAAGCAGCTTCCAGTCCATCAGGATGTCTTCACAGTGCTGCTCCACACTGCACTGCTCTCAGTCCTCCTAGGAACTGAACTGACTTTCTTCACTCCAGACCAGAATATATATGGGAGCTCACTCTGAACCCGGGCTTGGTCTCCCTATTCTGGCCTGGAGGTGGTGGTGTTGTGTGTTTGTTGCCTGATGAGAATTCCCTTTGTTGCTCTCTGGTGACACCACCACCCGGGGGCAGTGATGACAGTGTGGCACATTGATCCTGGGGTGCCGCACATCTCATCTCATTCATTCATTTGATGTGATTGCGCTGTGATTCACCCATCTTTCTGTGCTATTGTAATGGTATATAATAATTTTCATCTTACTTAGATTGTTCAGGAGTGCTGTAATATGGTCATCTGTCTGTAAGGCTTTTTAGCCCACTATGGCCTGCAACCTTGTTTATTTATCTGGCTTTGCATATTCCCCTGCTGTCCTAAGTTAGTGTGATTGATTGATTTGCGAGTTAAATTGACCCTGATCTAAGCACAAGCTCCCCTATAAATTTAGATATAGTCTAGGGGTAGCATATGATGCAGGGGTAGCATGTGATCTGCAAATTTAACTAAGTGCAGATTTTAAGAAGTGCAATATGCAGTTATACCGGGCAGTTAAACGGGGCAGGAAACGGGTAAGTCATGCCAAACAAACAAACACACATATAACTTGTTCACTTGTGCTGCAAAATGTGTTCACTATTTGTACTTGCATCATTTTTGTGCTAGCTACTTCCATGCCTCATATCTACTGCTCTTTAGACACACTCGGTTCACTCCATCCATATCAGTCCCTCTCTGCTCCCAGCTCCAAAGTACTGCTCTCATGCTCTTTTTACAATGTTAATAAGCCCAGATTTATCAACACCCTCCATACAATATAAGAGACGGCTTCACAAACCCCTTAACTACAGTCATATGAAAAAGTATGGGCACCCCTCTTAATCTTACTCTTTTTTTTGTTTAAAATTGTTTTTTTGCAACAGATAACTGATGGACACAGTAATATTTCAGGATTGAAATGAGGTTTATTGTACTACATGGACAGCTCGCTTCAACACATCCCACAGATGTTCAATGATATTCAGGTCTGGGGACTGGGATGGCCATTCCAGAACATTGTAATTGTTCCTCTGCATGAATGCCTGAGTAGATTTGGAGCGGTGTTTTGGATCATTGTCTTGCTGAAAGATCCATCCCCGGCGTAACTTCAACTTTGACACTGATTCTTGAACATCATTCTCAAGAATCTGCTGATACTGAGTGGAATCCATGCGACCCTCAACTTTAACAAGATTCCCGGTGCCGTCATTGGCCACACAGCCCCCAAGCTTGATGGACCCTCCCCCAAATTTGACAGTGGGTAGCAAGTGTTTTTCTTGGAATGCTGTGTTTTTGTGACGCCATGCATAACGCCTTGTTGTATGACCAAACAACTCAATCTTTGTTTCGTCAGTCCACAGGACCTTCTTCCAAAATGAAACTGGCTTGTCCAAATGTGCTTTTGCATACCTCAGGCGACTCTGTTTGTGGCGAGCATGCAGAAACGGCTTCTTTGGCATCACTCTCCCATACAGCTTCTCCTTGTGCAGTGTGCGCTGTATTGTTGACTGATGCACAGTGACACCATCTGCAGCAAGATGATGCTGCAGGTCTTTGGAGGTGGTCTGTGGATTGTTCTTGACTGTTCTCACCATTCTTCTTCTCCGCCTTTCTGATATTTTTGTTGGCCTGCCACTTCTGGCCTTCACAAGAACTGTCCCTGTGGTCTTTCATTTCCTTACTATGTTCCTCACAGTGGAAACTGACAGGTTAAATCTCTGAGACAACTTTTTGTATCCTTCCCCTGAACAACTATGTTGAACAATCTTTTTTTTTTCAGATCATTTGAGAGCTGTTTTGAGGAGCCCATGATGCCACTCCTCAGAGAAGATGCAACTAGGAGAACAACTTGCAAGTGGACACCTGAAATAGCTTTTCTCATGATTGGTACTATGAAGTACAAAGCTCAATGAGGTTACCAAACAAATTTAGTGCTTCAGTAAGTCAGCAAAAAGTAGTTAGGAGTATTCAAATCATGAAAATCAGAAGGGTGCCCATACTTTGGCACCTGTCAAATTTTGAAATAATGCATATTTCACATTTTTGGTTAGTACAATAAACCTCATTACAAACCTGAAATATTACTGTGTCCATCAGTTATTACATATATCACACTGAAATAGCTGTTGCAAAAAAACTATTTTAAACAAAAAAATAGAGTAAGATTAAGAGGGGTGCCCAAACTTTTTCATATGACTGTATTTACTCGCTCTCCTTATTCTTCTGCTCCTAGTCACATGGGCTATTGAACCAAATCCAAGCCCTTCTTATAATAGTAAACTTAACTCTTTCCCTACTACTCTCAGAAACTTCAAGAATTTAATTAATATCCCCTGCATGCCATCTGTCTCCTTCAACTGTGCCCTTTGGAACCCTCGCTCAGCATGCAACAAACTCTCCTACATCCATGAATTTTTGCTTTCACATAACATTAACCTCCTTGCTCTTACAGATACCTAGATTCAGCAGTCGGAGACTACCGTTGCTGCTCCTCTCTCATATGGTGGCCTCCAATTTTCTCATACCCCTAGACCTGGGAACAGATCAGGTAGAGGTGTTGGTCTTCTGCTGTCAACAAATTGTGCTTTTCAGGTTATCCCACCTGTCCCCTCACTTATCTTCCCTTCTTTTGAGGTACACACTGTAAGACTCGACAGGCCCTTCTCCTTGCGAGTGACAGTGGTTTATCGACCCCAGGCCCCCCACGTCAATTTCTTGATCACTCTGCTACCTGGCTTCCCCACTTTCTAGCCTGCGATCTTCCCACTCTCATCATGGGTGACTTTAACATTCCTATCGACAACCCCATCTCCTCATCCGCCTCTCATCTTTTAACCCTAACCTTCTCTCTTGGTCTTTCACAACTTTGTAACTCTGCCACACATGAAGATGGGAATATATTGGACCTAATCTTCTCCCGGCTCTGCTCAATACATGATTTTACAAATTCCTCTCTTCCACTCTCTGACCACAACCTTCTTTCATTCTCAGTTAAGTACTGTCAACCTTTCAAGGACACTCCCAACTTGTTCACCTATAGGAACATACATGCCAGTGCCATTTACACTCAGAAACTTCTAAAGAATTTACAGTCTGCACTCGTCCCAATCTCCTCCCTCTCCTGTCCTGACTCTGCTCTAAAACTCTATAAGGAAACATTGCAAAGTGCCCTGGATGAAGCTGCACCTCCTACACTTAAAACAACTTGGAACAGACAACGGCAACCCTGGCACACACTGCAAACATGGTTTCTCCAGCGGTGCTCCAGGTGTGCAGAACGCCTGTGGAGAAAATCCAACCTGGCCGAAGATTTCATCCATTATAAGTTTATGCTAACTACATACAACACTGCCATTCACCTCTCCAAAGAAGTTTACTACAACACCCTTATCACTTCGCTAGCCAACAATCCTAAACGACTCTTTGACACTCTCCATTCTCTCCTCTGTCCAAGAGTACAGGCCCCAACCACCAGCCTCACAGCTGACGATCTGGCCAAATATTTTAAGAACAAAATTGACAACATACGACAGGAAATTTTCTTACAGCCTCAGAACATCATGCTTTCTCCTCCCTCCTGCACTTCATCCAACTCACTTTCGGTCTTTGATCCAGTCACAGAGGAAGAAGTCACCCGGCTTCTTGCATCTTCTCGTCCTACTATCTGCACCAGCGACCCTATTCCCTCATATCTCCTTCCATCACTTTCTCCAGCTGTCACATCTCACCTAACTAAAATATTTAATCTTTCCCTCTCATCTGGTGTTTTCCCCTCCTTCAAACATGCCAGCACACATCCATTATTAAAAAAAAACATCCCTCGACCAGAACTCTGCTGCTAACTACAGACCTGTCTCTAATCTCCCCTTCATCTCTAAACTCCTGGAACGCTTGGTCCACTCCCATATGATCCGCTATCTCTCCGACAGTTCTTTTCTTGACCCTCTACAATCCGACTTCCATTCCTTACATTCTACTGAAACTGACCTCACTAAAGTCTCTAATGATCTACTAACAGGTAAATCTAATGGTCACTACTCCCTGTTGACAGGGCCGTATTTGGAGTTCCTGCTGCCCTAGGCACTGTCAGTGGTCGCCCCCCCCCCTTGTCACGGCTCCTCCCCATCATGGCCCCTCCCCCATCACAGCTCCTCCCATGTTGCGGCCCCTCCCCCCGTCACGGACAATCTTCCCCCTAGTCGCGGCCATCCCCCCAAACTTCATGTAGCTTCTCCCCCCACATTTCATCATGTAGTACATATAAAAGGTTTGTCCAGCCACAATACAGAGACCTAGATTAGATATGACAGGCTCAGACCCCAATTTAAGTGCTCAGGGGAAAAAAAAACAAGCTAAAGTATAGGAGTAGCCCCGGCACACTAATATCATGAAAAATAGAGTCTTTGCAACGACAGTCTTTTTGTTGTGATTTTATTAAGGGTGGTGTTACAATCCAACGTTTCAGCTCTACATCTCGAGCTTTCATCAGGGATATGACTTGGTCCTTGGTTTCGGGGTATATGTATAGGTGGTATAGGTTTACTATTATGGTCCAGCTAGGGTGAGGTCATCCCTTACAAGGGTAGTCCTGCTGGTCCGGACTCAATTGAAGTCACAGATGTCACAGGAGAGAATGAGGGGTTATTGTGTTAGCACAGGTGGAGTACCTTATGCTAGAGGGATAAATGAGAAGGAGACCTCAGGTGTGTATTGCTGGAATGGTACCTATAGTGACCACGATGTGTAAGGTCAGCACGTGACTCCCGTCCTTGTGTCCTAAGTCTGGTCAGGTGTAGAGGAGGCCACCTGTGCTAACACAATAGCAGGACTACCCTTGTAAGGGATGACCTCACCCTAGCTGGACCATAATAGTAAATCTATACCACCTATACATACACCACGAAACCAAGGACCAAGTCATATCCCTGATGAAAGCTCGAGATGTAGAGCTGAAACGTTGGATTGTAACACCACCCTTAATAAAATCACAACAAAAAGACTGTCGTTGCAAAGACTCTATTTTTCAAGATATTAGTGTGTCGGGGCTACTCCTATACAATACAGAGACCTACTGACAGGATGTTTACATTGTGAGCCCCTATGGGGACAGTGTTGATGATGTATGTAAAGTGCTGTGGAGTTCATAGTGTAATATAAATGCAAAAAATATTATTCTTAATATGATGTCCCAATACCGGGATCTGAGGATCTTCTATTTCGAGGTCAGGGGCTCTCTGATGCCATGGTGTTGCCTGTCTCGCTGTCTTCCTCTTTTGACACTACAGTGCGGTGGACAAGAGAGCATTAACTGGTTAATAACAAGAAGCATGGAGTGTACTAACTGAGCCATAAACCCCCCCATACCATGGAGTATGGTGTGTACTAACTGAGCCATAACATGTCCAGCAGACATTGTAGGATTACTATATAGATTTTAGTATTAGGGTACGGACACACTGGCGTGAAACTAGGATGAGTGCAATGTGTGATTTTATTGCATTGCAGTCGGACCAATGTTAATCAATCTCTGAGAGCACAATGACGAGTGTCAAACGCTTTTTCTCAGCCAGATTCAGGATGAGAAAAAAGTCACAACATGCTGCGACAGTATGTGATTCATGTACAAGACTCGCCAATGCAAGTCTATGGGTCTGACAAAATCACGGACCGCACACGAACCATCCGAGTCGGACACGTTTTTTTCACGGATACATTATCATTCTGCAGCTGAGAACACTGTAAAATGTTCCTGTAAATGATTATACAGTAATAGCTGCTGAGGAAAGAACAGATTGCACACGGACATCACACGGATGTGATCTGAGAGAAATGTCGGACAATCGCACAGCAGTTGGATGCCAAACAGACCAAAAAACAGATGTCACTCGTCCAACTCTCCTGGATGAGAAACAGACCAATTTTAAAGTGACGGGAGACAGTGTACCACCATGTCCTCAGCTCCGTGCCGTGCACAGACAGTGCACCACCATGTCCTCAGCTCCGTGCTGTGCACAGACAGTGTGCCACCATGTCCTCAGCTCCGTGCTGTGCACAGACAATGTACCACCATGTCCTCAGCTCCGTGCTGTGCACAGACAATGTATCACCATGTCCTCAGCTCCGTGCTGTGCACAGACAATGTACCACCATGTCCTCAGCTCCGTGCTGTCCAGTGTTCCACGATGTCCTCAGCTCTGTACTGTGTACCACCATGTCCCTCCATGTCCTCTGCGCACCCCCTCCATATCCCCTGCGCACCCCTCCATGTCCCCTGCGCACCCCTCCATGTCCCCTGCGCACCCCCTCCATGTCCCCTGCGCACCCCTCCATGTCCCCTGCGCACCCCTCCATGTCCCCTGCGCACCCCTCCATGTCCCCTGCAACCAAACTCCATGTCCCCTGCACACACTCCATGTCTCCTTCACCCCCCTCCATGTTCCCTGCACCCCCCTCCATGTCCCCTGCACCCCCCCTCCATGTCCCATGCGCACCCCCTCCATGTCCCCTGCGCACCCCTCCATGTCCCCTGTGCACCCCTCCATGTCCCCTGCGCACCCCTCCATGTCCCCTGCGCACACCCTGCGCACCCCCTCCATGTCCCCTGCGCACCCCTCCATGTCCCCTGCCGCTCATCCCCTCCATGTCCCCTGCACCACACTCCATGTCCCCTGCACACACTCCATGTCCCCTGCACCCCGTCCATGTTCCCTGCACCCCCCATCCATGTCCCCTGCACCCCCTCCATGTCCCCTGTGCACCCCCTCCATGTCCCCTGCGCACCCCTCCATGTCCCCTGCGCACCCTCCATGTCCCCTGCACCACACTCCATGTGCCCTGCACACACTCCATGTCTCCTGCACCCCCTCCATGTTCCCTGCAGCCCCCTCCATGTCCCCTGCGCACCCCTCCATGTCCCCTGCAGACCCCTCCATGTCCCCTGCACACACTCCATGTCCCCTGCACCACCTCCATGTCCCCTGCAACTCCCTCCATGTCCCCTGCACCCCCCCTCCATGTCCCCTGCACCACACTCCATGTCCTCTGCACACACTCCATGTCCCTTGCACCCCCTCCATGTCCCCTGCACCCCCCTCCATATCCCCTGCAGCCCCCCTCCATGTCCCCTGCGCACCCCCCCCATGTTCCCTGTGCACCCCTCCATGTCCCCTGCGCCCCCCTCCATGTCCCCTGCACACCCCTCCAAGTCCTCTGCACACCCCTCCATGTCCTCTGCACCCCCCTCCATGTCCTCTGCACCCCCCCTCCATGTCCCCTGCACCCCCCTCCATGTCCCCTGCGCACCCCTCCATGTCCCCTGCACACCCCTCCATGTCCTCTGCACACCCCTCCATGTCCTCTGCACCCCCCTCCATGTCCCTGCGCACCCCTCCATGTCCCCTGCGCACCCCTCCATGTCCCCTGCGCACCCCTCCATGTCCCCTGCACCACACTCCATGTCCCCTGCACACACTCCATGTCCCCTGCACCCCGTCCATGTTCCCTGCACCCCCATCCATGTCCCCTGCACCCCCCCTCCATGTCCCCTGTGCACCCCCTCCATGTCCCCTGCGCACCCCTCCATGTCCCCTGCGCACCCCTCCATGTCCCCTGCACCACACTCCATGTCCCCTGCACACACTCCATGTCTCCTGCACCCCCTCCATGTTCCCTGCACCCCCCTCCATGTCCCCTGCGCACCCCTCCATGTCCCCTGCAGACCCCTCCATGTCCCCTGCACACACTCCATGTCCCCTGCACCCCCTCCATGTCCCCTGCACCTCCCTCCATGTCCCCTGCACCCCCCCTCCATGTCCCCTGCACCCCCCCTCCATGTCCCCTGCGCACCCCCTCCATGTCCCCTGCACACCCCTCCATGTCCCCTGCACCACACTCCATGTCCTCTGCACACACTCCATGTCCCCTGCACCCCCTCCATGTCTCCTGCACCCCCCTCCATGTCCCCTGCAGCCCCCCTCCATGTCCCCTGCGCACCCCCTCCATGTTCCCTGTGCACCCCTCCATGTCCCCTGCGCACCCCTCCATGTCCCCTGCACACCCCTCCATGTCCTCTGCACACCCCTCCATGTCCCTCTGCACCCCCCTCCATGTCCTCTGCACCCCCCCTCCATGTCCCCTGCACCCCCTCTCCATGTCCCCTGCGCACCCCTCCATGTCCCCTGCGCACCCCTCCATGTCCCCTGCGCAACCCTCCATGTCCCCTGCACCCCCCTCCATGTCTTCTGCACCCCCCTCAATGTCCCCTGCACCCCCCTCCATGTCCCCTGCACCCCCCTCCATGTCCTCTGCACCCCCCCTCCATGTCCTCTGCACCCCTCCTCCATGTCCTCTGCGCACCCCCTCCATGTCCTCTGCGCACCCCCTCCATGTCCCCTGCGCACCCCTCCATGTCCCCTGCACACCCCTCCATGTCCCCTGCGCACCCCTCCATGTCCCCTGCACACCCCTCCATGTCCCCTGCACACCCCTCCATGTCCTCTGCACCACACTCCATGTCCTCTGCACACACTCCATGTCCCCTGCACCCCCCTCCATGTCCCCTGCACCCCCCCTCCATGTCCCCTGCACCCCCCCTCCATGTCCCCTGCACCTCCCTCCATGTCCTCTGCACCCCCCCTCCATGTCCCCTGCACCCCCCTTCCATGTCCTCTGTGCACCACACTCCATGTCCTCTGCACCCCCCCTCCCATGTCCCCTGCACCCACCTCCATGTCCTCTGCACCCCCCCTCCATGTCCCCTGCACCCCCTCCCCATGTCCCCTGCACCTCCCTCCATGTCCTCTGCACACACTCTATGTCCCCTGCACCCCCTCCATGTCCCCTGCACCCCCCTCCATGTCCCCTGCACCCACCCTCCATGTCCCCTGCGCACCCCCTCCATGTCCCCTGTGCACCCCTCCATGTCCCCTGCGCACCCCTCCATGTCCCCTGCGCACCCCTCCATGTCCCCTGCACACCTCTCCATGTCCTCTGCACACCCCTCCATGTCCTCTGCACACCCCTCCATGTCTTCTGCACCCCCCCTCCATGTCCCCTGCACCCCCCTCCATGTCCCCTGCACCCCCCTCCATATCCCCTGCACCCCCTCTCCATGTCCCCTGCGCACCCCTCCATGTCCCCTGCGTACCCCTCCATGTCCCCTGCGCATCCCTCCATGTCCCCTGCGCACCCCTCCATGTCCCCTGCACCCCCCTCCATGTCCTCTGAACCCCCCTCCATGTCCCCTGCACCCCCCTCCATGTCCCCTGCACCCCCCTCCATGTCCTCTGCACCCCCCCTCCATGTCCCCTGCACCCCTCCTCCATGTCCTCTGCGCACCCTCTCCATGTCCTCTGCGCACCCCCTCCATGTCCCCTGCACCCCCCTCCATGTCCTCTGCACCTCCCCTACATGTCCCATGCACCCCCTCCCCATGTCCTCTGCACACCCTCTCCATGTCCTCTGCGCACCCCCTCCATGTCCTCTGCGCACCCCTCCATGTCCCCTGTGCACCCCTCCATGTCCCCTGCGCACCCCTCCATGTCCCCTGCACACCCCTCCATGTCCCCTGCACCACACTCCATGTCCTCTGCACACACTCCATGTCCCCTACACCCCCCTCCATGTCCCCTGCACCCCCCCTCCATGTCCCCTGCACCCCCCCTCCATGTCCCCTGCACCTCCCTCCATGTCCTCTGCACCCCGCCTCCATGTCCCCTGCACCCCCCTCCATGTCCTCTGTGCACCACACTCCATGTCCTCTGCACCCCCCCTCCATGTCCCCTGCACCCCCCTCCATGTCCTCTGCACCCCCCCTCCATGTCCCCTGCACCCCCTCCCCATGGCCCCTGCACCTCCCTCCATGTCCCCTACACCCCCCCTCCATGTCCCCTGCACCCCCCCTCCATGTCCTCTGCACCCCTCACCATGTACCTTGAATAGTCAGTCCCAGCTCCTGTTGACAATTCTTCTTGCCGGGCAAAATGTGGCTCCGCCCACCCGAGTCACACGAGCGTGACGTCAGCACAGGTCTTGGCTGTTCCACCAGGCAACTGCACACTATGACCCCCGCAGGCCGCCGGCCGCCGCCTGCCATCAATCAAGCTGTCTGCAGCAGCGTCATGCGGCGGCACCACCACCACTCCGGCTCCTCGTCCGGACTGCCAGTGATAGTGAGGTGAGGTGGGTGGGCGCAATGACCGGGGGAAGGGGGAGGGAAACACGGTCTCCTCCGCAGCGCGCCCCTCCTCCACTCTTCCACCAGGCCTGTTAGCTGGCTGCTGCAGGCTGGGTGAGGTGGGCAGGCCTGATGACGACGGGTGGGGGACGTTGGGGTATGAGGGGGCGGGGCTTACCATGACCGGCCGAGACGGGGCCAAAAAAAAAAAAAAAGAAAACATGCTAAGACACCGCCCCCCTAACAATGGCGCTGCCCTAGGCATGTGCCTACGGGTGCCGAATGGCAAATACGGCCCTGCCTGTTGATCCTCCTGGATCTCTCTGCTGCATTTAATACTGTGGATCACCAGCTCCTTCTCTCTATGCTCTGCTCTAATGGGGTTAAGGACACCGCTCTCTCCTGGTTCTCCTCCTACCTCTCTGACCGCTCCTTCTCTGTATCTTTTGCCTGTTCTTCTTCCTCTCCTCTTCCCCTAACGGTTCTGGTTCCTCAGGGTTCAGTCCTTGGTCCCCTTCTCTTCTCTCTATACACTGCCCCCATTGGACAAACCATCAGCAGATTTGGTTTTCAGTACTATCTCTATGCTGACGACACCCAGTTATACACCTCTTCTCCTGATATCTCCTCCTACAAAATACCAGTGATTGTCTGTCTGCTGTCTCTAACATCATGTCTTCTCTAGTGATGGGCGAATCCTAAATTACTCGGAATCGCTTGACTTTAGCGAGTCCGAGCCTGGGACTCGCTACTCGTTGCGAGTCTAGCGAGTCCAATGTTAATGAATGGGGAAGCGAGTAATAGCGAGTAGTGTGAGATTTACAAATCGCAGATGTGTCTCGGAAGCTTCAGCCTGAAGCAATCCTCGTTTTGCTATTTATTTGCATTGGACTCGTTTACTTTGCAACTGTAATCGCTGGGAAACTCGCACAGATAAGAGTCCTGTCTGCTCTGTGTGCTGGCTGCCGCAGCTCCAGGGTCCTAGAGCCTGCCTGCTGCCTGATGTAGCAGTGCTGAGATTGTTCTCAGTCTGCTCATTCCCTGTGCATAGACATCTATATCTATGCACAGGGATGAGCAGAGAGGACATCGCGTTTTGGACTGCGTCGGACGGAAGAGGATTTTTTTAATTAAAGATGGAGTCCCTAATGGCTTTTTTTTTTATTTCTAATAAAAAATTTTCTCTGTGTTGTGTTTTTTTTAAAACAATTTAATAGAAATTCATGGCGGTCATGTCTAATATTGGCGTGACCGCCATAAATTTCAGGCTTAGGGCCAGCTGATAATACAAAGCTGGCCCTAACCTATTTATTACCCAGCGTGCCACCGCCACCAGGGCCGCTGGAAGAGCGGTGTTCAGCGCCAGAGGATGGCGCTTCAATGAACACGCCATCTTCTGGGGCGGCTGCGGGCTGCAATTTGCAGCGGGGGGTGCCCAGAAAGCTTGGGCATCCCTGCGCTGCGGATTCCAGCCCCCAGCTGCTTAGCTGTACCTGGCTAGAAATAGAAATTGCGTGGAGCCCCACGCATTTTTTTTTTATTATTTCATGAAATTCTGAGATTCTGACTCTGAGACTCTGAGATTCTGACTCTGACTCTGTGAGATTCTGACTCTGACTCTCTGAGATTCTGACTCTGACTCTGACTCTCTGAGATTCTGACTCGGACTCTCTGAGACTCTGAGACTCTGAGATTCTGAGACTCTGAGATTCTGACTCTGACTCTCTGAGATTCTGACTCTGACTCTCTGAGATTCTGACTCTGACTCTCTGAGATTCTGACTCTGACTCTGAGACTCTGAGATTCTGAGACTCTGAGATTCTGAGATTCTGACTCTGACTCTCTGAGATTCTGACTCTGACTCTCTGAGATTCTGACTCTGACTCTCTGAGATTCTGACTCTGACTCTGAGACTCTGAGATTCTGACTCTGACTCTCTGAGACTCTGGGATTCTGAGACTCTGAGATTCTGAGATTCTGACTCTTACATACAGTGCGGGGGAAAGGGACATTAATGGTTAAAAAAAAGAAGCATGGAGTTACTAATGAGCAAAACCCCCCCCAACCTGGGGTAGGTGTGTACTAACTGGCCATAAATGTCCACAGCATTGTAGGTTTTTATATAGATTTTTGTATTAGGGTAAGGAACCCCTGGCGTAAACTAGGATGGTTTCAAAGTGTGTTTTTTTGATTGCAGTCGGACCCAAAGTTAATCAATCTTGGAGCACAATGACGAGTGTCAAACGCTTTTTCTCAGCCCGATTTAGGATGAGAAAAAAGTACAACTGCTGCGACAGTATGTGATTTATGTACAAGATCCAATGCAAGTTAGGGTCTGACAAAATACGGGGCACCGAACCTCCGAGTCGGGGAACGTTTTTTTACGGTACATTATCATTCTGCAGTGAGAACACTGTAAAAAAGTTCCTGTAAATGTTATACAGTAATAGGCTGAGGAAAGAACAATTGCCCCGGACATCACAAGGTGTGATCTGAGAAAATGTCGGACAATCGCACAGCAGTTGGATGCCAAAAGACCCCAAAAAAAAAAAAAGTCACTCGCCAACTCTCCCGGATGAGAAACAGACCAATTTTTTAAAAAGGGGCGGGACAGTGTACCACCTTTTCCCCCACTCCCTGCCGGCACAGACAGTGCCACCATTTTCCCCAGCTCCGTGCTGGGCACAGACAGTGTGCCACCATGTCCTCAGCTCCGTGCTGTGCACAGACAATGTACCACCATGTCCTCAGCTCCGTGCTGTGCACAGACAATGTATCACCATGTCCTCAGCTCCGTGCTGTGCACAGACAATGTACCACCATGTCCTCAGCTCCGTGCTGTCCAGTGTTCCACGATGTCCTCAGCTCTGTACTGTGTACCACCATGTCCTCCATGTCCTCTGCGCACCCCCTCCATATCCCTGCGCACCCCTCCATGTCCCCTGCCACCCCTCCATGTCCCCTGCGCACCCCTCCATGTCCCCTGCGCACCCCTCCATGTCCCCTGCGCACCCCTCCATGTCCCCTGCGCACCCCTCCATGTCCCCTGCACCAAACTCCATGTCCCCTGCACACACTCCATGTCTCCTTCACCCCCCTCCATGTTCCCTGCACCCCCTCCATGTCCCCTGCACCCCCCCTCCATGTCCCATGCGCACCCCCTCCATGTCCCCTGCGCACCCCTCCATGTCCCCTGTGCACCCCTCCATGTCCCCTGCGCACCCCTCCATGTCCCCTGCGCACACCCTGCGCACCCCCTCCATGTCCCCTGCGCACCCCTCCATGTCCCCTGCGCACCCCTCCATGTCCCCTGCACCACACTCCATGTCCCCTGCACACACTCCATGTCCCCTGCACCCCGTCCATGTTCCCTGCACCCCCATCCATGTCCCCTGCACCCCCCCTCCATGTCCCCTGTGCACCCCCTCCATGTCCCTGCGCACCCCTCCATGTCCCCTGCGCACCCCTCCATGTCCCCTGCACCACACTCCATGTGCCCTGCACACACTCCATGTCTCCTGCACCCCCTCCATGTTCCCTGCAGCCCCTCCATGTCCCCTGCGCACCCCTCCATGTCCCCTGCAGACCCCCCATGTCCCCTGCACACACTCCATGTCCCCTGCACCACCTCCATGTCCCCTGCAACTCCCTCCATGTCCCCTGCACCCCCCTCCATGTCCCCTGCACCACACTCCATGTTCCTCTGCACACACTCCATGTCCCTTGCACCCCCTCCATGTCCCCTGCACCCCCCTCCATATCCCTGCAGCCCCCCTCCATGTCCCCTGCGCACCCCCCCATGTTCCCTGTGCACCCCTCCATGTCCCCTGCGCCCCCCTCCATGTCCCCTGCACACCCCTCCAAGTCCTCTGCACACCCCTCCATGTCCTCTGCACCCCCCTCCATGTCCTCCTGCACCCCCCCTCCATGTCCCCTGCACCCCCCCTCCATGTCCCCTGCGCACCCCTCATGTCCCCTGCACACCCCTCCATGTCCTCTGCACACCCCTCCATGTCCTCTGCACACCCCCTCCCATGTCCCTGCGCACCCCTCCATGTCCCCTGCGCACCCCTCCATGTCCCTGCGCACCCCTCCATGTCCCCTGCACCACACTCCATGTCCCCTGCACACACTCCATGTCCCCTGCACCCCGTCCATGTTCCCTGCACCCCCATCCATGTCCCCTGCACCCCCCCTCCATGTCCCCTGTGCACCCCCTCCATGTCCCTGCGCACCCCTCCATGTCCCCTGCGCACCCCTCCATGTCCCCTGCACCACACTCCATGTCCCCTGCACACACTCCATGTCCTCCTGCACCCCCTCCATGTTCCCTGCACCCCCTCCATGTCCCCTGCGCACCCCTCCATGTCCCCTGCAGACCCCTCCATGTCCCCTGCACACACTCCATGTCCCCTGACCCCCTCCATGTCCCCTGCACCTCCCCCCATGTCCCTGCACCCCCCCTCCATGTCCCCTGCACCCCCCCTCCATGTCCCCTGCGCACCCCCTCCATGTCCCCTGCACACCCCTCCATGTCCCCTGCACCACACTCCATGTCCTCTGCACACACTCCATGTCCCCTGCACCCCTCCATGTCTCCTGCACCCCCTCCATGTCCCTGCAGCCCCCCTCCATGTCCCCTGCGCACCCCTCCATGTTCCCTGTGCACCCTCCATGTCCCCTGCGCACCCCTCCATGTCCCCTGCACACCCCTCCATGTCCTCTGCACACCCCTCCATGTCCTCTGCACCCCCTCCATGTCCTCTGCACCCCCCCTCCATGTCCCCTGCACCCCCTCTCCATGTCCCCTGCGCACCCCTCCATGTCCCTCTGCGCACCCCTCCATGTCCCCTGCGCAACCCTCCATGTCCCCTGCACCCCCCTCCATGTCTTCTGCACCCCCCTCAATGTCCCCTGCACCCCCCTCCATGTCCCCTGCACCCCCCTCCATGTCCTCTGCACCCCCCCTCCATGTCCTCTGCACCCCCCTCCATGTCCCCTGCACCCCCCTCCATATCCCCTGCACCCCCTCTCCATGTCCCCTGCGCACCCCTCCATGTCCCTGCGTACCCCTCCATGTCCCCTGCGCATCCCTCCATGTCCCCTGCGCACCCCTCCATGTCCCCTGCACCCCCCTCCATGTCCTCTGAACCCCCCTCCATGTCCCCTGCACCCCCCTCCATGTCCCCTGCACCCCCCTCCATGTCCTCTGCACCCCCCCTCCATGTCCCCTGCACCCCTCCTCCATGTCCTCTGCGCACCCTCTCCATGTCCTCTGCGCACCCCCTCCATGTCCCCTGCACCCCCCTCCATGTCCTCTGCACCTCCCCTACATGTCCCATGCACCCCCTCCCCATGTCCTCTGCACACCCTCTCCATGTCCTCTGCGCACCCCCTCCATGTCCTCTGCGCACCCCTCCATGTCCCCTGTGCACCCCTCCATGTCCCCTGCGCACCCCTCCATGTCCCCTGCACACCCCTCCATGTCCCCTGCACCACACTCCATGTCCTCTGCACACACTCCATGTCCCCTACACCCCCCTCCATGTCCCCTGCACCCCCCCTCCATGTCCCCTGCACCCCCCCTCCATGTCCCCTGCACCTCCCTCCATGTCCTCTGCACCCCGCCTCCATGTCCCCTGCACACCCCCTCCATGTCCTCTGTGCACCACACTCCATGTCCTCTGCACCCCCCCTCCATGTCCCCTGCACCCCCCTCCATGTCCTCTGCACCCCCCCTCCATGTCCCCTGCACCCCCTCCCCATGGCCCCTGCACCTCCCTCCATGTCCCCTACACCCCCCCTCCATGTCCCCTGCACCCCCCTCCATGTCCTCTGCACCCCTCACCATGTACCTTGAATAGTCAGTCCCAGCTCCTGTTGACAATTCTTCTTGCCGGGCAAAATGTGGCTCCGCCCACCCGAGTCACACGAGCGTGACGTCAGCACAGGTCTTGGCTGTTCCACCAGGCAACTGCACACTATGACCCCCGCAGGCCGCCGGCCGCCGCCTGCCATCAATCAAGCTGTCTGCAGCAGCGTCATGCGGCGGCACCACCACCACTCCGGCTCCTCGTCCGGACTGCCAGTGATAGTGAGGTGAGGTGGGTGGGCGCAATGACCGGGGGAAGGGGGAGGGAAACACGGTCTCCTCCGCAGCGCGCCCCTCCTCCACTCTTCCACCAGGCCTGTTAGCTGGCTGCTGCAGGCTGGGTGAGGTGGGCAGGCCTGATGACGACGGGTGGGGGACGTTGGGGTATGAGGGGGCGGGGCTTACCATGACCGGCCGAGACGGGGCCAAAAAAAAAAAAAAAGAAAACATGCTAAGACACCGCCCCCCTAACAATGGCGCTGCCCTAGGCATGTGCCTACGGGTGCCGAATGGCAAATACGGCCCTGCCTGTTGATCCTCCTGGATCTCTCTGCTGCATTTAATACTGTGGATCACCAGCTCCTTCTCTCTATGCTCTGCTCTAATGGGGTTAAGGACACCGCTCTCTCCTGGTTCTCCTCCTACTCTCTGACCGCTCCTTCTCTGTATCTTTTGCCTGTTCTTCTTCCTCTCCTCTTCCCCTAACGGTTCTGGTTCCTCAGGGTTCAGTCCTTGGTCCCCTTCTCTTCTCTCTATACACTGCCCCCATTGGACAAACCATCAGCAGATTTGGTTTTCAGTACTATCTCTATGCTGACGACACCCAGTTATACACCTCTTCTCCTGATATCTCCTCCTACAAAATACCAGTGATTGTCTGTCTGCTGTCTCTAACATCATGTCTTCTCTAGTGATGGGCGAATCCTAAATTACTCGGAATCGCTTGACTTTAGCGAGTCCGAGCCTGGGACTCGCTACTCGTTGCGAGTCTAGCGAGTCCAATGTTAATGAATGGGGAAGCGAGTAATAGCGAGTAGTGTGAGATTTACAAATCGCAGATGTGTCTCGGAAGCTTCAGCCTGAAGCAATCCTCGTTTTGCTATTTATTTGCATTGGACTCGTTTACTTTGCAACTGTAATCGCTGGGAAACTCGCACAGATAAGAGTCCTGTCTGCTCTGTGTGCTGGCTGCCGCAGCTCCAGGGTCCTAGAGCCTGCCTGCTGCCTGATGTAGCAGTGCTGAGATTGTTCTCAGTCTGCTCATTCCCTGTGCATAGACATCTATATCTATGCACAGGGATGAGCAGAGAGGACATCGCGTTTTGGACTGCGTCGGACGGAAGAGGATTTTTTTAATTAAAGATGGAGTCCCTAATGGCTTTTTTTTTTATTTCTAATAAAAAATTTTCTCTGTGTTGTGTTTTTTTTAAAACAATTTAATAGAAATTCATGGCGGTCATGTCTAATATTGGCGTGACCGCCATAAATTTCAGGCTTAGGGCCAGCTGATAATACAAAGCTGGCCCTAACCTATTTATTACCCAGCGTGCCACCGCCACCCAGGGCCGCTGGAAGAGCGGTGTTCAGCGCCAGAGGATGGCGCTTCAATGAACACGCCATCTTCTGGGGCGGCTGCGGGCTGCAATTTGCAGCGGGGGGTGCCCAGAAAGCTTGGGCATCCCTGCGCTGCGGATTCCAGCCCCCAGCTGCTTAGCTGTACCTGGCTAGAAATAGAAATTGCGTGGAGCCCCACGCATTTTTTTTTTATTATTTCATGAAATTCTGAGATTCTGACTCTGAGACTCTGAGATTCTGACTCTGACTCTGTGAGATTCTGACTCTGACTCTCTGAGATTCTGACTCTGACTCTGACTCTCTGAGATTCTGACTCGGACTCTCTGAGACTCTGAGACTCTGAGATTCTGAGACTCTGAGATTCTGACTCTGACTCTCTGAGATTCTGACTCTGACTCTCTGAGATTCTGACTCTGACTCTCTGAGATTCTGACTCTGACTCTGAGACTCTGAGATTCTGAGACTCTGAGATTCTGAGATTCTGACTCTGACTCTCTGAGATTCTGACTCTGACTCTCTGAGATTCTGACTCTGACTCTCTGAGATTCTGACTCTGACTCTGAGACTCTGAGATTCTGACTCTGACTCTCTGAGACTCTGGGATTCTGAGACTCTGAGATTCTGAGATTCTGACTCTGACTCTCTGAGATTCTGACTCTGACTCTCTGAGATTCTGACTCTGACTCTCTGAGATTCTGACTCTGACTCTCTGAGATTCTGACTCTGACTCTGAGACTCAGATTCTGAGACTCTGAGATTCTGAGATTCTGACTCTGACTCTCTGAGATTCTGACTCTGACTCTCTGAGATTCTGACTCTGACTCTCTGAGATTCTGACTCTGACTCTGACTCTCTGAGATTCTGACTCTGACTCTGACTCTGAGATTCTGACTCTGACTCTCTGAGATTCTGACTCTGACTCTCTGAGATTCTGACTCTGAGACTCTGACTCTGAGACTCTGAGACGCTGAGACTCTGACTCTGAGACTCTGACTCTGAGACTCTGACTCTGAGATTCTGAAATTCATGAAATAATTAAAAAAAAATGCGTGGGGCTCCGCGCAATTTCTATGTCTAGCCAGGTACAGCTAAGCAGCTGGGGGCTGGAATCTGCAGCGCAGGGATGCCCAAGCTTTCTGGGCACCCCCCGCTGCAAATTGCAGCCCGCAGCCGCCCCAGAAGATGGCGCGTTCATTGAAGCGCCATCCTTTGGCGCTGAACCCAGCTCTTCCAGCGGCCCTGGTGGCGGTGGCACGCTGGGTAATAAAGGGGTTAATACCAGCTTTGTTATACAAGCTGGTATTAAGCCCGAGATTCTTAATGTCAGGCCACGTTTGACCCAGCCACTAAGAATCTCCAATAAAGGGTTAAAAAAACACAGAGAAAATTTTTTATTTGAAATTAAAAAAAAGCCATTAGGGACTCCATCTTTAATTAAAAAAATCCTCTTCCGTCCGACGTAGTCCAAAACGCGATGTCCTCTCTGCTACATCCCCTGTGCATAGATATAGATGTCTATGCACAGGGAATGAGCAGACTGAGAACAATCTCAGCTCTGCTACATCATCTCTGTGAGCAGGTGGGCTCTTGGACCCTGGAGCTGCACAGAGAAGACAGCTGGACTCGGCTCGCAAAGAAACAGCAGTTATTTGCGAGTTTCCCTGCTATCACTGGCACAGTAGCGAGTTTCCCTGCTATCACTGGCACAGTAGCCGAGTCTAATGCAAACAATGGCAATCCTAGTTTTGTCAGCGTTTGCCAATGATTTGCATTGGACTCGTGCGAGTAATCACTGGGAAACTCGCAGAGTACCGAGTCCTGCGAGTCCCTTACTACTCGCCGAGTAACGAGTCCTAGCGAGTAGATTCGGCCATCCCTAGTCTTCTCTCTACCTTAAATTGAATCTGTGAAAAACTGAACTTCTCGTGTTTCCCCCCTCTCCTAATCTTCCGAATCCTAATATTGCCCTTTCTGTATGTGGTTCTACCGTTACTCCTCAGCAGTACGCCCGCTGTCTTGGGGTTATATTTGACTCGGATCTCTCCTTCTCTCCGCAAATCTGGTCTCTCGCTCGCTCATTTCCCCTACACCTCAAAAACATCTCTAGAATTCTACCTTTTCTTACTGTTGACTCTGCAAAAATTCTAACTGTTGCCCTTATTCATTCTCACCTGGATTACTGCAATTCTCTATTAATCGGTCTCCCTCTTACTGAACTCTCTCCTCTCCAATCCATCCTCAATGCAGCAGCCAGGATCATATTCCTCTCCAACAGCTTCACCAATGCCGCTATCCTGGGGCAGTCATTGCACTGGTTGCCAATCCTCTATAGAGTACAATATAAAATTATTACTACCACCCCCAAAGCCCTCCACAGTTCTACTTCGCCCTACATTTCCTCTCTCATCTCTGTCTATCGCCCTACATGTGCCCTCCGCACCGCAAGTGACCTAAGACTGATATCAGCTACAATCCGAACCTCCCACTCCCATCTCCAGGACTTCTCACGAGCTGCATCAATTCTCTAGAACGGGTTACCTAAAACAATTCAATTAATTTGTCAATACCAATAGTTTTAAGTGAGCCTTAAAAACATCTCTTTAGACTGGCCTATCACCTTACCTCACTTTTTGTGCTGTGTGCTGCAGCCTCCGCCCGCTCATTCATTATGGCCGCTCCCTCTGGGCTTCATCCAGTGTTGTGAGGGCGGCCGCGTCATGAAAGGGGCGGGGCTAATGGTGTGCGCGATTAGCCCCGCCCCTTTCATGACGCGGCCGCCCTCACAACACTGGATGAAGCCCAGAGGGGGCGGCCATAATGAATGAGCGGGCGGAGGCTGCAGCACACAGCCCCACCCATGGATGTCCCTGGACTCTGCCTACGACCCCACGTAATTATGAGCTTAAATGTATCCTTTAATACTTCGTTTTGGGCACATACAGGAATAACTATACAAGAGGGGTGTATGCACCCCTCTATACTGATACGGGGGGGCGGGAGTTTTGGGGAACATGCACGGAGCACGGAGGAGCCCGTGGCATGGGGCCAATTGTAGGAGAAGCTCACCGGAGTGGGCGGCCGGTCTCTAGGGGGGTCTAAGCCCCCCTAGAGACCTCAACCAATCCTTTAGTTCTTAAATTTAACTCTTTACTATACATAGAACAGTTTGTTCATCCCGGCAATAGCCGGGATGCGCAAACTATGCAGTCGCCGGATGGCTCAGGATTACACATCCTGATCCATCCGGTTACTGCAGTGCGGTATTCAGCACACATTTTTGTGAAAAAATGTGTGTGCCCGGCATTGCGTTCACCACATCCGCATCCGGATGCGGTGAATGCAATTCAAGTTTCAATTGTGACCCTAGCCTATGATACCCACTCAGTGAATTCCCTTACAATGTGCCCACATGCACTGTATGATGACCTCAAAGTACTTCCCATTAAAGTATGATGCTCACAGAGTGCCCCAAGCAAAGTACGATGCCTCCAGAGTTCCCGGGCACAATATAATGACCCAAGGGCTGGCTGGCAAGTTTTAGCCAGGAGGCAAGCACATTGCAGTGGCCCATGAATAGCGGCCCATCCTTAAAGGGGTTGTTGGATCTTAAGTTACATGTCTGCAGTCACTATATGTGAATCCTCATATCGTGCACAGTGTATGCTATGAGGATTCTCTGGTGTTGGCGCCGGAAAGAGGCCCTGTGACTGCAAACATGAGATATGTATATTCCTTGCCACATTCCGACTAGACTGTTTCCGGCCTTGCTCAATACAGGTGCATTAGGCCGAGCAAGTCTAGTCGGCTTGTGACCATTTGAATGCACCCACTGAATCACCACAGCACTGCAAGGATTCACAAGTCTCCAGTCACATAGAATGAGAGAGTGACAGCAGACTTGTGGCTTACAACTGGACAACCCCTTTATCATCTTCACCTCCGGCTGCTACATAGGCTGTATTCACACTACTGTATTGTCTTCTGAGTGCTGGCCATGGAAATCACTGACAGCACTCCACTAAACAGTCTCTCCACAACAATGCCATCAAGCCCTCCATTACAGCACCATACAGAACCTCCATAACAACACCATACAGATCCTCCATAACAACACCATAGAGAACCTCCATAACAACACCATAGAGAACCTCCATAACAACACCATACAGAACCTTCATAACTGCACCTCACAGAACCTACATAACAACACCATACAGAACCTTCAAAACAACACCTTACAGAACCTCCATAACAACACCATACAGAACCTCCATAACAACACGATACAGTCCCTTCATAACACCACCATACAGAACCTCCATACAGCACCATACAGGACCTCCATACCAGCACCATACAGAACCTCCATAACAACACCATACAGATCCTCCATAACAACACCATAGAGAACCTCCATAACAACACCATACAGAGCCTCCATAACTGCACCTTACAGAACCTACATAACAACACCATACAGAACCTTCATAACAACACCTTACAGAACCTCCATAACAACACCATACAGAACCTCCATAACAACATGATACAGTCCCTTCATAACACCACCATACAGAACCTCCATACAGCACCATACAGAACCTCCATAACAACACCATACAGAACCTCCATAACAACACCATACAGAACCTCCATACAGCACCATACAGATCCTCCATAACAGCACCATACAGAACCTCCATAACAACACCATACAGATCCTCCATAACAACACCATAGAGAACCTCCATAACAACACCATACAGAACCTTTATAACTGCACCTCACAGAACCTACATAACAACACCATACAGATCCTCCATAACAACACCATACAGAACCTTCATAACACTATCATACAGAACCTTCATAACTGCACCTCACAGAACCTACATAACAACACCATACAGATCCTCCATAACAACACCTTACAGAACCTCCATAACAACACCATACAGATCCTCCATAACAACACCATAGAGAACCTCCATAACAACACCATACAGATCCTCCATAACAACACCATAGAGAACCTCCATAACAACACCATACAGAACCTTCATAACTGCACCTTACAGAACCTACATAACAACACCATACAGAACCTTCATAACTGCACCTCACAGAACCTACATAACAACACCATACAGATCCTCCATAACAACACCATAGAGAACCTCCATAACAACACCGTACAGATCCTCCATAACTGCACCTCACAGAACCTACATAACAACACCATACAGAACCTTCATAACAACACCATACAGAACCTTCATAACTGCACCTCACAGAACCTACATAACAACACCATACAGAACCTTCATAACAACACCATACAGAACCTTCATAACTGCACCTCACAGAACCTACATAACAACACCATACAGAACCTTCATAACAACACCATACAGAACCTTCATAACAACACCATACAGAACCTTCATAACTGCACCTCACAGAACCTACATAACAACACCATACAGAACCTTCATAACAACACCATACAGAACCTTCATAACTGCACCTCACAGAACCTACATAACAACACCATACAGAACCTTCATAACAACACCATACAGAACCTTCATAACAACACCATACAGAACCTTCATAACAACACCATACAGAACCTCCATAACAACACCATAGAGAACCTCCATAACAACACCATACAGAACCTTCATAACTGCACCTCACAGAACCTACATAACAATACCATACAGAACCTTCATAACAACACCTTACAGAACCTCCATAACAACACCATACAGAACCTCCATAACAACACGATACAGTCCCTTCATAACACCACCATACAGAACCTCCATACAGCACCATACAGAACCTTCATACCAGCACCATACAGAACCTCCATAACAGCACCATACAGAACCTCCATACCATCACCATACAGAACCTCCATAACAGCACCATACAGAACTTCCACAACAGCACATCCACCAGTTTCTCAACAGAGCAATACACTGCCTCAGTAAGACCAATGTACAATACTTAGAGAGAGATGGTCTTATCAGTGGTGTCACAGTTATCAGTCCAGTCCAGGACTCTGCTCCTGAGGTCAGTCAATGGCTCTGTCTGTGGGACTGATGGCAGCTGTTTGAAATCTCACAGATTGGGTGTCTCCCATTGAAAGTTTCAAGCAGCTGCCATAAATCAATTGCGCAACAATGAAGGTGAATTTCTCTGGTTTTGGCGTGTGAAGGGGCGATAGGGATGGAATCAGCGTTGCCTACTGATTTCCCAGAGGCGTGCCACAGCGTGCTGGAGACCGCCACTCCTAGCAATGATTGGAGGTGGCTACTGTGTTACCATTGGCTGTCCCTTCACAGGGCGCCATATTTGAACAGCTGTCCATTCACACTACACAATTGCAATGGCGTCATGTATTAGCCAGCCTTCCTGCGCAGGCTGGCCAATCATGACGCTATTGCGTGTTTGGGGCGAGGAATACACCAGTCTGTCACGCATATGTTCTTGCGGCGCTGAACATGTACGCACACATTCCTTTGGGAATTGCGGCGTGTGAAGCGGCGTCAGGAGTCAACCGGATGTTTCCCAATGTTGGTGTGGCAACTTCTGGGGCGACACATCGCCTTAGGTTGAGGGCGCAATTGCGGCGTGTAAATGCGCCTTCGGTGTTCGGAGGCAACCATGAAAAGTACCTTTATATCAGGGATATCAGTATAGGATTATTTTTCACTCCTTGGGCAAATGGAGTTTATTTCTAATGTAATGGAAAACTTTAACTTTTTTAATTTTTTGGAGATGGGTGCAAGTGTTAAAATTGAAACTAGGAGCAGGGGGTGCACAGGACACTCCAACTTATGGGTCTCATAGGCTGCTGCTATTAGCATGGAGCAGAGGTGTGCATGCTCAGCCTTCATTTTATTCATCATCTATTGAACTGCTGGAAAAAGTCCCATGGACAATGTTTGGAGCAGGGCCAAGCATGCCTACCTATCCACTGCAAGGATGCAGGAATTCAGGATTTCTGGGAGTCTCAGCAATGAGAACCCCCTACAGTGTTGGCCAAAAGTATTGACACCCCTGCAATTCTGTCAGATAATACTCAGTTTCTTCCTGAAAATGATTGCAATCACAAATTCTTTGGTATCTTCATTTAATTTGTCTTCAATGAAAAAAAACACAAAAGAAATGTCCTAAAGCCTAATTGGATATACTTCCACACCAAACATAAAAAAGGGGGTGGACAAAAGTATTGACACTGGTAGAAAAATAATGTGATGCTTCGCTAATTTGTGTAATTAACAGCACCTGTAACTTACCTGTGGCACCTAACAGGTGTTGGCAATAACTAAATCGCACTTGCAGCCAGTTGACATGGATTAAAGTTGACTCAACCTCTGTCCTGTGTCCTTGTGACCACATTGAGCATGGAGAAAAGAAAGAAGACCAAAGAACTGTCTGAGGACTTGAGAAACCAAATTGTGAGGAAGCATGAGCAATCTCAAGGCTACAAGTCCATCTCCAAAGACCTGAATGTTCCTGTGTCTACCGTGCGCAGTGTCATCAAGAAGTTTAAAGACCCTGACACTGTGGCTAACCTCCCTGGATGTGGACGGAAAAGAAAAATTGACAAGAGATTTCAATGCAAGATTGTGTGGCTGGTGGATAAAGAACCTCGACTAACATCCAAACAAGTTCAAGCTGCTCTGCAGTCCGAGGGTAGAACAGTGTCAACCTGTTCTATCCGTCAGCGTCTGAATGAAAAGGGACTGTATAGTAGGAAACCCAGGAAGACCCCACTTCTTACACCGAGACATAAAAAAGCCAGGCTGGAGTTTGCCAAAACTTACCTGAGAAAGCCTAAAACGTTTTGGAAGAATGTTCTCTCTTTTAGGGCAAAGGCATCAGCATAGAGTTTACAGGAGAAAAAAAGAAGCATTCAAAGAAAAGAACACGGTCCCTACAGTCAAACATGGCGGAGGTTCCCTGATGTTTTGGGGTTGCTTTGCTGCCACTGGCACTGGACTGCTTGACCGTGTGCATGGCATTATGAAGTCTGAAGACTACCAACAAATTTTGCAGCATAATGTAGGGCCCAGTGTGGGAAAGCTGGGTCTCCCTCAGAGGTCATGGGTCTTCCAGCAGGACAATGACCCAAAACACACTTCAAAAAGCACTAGAAAATGGTTTGAGAGAAAGCACTGGAGACTTGTAAGGTGGCCAGCAATGAGTCCAGACCTGAATCCCACAGAACACCTCTGGAGAGATCTAAAAATGGCAGTTTGGAGAAGGCACCCATCAAATATCAGGGACCTGGAGCAGTTTGCCAAAGAAGAATGGTCTAAAATTCCAGCAGAGCATTGTAAGAAACTCATTCATGGTTACCGGAAGCAGTTGATCACAGTTATTTTGGCTAAAGGTTGTGCAACCGAGTATTAGGCTGAGGGTGCCAATACTTTTGTCTGCCCCATTTTTGGAATTTTGTGTGAAATGATCAATGTTTTGCTTTTTGCTTCATTCTCTTTTGTGTTTTTTCATTGAAGTCAAATTAAATGAAGATAATAATACCAAAGAATTTGTGATTGCAATCATTTTCAGGAAGAAACTGAGTATTATCTGACAGAATTGCAGGGGTGTCAATACTTTTGGCCACAACTGTATGGATAAGGGATAAACTGATTTTTGGGGGGAATAACTCTTTAAAGAGGAGTTTTCTCATTTAAAAGAAAAACACATTTTCATACACTCATGATTGGTTGTGTTTTTACTATTTATCAGCTGTAAAATAACTACTGTGAGGCTCCGACCGGGTCGGGTCCCTGCGACCGGTGTGTGCCTCCCTGGGTGCGTCCTCCATATTGACAGGTCACACTCCATCCCGGGATTTTGTGCTGGTTCTGCTTTACTGGCTTTGGTGTGACAAAAGGAAGCTAGACCACGGGGTGTGGTCTCTAGTGGGGGAGTGAAGACAACTCCCTGAGCTTCTGAGAGAGAACCATCCCTGAGCCAGGCCTGAGACACTGTGGCTGGTTTTGTCGGGGTACGTCCTTTTGGATGCAGCTAAGTAGCGGCCCCTGAAGTAAGGGGAATCTGGACTATTGTACCCGACTATTGTTTTTGTCCTACGTTTTTGGCAAATAAACCCGTGTGCCGTGACCAGGGGTGCCTGGATCCCTTGTCTCCGCCGTGCCGCCGCCGCTACCTCACATATGGTGGAGAATGCGGGCATTGCCGGCCCGGTGAGGTGTAGCCGGCACTACTGTTGCCCTCAGTTCCGGTGGGGAAGTGACTGTTTCATGAGGCTAATGAGCGGCTGCTAAGCGAGAGGAGCAGCCAGTCTCTTGTGGTGTGCCCGGCAGCGCATGTCCAGGATTCAAGCAGCTACATTCCAGTACAAGCCCACCACCAGCATGGAGGAAGTACTCAAACACCTGGTTCAGGCTCAGCAGCAGCAGTTCCAAGCACTGCAGCAGCAGGAACACCGACACCAGGAACAGATGGCCCTGTTGACCGAGGCTGTGCGGGCCCTACCGGGGGATCTGCCTCGAGGACCAGGTGATGACGGCAGCGTCCGGAAAAGGGTAAAACAAGCGCTGCAAAAGATGACGCCGGGGGATGATGTGGAGGCATTCCTGGCCGTGTTTGAGCGGGTGGCTGGACGGGAGAGACTGCCGGTCGCCCAGTGGGCCGAGGTGCTGGCGCCCTATTTGACTGGTGATCCCCAAAAGGCATACATAGACTTGTGTACCGAGGATGCCCTGGACTATGGAGCCCTGAAGGGGGAGATATTGGCCGGTACTGGGGTTAATACTTACGTGAGGGCACAACGGGTGAGCCAATGGGCTTACGAGGAAGGCAAACCTGTGCGCTCTCAGGCCTATGACTTGCTACACCTGGTTAAGAAATGGCTGCAGCCTGAAGCACTAAGCCCGGCCCAGATGGTAGAGCAGGTGGTGGTGGATCGCTTCGTGCGTACGCTGCCCATCCCCATACAACGGTGGGTGGGACACAGCGACCCGGGTACCCTAGACCAGTTGGTAAATGTGGTGGAGCGCCATGTGGCCACACAGGACTTGATCAGGGACACGGAGACACTGCGAACCAACCGCAAGGCCGCGCCCACCACACCAGAAAGCAGGGACCCCAATCCGGACCCGGGGTGAGCGAGCACCCGGCTCAGGCCAAGGACGGCCCTCCCCCTGCAGCAAAGCGGCGTTCCGGACCGCCGCCGTTCAGCCCCTGGTATAACGGAGGTCAACCCCGATGTAGGAGGTGTCAGGAGGTTGGACATATGATGGCACAGTGTCCCCTCAACGGGGAACCCATGGACTGTGACTACTCCCGGAGGCGGTCCATGTTCACCCACCTCGCCGGAAAAGGGCGCTCGGACCCCAGGGACACTGGGAATGTACTGTGCCGCGTTCGGCTTAATGGTCATGAAGTGACGGCTCTCCTGGACTCAGGGAGCAACGTGACCCTCGTGTGTGCCTCCTTGGTCTCCAGGACCAAACCCACCGACCGGAAGGTCAGGGTGATGAGTGTCCATGGGGATCATCGTAGGTATCCGACGAAGCGTGTCACGTTTGCTACCTCAGCCAGGAGGGTTCAACATGTCGTGGGGGTGGTAAAGGATCTCCCTTATGATGTTGTGCTGGGGAGGGATATGCCCTTGTTCCGGGTATTGTGGAACGAGTATATGGCCCTCCGGAGGAAGGACGGACAGGGCCCAGAGCCCGAGACTCCCACCGCCGGGATACCCAGAGGACTTGATGTGACTGATTCCCGGGTGCAGAGACCAGTGCGCCGGCTCGCCATCCGGAGTGGTACAGCAGTGCCGCGGGCAGACCCCGTGTGGCTCGTGGGGCCCCAGGCCGCTGTCGTTGATGCCCATCCGGGGTTTGTGGGTGCCGGGGGTCCGAACGGGTTTGTTGCTCGTGGGGTCTGGCACAGCTGGCATCCCCGGGTGCCCCTGCTTGGCTCCGCCGGTTTTCCGCGCCGTGACGTGGTCTGCACGCAGGGCCCGGGGTTATGGCCTTGTGTTCGGCCCTATACGCTTGAACATAGGGGGGGGGGTGTGAGGCACCGACCGGGTCGGGCCCCTGCGACCGGTGTGTGCGCCTCCCTGGGTGCGTCCTCCATATTGACAGGTCGCACTCCATCCCGGGATTTTGTGCTGGTTCTGCTTTACTGGCTTGGGTGTGATAAAAGGAAGCTAGACCACGGGGTGTGGTCTCTAGTGGGGGAGTGAAGACAACTCCCTGAGCTTCTGAGAGAGAAGCATCCCTGAGCCAGGCCTGAGACACTGTGGCTGGTTTTGTCGGGGTACGTCCTTTTGGATGCAGCTAAGTAACGGCCCCTGAAGTAAGGGGATCTGGACTATTGTACCCAACTATTGTTTTTGTCCTACGTTTTTGGCAAATAAACCCGTGTGCCGTGACCAGTGGTGCCTGGATCCCTTGTCTCCGCCGTTGCCGCCGCCGCCGCTACCTCACACTACATAGAGGACCCAACATATTCACACTCTCCATTCCATATGGACGCTGATGGGGAATTGAACACTTGTTGCTGAATTTCCTCACTAATTAGAAATGATTGCTGGGGCTCCCAGCAGGACACCCTATGATCAGTCTGAGAGCCCCGCTAACCAAAAAGCATTGTTCAAAGTGGTCAAGCTATTGAAATATACATGAAAGGGAGCATCACAGTGACACCAATAATTCAGTGTAGCACACATCACAGGGGATCTCACAGCATAGGGGTTATGGGAGAAATGAAATGTTGCAAATTCTGCTGACAAGTTTTGACTGGAAGAAGTCAACATGATGGCCTGGGCCAGGTGGATATGTAGCACCCCACTGTTCGGTTGCCACAGGAACACCTGAGACCAAGAAGGATCTCCACATCAGGTAATCCCTTGGGGGTGGAGTTAGTGCAGTTCCAAGGAGGACTGTGAAGACATCCTGGTGACAGAGCTGTGCTAAGCCCATACCAGTGAGCACTACTAACCTGCGTGAGTGACTCTAGAGTGAGAGTCGGAGGTAAGGAGTAGTAGCAGGGGGAGTGGAGCCATACCGGTTCGCCTCGGAGGAACAGCGCCTGAAACCGGACACCGGAGTCCGTGACTGCAAGGGACCTGTTAGCCCAGCAGTAAAGACCGGAGGCCAGGGATATTTCAGATCTCCTGGCCACAGCAGCACTTGAGGCACAGCCACTTAGCAGAGCCCGGGACCAGAGTGGATACAGCGGTGCCCCGAAGCAGAGCTCTCACTGCCGCCATACAAGTGAGGTCAGTAAGAGAAGGTCAGGGCTTTGCTTCAGACAGCCTGGGACCAGGAGCATACACAGCGCAGCAAGGAGGCCTCATACTCACCAAGTGCGGAGATCCTGAACTCACTGTTACCAAACCACCCGGACTCGTACCATCATAGACTGTACCCTGGATTATACCTGAATCACCAGTAAAAGGTATGGAAACATCAACCTCGAGTGTGTCTGCTATTACAGCCCTTGATCCTGCTCCCATCATAGACTGTCCCTGTGTAAAAACAACTACTACAACTGCCCCGGGGACCCCGCTCCACCTACAGGGAGCGTATCCATCTTGCTGCTCCACCATCAGCCCGAAGGACTGTTCCCCAGCACCAGTAACATTACCGGAACTGTAGGTGGCGTCATGAAACACTTTTATTTAATTTTTCTTGACTGTTTTCCCTCTTTTTAAGTGACCACTAGGGCCATGGGCCGGGCGACAGGCCCCAGTGACATCTCCCGTGAACTAAACGCCCAGTTCTGAGTATCCCATACCCTGGGGCGGGTCAGATAAAACTGGTAAACTGACTTGAAAAGTGCACAGAGGTCATGTAAGACTATATATATATACAGCTCTGGCAAAAATTAATAGACCACAGCAAAATTTTCAGCTTCTCAGAATCTTCTCCTTCTAGGTATATTTTTGAGTAAAATATACATTGTTCTTTCATTCTATAAACTATTGACAACATGTCTCCAAAATTTAACGCTAAACATTTTGTATTTGGAGCTTGAAGAAGGAACCACATGTGCTAAAAGGCGTAGCCTGGGGGGGTGGGGATCTCTGTGGTTATACTATTCTGTTGTGTGCACTATGGATAACGTTTTTAAAACGTTTTAAATGGAATTTGAATAAAAGCCATTTTTTCTAATCACCACCGGATGAATAGCTGGAGGAATTTCTTGCAAATCTTCATACTGGACTGGGTTTGCTCCAACCTTTACTTCATGCTTATTCATCCCAAGGTGAGGATTACATCCAAGAATCCACGTAAAGCAGTGTGCTGACTTGCATATATATGTATATATGTATACTGTAATCACATATAGGGCCCACTGACCTGGTATCCACCACTATACAGTTACTGTATGGTGTAGACACTGGTCTTAGCCATTGTATAGCGCTTCAATTCAATCACAGCATTACCGTCTTCGGAGGCACTCACTATAACTGCTCGGGTATTGCTATAGACATTTGTTACCTGCTTTGGGGGCCACTAGGATGTGTTTTCCCCCTACGTTGAACTCATAGCTATGCCTTTGGGTGCTGTCCTTTGTTGGAGCATTGAGGCACTGACTCTGCTCATCATGGAACAGTTCTCTATAGGTGAAGAGTTGAAAATGATAGGGTTATTCATATTTGGACAGTCTTTTCATATTTACGGATTGTGTTGAAATGTCCAATAGGTGCAGGTTCCACCACTGAGGTCTCGATCTGTTTTGAGAAAGGTGATCCATCTTGAGACAGGATGGGGGTACCGGCGGTAGAACCTGCATCTTTCAAACATCCTGTGGATTTATGGTATCCTGCACAAGTGCCAAATGGGATAATCCCTCAATATCAGAATAAAAGTGTAATTTAACCCAATACTGAATGTCCCTTTTCTCATGGCGCCAGTTGTAACTGTTTTATACCTTTTCTGTCTTTTGTACCTAAACCATAAAACAATAGTCAATAGTATCTATCTTGATGCATATAATAATTAAGTATATACAGTTGTACGTAGTATATTGTGAAACATCCCCTCCATATGGTGAAGATATAAAGTCGTGTTATCATTGGTTCTTGGCGGTGGAGAACGCTATCACTCATTGCACTCACTCTCTAGCGTTGCCCAACAAGACCCAATAACTACAAAACCCCCAGAGACGGGGGAGGGAAGTGAAACAGAACAGACTATTGGTTCTCATTTTGGGAAGAGTTGGCAGCCAGCAACTGGATCTTGTCCTATTTGTTGCAGTTGTGATTAAATCAATCTGTGGTGTCAGCATTATATTCCTCATTTGTTAGTGTGAAATCTCAGCTTCCTGCATCCTGCCAGGTTTGGAATCAGACGTTTCCAAGCTTTGCAGAATCTGCTTCTAAACAGAGAGATGAGACTTGTCAGATTGAGTGTCCCCCTGTTCAGATTCCAGATTCTCCTCCTGTCCTTGATGAGGAAAGAGGCTGTCATCGTGATAAATGCAGATCATAAATACAATGTATTTCTTAATGTGCTGGTCTGTCACCATCTACCATTCATTGTGAAACAGCTAGCAGGGTCACACTGCCCTACATCTGTCTGGGAGATAATGGAGACAACGAGGGGCAGGACGCAGTGGTAGCTGTTACTTATTGAGCCAAAATATTGCAAGTCAGCACATTTTGTTATTGTAGTTTTATTGGAAAAAAATAATGTACCGTTCTTGTGATTCATGTTCAATAAAAATAAGTTGCGCTAAGTTTTACACTGCAATTGTGGCACCCTGGCACCTTGTTGGGCACCACAGAACTCCTTAGGACATGAATGGAGCAAGTAACAGCAAAGCATCACTCACAAAACATCTAACAACACTTAAACACCTGGTTTCACCCCAAGCCTTAGGGGAGCTCCACTGGTCACTTTGAGCCAGTTCCCTATAAATAGGGTCTTGGAGGAGAAACCCAGAGTGTGCAGACGCTAGGAGAGCTGCAGGTTGTGTATGTTCTCTGGCTTATGAGACACACACCAGGCCTAGTCAGCCTATCTAGCCGTGAGGAAACCTTGTAATTGGGGTAATAGGAAAGGAGAGCACCTCTCAGGGACAACAGAGTTACCTTAACTCTCCCTCATCATCCGGTTACTGGAACCGAGCTGTGAGAGCTGCCAAGCCCCACAGAGAACCAGCACTTCTAACAGGAGGTTTAGCCACCTGTTCCACCTGAAGCACCTACCTATGAGAGCCCAGGGAAAGTATGATCCTGCTTAACCCCTTTTACAGTGCCCTCAGTGCTGACACCCAGGTGAAATCCGTTCCATTGAACACACTGCCGGTCGGGCTGGATTCCACATCCACCGATCTTAGCACTAGAAGTACAGAGAGAGAAGGAAGCCTACACCAACTGCTTGCTGTGAACCTCCAGGAGTGTCAACTTCACTATTCCGGTCCGAGTGTACCTGCTTTCCACAGTAAAGGTACCTAAAAGGACTTTAATGGGTCTGCGTTTGATTCTTGGACTTAACAGCATGTATTACCGCAGCTGCCTCACAACATCTTGCGCAGCTCCTGGCTCCGGACTCCGCTCATTCTGTGGGGAGCGTCCCATCTTGCTGCCTAACATCCCCGGAGGCTAGTAGCGACGGTGAAATCACCGGAACACCCGCAGGTGGTGTCACGAAGACAATCAACCCCTTACTGTTCAGCCATCCCCCTATTGATCTGGACCACCAGGCCCCACAGCCGCAGGCGCGGTTCCGTGACAGGAGAAGCAGAACCTGCGACGTGCAGAACCGGCTACAGTGAGTCACAATGTTCTTACTTCATTATTCTCTCCACCACAGTGATAAATAGCCTGTGTAATGGCTCACACAAGCGTATAACACGGCGGAATGCAATCCGATATTTTATCATATAGCAATCACTCCAATACTATACTATGGGGTAGTGCTGATCAGCATGCTGTGATTGGCAGTACAAATCAGACAGCGCTCACCCATTTAAGCCTATGGGTGCGTGGATGACTCGCCCTGTGGGGGCCACGGGTACTCGGAGCGGTCCCTCTCGAAGTCCTCGGGTAAGTGGGATGTCAAGGTGGCATGACCCTGTCTGTGCCCCCAGAGAGGTCAATAAAAAAGGGGAAGAGTTTGTTGGGAAGGGTAGACTGGGTTTTAGAGAAGGTTGTTGTGACGCCACCCGTGGTGTTTGGCTATGGATGGCCAAAGCTGCAGTCCAAGACCTCTGGGGGTGATGGCATGGCAGCTGTGATGGTTTCGCTCCCCACGGTGGAGCAGATCCCCAGGGCATCCGGTGTGGAGATGTTTGGGTGAAGGAAGGCAAGCGGGTCAGATCTGGCTGAGAAAGGATAAAAGCAGTTCACACGCAGGGCCTGGGGCCTGCGCGGGTTATCAGTCTACTGCTCCTCGGACGGGAAAACGAAAAGTCTCACACACAGTTCTGAGTTCCAAACCTGGTTTACTTAGCTTTTATATGCGGGCATAAGATATAGTTCTGTTACAATCGCAGTCCAGATAGTTCTCAACAAATGGGATAGCTCGTCCAGGACACCCCCTTTATGTTCCTTCCTCTGTTTGCTGCCACCTTCCTTGCACTGCCTGCTCGCCTAACTCCTGCTTGCGCCTCTGCGGGCAGTGCCCCAATCCAGCAGCCTGCCAGGCAACCAGCCGTGTCCCCCGACCCTAGTACGGCTGCCTCCTCAGTGGATGTGCCGAGAGTGGGCCACAGCTCCTTTGGACCTCGTGGCCTCCGGTTCCATGGTTGGAGTATAGATTCTCCTCACCACCTTCAGGGCCGGTGCCCTGGTCTGTAACCTGCCCTTCCACTGTCACTTCAGATTCGGGTGCACGGGTGGATCTCTCACTTCCCACGCCCCTAGGGCTCCCTCTTTCTCTCTCTGCAGTCTGTTGTTCCGGGACCCAGGGCGAGCCTCATCTCTGCTCAAATCCTCCGGGTCTTTCTCCTTTCTCCAACTGAACTTCTCTCTCGACTGACCACCTACTTCCTGTTGTCTTTCCCTTTTGTCTTTCTTCTGCTTCCTGACTTCTCTTCCTAACTTCCCACCCTCCATCTTTCTCCTCGCTGTCCCGCTGACTACCTGGGCCCTCCCCCTGCAGGGTCCGCCCACCGTCCTGGGACTGGGTATGTTGGCTGCTTTTGTGGGTGTCTGGACTCACCATACCATTTACTGAGGACAGGAATACTACACCCGTGGATTGGGTGCAGTAACCCTCTGTGGTGACCAGACCACAGGGGTGCCACATGGACACACTGCACTCGGATGACATCTGGGTGTAGACTAATTTCCGTGGACACACCTAATGTAAAAGATAGAGAAATTTTGTTCTCCATTTTCTCTTCACCTGTGCTTCAGTTCTCTCCTCTGAGATCACATTAAGCTGACTCTCAGATCCAAGTTTGATAATCTGATTAACCTAATCAATTCGATTCACTAGCATAATAGAACATATGTTTATGAGAGCCTTATTCAGGGTCTCCACCTACAGACTATACATTATGGACTCTCCCCATGAGTGCTCTTCCTATGCGTACTGTCTATTCCCACGAGCAACTGGAGCAAGAAGATTGTTAGCTGGGCTGGTGGAGATGTCGCATGAAATGTGTGCCAAATGAGGCATGTATTTTGTGCGTTGTTAAATAGAGATACCAAGTGTGCAACCAATTCAGCTCTACAGAAGCTTGAGCAGCACAGCGGCTCAGTGGTTAGCATGGCAGTCTTACAGCACTGGGGTCCTGGGTTCAAACCCCACCAAGGACAACATCTGCAAGGAGTTTGTATGTTCTCCCGTGTTACACGAAGTTCCTCTCACACTCCAAAGGCATACTGTAAGGGAATGCAGATTGTGAGGCCAAGTGGAGATAGTGAGGATCATACCTGTAAAGCTCTGCAGAATTTGTTGTACTTTACGCAATATTACATATGAGGGGCAAGGTTTGGACTAGTCCACAGGAGGATAGGGGATTTCCCACAATATGAGTAGTGCTTTGCACAGTACACTAGGTGCAGTATAAACTGCCAGACTGTTGGAATATGTTTAGTGCAGCAACTCAATTCCTGTATATGTAAAAGTGTTCTATTGCTAGGTTTGTGCATTGTCTATAAAGTTAGATAAAAATAAAAAACACTTCTAGTGGGTCACACACAGTTTCCTGTGTCTGTGCATGAGAGGAGAATCAGCCTCCTGATGCTGCACAGAGACACTTAAGATATGTATATTACTGATTCCAGAAAGCCTATCATATCTGTACCTGTTTATAGCTAATTATTAAAGTTCTGTTGTGTTGTCAACACGCTTGAAGGCCACTTTACACACACAGATATCTGTGTCCAACTTCTGAACAGATCTCTGGTTGCAGTGAAATCATGGACACATTGTTCCATTTTGTGGCTGTGTACAAATGTAACAATGTGTCCATGATTTCACTGCAACCAGAGATCTGTTCAGAAGTTGGTCACAGATATCTGTGTGTGTAAAGTGGCCTTTAGGGTATCCTGAATGATCCGCTGGCAACAGGTTATGGCCTCAGCGTGACACAGAACCCCAGGAGTGACACAGAAGAGTAATACAGCAACAGAAGCCCAAAGTAAAAGCAGCACAGGGCAACAGAGAAGATGTCCACAAGCAGGGATCACTGCATGTTGTCAGTGCAATGTCTCACTAATCAGAATTATCAATTGTGGAAATTCAAGGTGAAGATGCTGCTCATAAGAGATGGTACGTGGAAATATACACAGTAACAAGTGCGGCAACCATTACCAGATGATTGACTAGAGAAGGATCAAAAAGCACAAAGCACTATCTCCCTCAGTGTAGATGATGATTAGATTGTGCATATATGCAAGTGTGCAACTGCAAAGGAGATGTGGGATGAATTAGAGAAAGTGCATGAAAGATCAAATCTCAACAATAAGCTTTATCTCATGAGAAAGCTATGTCAGTCTAAGCTAAGAGATGGACAGAATATGCAGGACTATATAAGAAACACCCTAGAGATTGTGGAGCATCTCAGGGGTATTGGAGAAGAAACTAAAGACTTTCATGTTGCTGCACTACTATTAAGTGGTCTTCTAGAAAGTTATAATAGAATTCAGATAGAACATGCGGTTCTACAGTAGAGCGCAGGGATAATACGGGATACTTTAATCTTAATCTCCGTAACTTTATTAATAAAAAGCTCCAGACCACAACGCGTTTCGACGTACAGACGTCTTCCTCAAGCAGATGAGGAGCTATTAATAACAGACCATTATATACTTCCTCCAACCAATCAACCATCAGTGCAGCCTCCCTCACAGCTGAAAGGTGGGAGGTTTCACAGTTTTAAGATAATTTAAACAAAGATTAAAAACCATCAGTTACATAACCAATAAAACGATTAAGCATAATATGCACTGATGATTGATTGGTTGGAGGAAGTATATAATGGTCTGTTATTAATAGCTCCTCATCCGCTTGAGGAAGACGTCTGTACGTCGAAACGCGTTGTGGTCTGGAGCTTTTTATTAATAAGGTTACGGAGATTAAGATTAAAGTATCCCGTATTATCCCTGCGCTCTACTATAGAACCGCATGTTCTATCTGAATTCTATCATACAAATTTCCTTCGGGAAAGCGGTGACAGAGCTGCAGGCGGGATAGGGTTAATGGATCAACCTGGAATTCCTAATCCAACCCTGGAGTGAGAGTGTGCACAGCACGAGGCCAGGAGCAGAGGTGATTGAGGATACAGGAGCACTACAGATCCAAGGCTGGCAGCCTGAGCCACAAACTACGCTCACAATCTGGTTGTGCGGATCTGGCACAACCTTTAAAGGTTAGTTTATTCTTAATACAACCGCTTTTAAGGCAGGAGAGATCCACAGGTGGCGCAACACTATTTTTTTCTTTTCTAGAAAGTTATGACACAGTTGTCACTGCATTAGATGCATGGCCATATGATGAGCTCACATTAGAATATGTCAAAGGCAAGCTTGTAGATGCATTCAAGGGAAAAATGCACAATGTAAGCAGCAGTAATGAAATTAGAGCAGAAACAATGTTAAAGACACAGGACTTTCCTAAAAAGAGCAATCTAAGGGAAACTAGTGAATGTTTTGTCTGTAAAAAGCCCGACCACCTTAAAGCAGACTCCAGAATTTGGAAAGCAAGAATGAGTCAGTTTAAAAAGCAGAACAGTGATCAAAAGATGAAAACACTGTAAAGGATTCTGTATGTGTTGAAGCTGCATTTAATACCAGTACAGGCTCATCTGCAAGGCATATGCGGGGTATAGACTCTGGTGCTAGCAGCCATATGACGAATAACAAGATTTTCTTTACTGACCTTGATGAAAGCAAGTCAGAAAAAGTTATCTTAGCTAATGGTCAATATATGACTTCAGAAGGAGTATGAGACGGCTACCTCCACTGTCCAGTTTCCTCAGCACAAAGCAGAAAGATGCTAGTAAAGGATGTTCCCTATATTCCCAGTCTTGAAAGCAATCTTCTGTCAGTAAAGAAGCTTACGCAAAAAAGGGAATGTGTAGTGCCCCACTAGTCAGCGCACTACAAAAGGGTACTGCACCCCTAACAGAAGGTGCAGTATGCTTTGTCCTGGTAGGGGGTAATAAAAGCCTGAAGCTCCACAACCACACACATACACTTAGTGATAGGGGACCAATCAGACAACCCGCTACTAGGGTAACCGGTCCTGGTGGGAGGAGAGCTAGGGTATATAGTGAGTGGGAAAAGAGCGGAAAAGATGACTACAATCTGAGGAGAGAAGGAGACGTAACGGGGAGGGCACCTCAACCTGGTGACCCAGACAGAGAGGGGCTGATAGAGGGTAATCGAATACCCTGACCCAGTCTGAAGTGGGGTACCGGCTTCGAAGTGGTGCAGAGGACAATCCCTGAGCTGCAAACACAGGCGTGGTCGAAAGGTTCTTAGGAACATGATCCAGCCCGACCTACACATGGTCCCCACCAGAAGCACCAAACTGGGTTAAGCACCCCTTAGAGAGAAAAGGGATCCTCATACCACCCGACAGGTCTGGTTTAACAAGCGGGATTCATGCAGGGAATCGCGAGGAAGAAGGAGAGCGCAGAGAAAGAGATAGAGAAGGAACATCACTGGAGCTTCAGAGTGACATTGCCTACTGCCAGGACCACCCAGTCCACTACCCAAGCTGTAACAACTGCATACCCTGTAAGCTGCAGATTACCAGAGTAAAGTACCTGTCCAGAGTGAACAAGTGTCTGTCTTTTCTTCTTGGTGAACAGAGGTAATTCTGCACTACGAAGCAGGGACTGCGCTGCCCCATTCCAGTCCCACACCGCAATGACTGCACTGCCCTACTCCACCATTACACCCTTACAGCCCCGGGGACCCAGCTCTTCCTGTAGAGAGCCAGAACACTTTGCTGCCGCCCATCACCCCGGAGGTCCCAGCAGCACCGGTGTCAGAGCCGGTGTCATCACCGGATCTACAGGTGGCGTCACGACAATCACTTCTATAAACTATTATCCCTGTAAATACCCCTTTTTGTTGTCACCGCAAGGGCACAGGCTCGGCACCGACCACCCGTGACATCCACCGCACCCAAGCGCCCAAGACCTTAGTACCCCAGACCTTTGTGGGCCACACAAATGTAGTTACTTTTAAAGACAACAGCTGTATTATATCAAAGAAGGGTTACACTCTTGCAGAAGTAAAAATCCAAAATGAACTTTATCAGCTAAAATGTAAAAAAAACACTGTACAGTTCTAGACAAGATCTGCACAAGAACTGTATCCATGTATGGCAGAGACGTCTTGGGTACAGAGACCCTGAAGCACTAAGGAAGCTAGGTCAACTTGCAAATGATGTTGAAATCAAGCAATGTAGACAAATGATGAAATGCACTAGCTGTCTTAAATTGAAAATGTCCAGAAAATTCTTTCCTAAAGTAAGCACCACTAGATCTGCACAGCCACTCGATTTGATGCACAAAGATGTTTGCGGTCCAATGAGTGTTCAAACTCAAAGCAAGAAGTGATATTTCATCACATTTATTGTTGACTACTCCAGATATACAGTCGCCTACCTGCTTCACAGTAAGGATGAAGTACCACAAAAACTTGAAGAATATCTTGCGATAGTGTTTAACAAATTTGGAAGAATGCCAAAAGCCCTGTGTGCAGATAATGGGACTGAATATACAAGTGGTAAGGTGTAAACCATTTTGAAAAAGAATGGAATTGTGTTCCAGAGTACCATTCCATACAATCCAGAACAGAATGGCATTGCAGAGAGAAAGAACCGTACTCTCTGTGAAAGTGGAACAAGAATGTTGTTTGATGCGACTCTACCTACAACGTATTGGGGAAAAGCCATCATGACAGCTTGCTATCTTCAAAACAGACTGCCAGTTAAAGCCACAAATAAAACTCCATATGAGCTATGGACCTGCAAGAAGCCTAACCTGAAGCACCTCAGGATATTTGGAAGCAAAACATTTGTGTTTGTTCCCAAAGAAAAACGTTCCAAGTGGGAATCACATGCAAAGCTAAGAGTCCTGGTGGTCTATAGTGAAACTGAAAAGGGATACAGAATCCTGCACCCAGAGACTAACACAGTAGCAGTCAGCAGAGAGTAGTGATTGAGGAGAACTCTGTTTCGCTCAAATTCCATGAAGTTACACCAGTCAGTCAAGCCAAGAACAAGAATCTCAGTAACCAAACCCAATGAAAAAGAAAACACTGAAGTCTGGATAAGTTGTGAAGCCAGCAAGGAAGAAACAGAAGAACCAAGTTAACCTCCAGTCAGGAGATCAGAAAGATCAAACAAAGGTATCCCAGCTAGACGCCTTTTTTATATGGTCAGAACACTTCCTGAAGCAGAGCCACAGTCATGGTAAGGAAAAAGAGCTCTCAGGTTTGTCAAAGCTCCAGCAATGAGAATTACAGACAAGCAGTGGGGGCACTTCTGTATATAAGGACAACCAAGGATGTATTAAACTTGTCAGCAGTGAAAAGATTAGTGCAAGGACTAAACACATTGACGTTAAACATCAACACTTACGTGACTTAGTGGAACGTGATGTACTAGAGTTTTTTTTATTACGAGTCTGACAAGATGTTAGCTGATGGTATGACAAAACCATTGCCAAGAGCCAAGTTTGAGGACTTCAGAAGAACCGCAGTGGACTAACAGGATAAGTAGTTGTTGAGTGGGGGTGTTGGAATATGTTTAGTGCAACAACTCCATTCTTGTATACAGTATGTAAGTGTTCTATTGCTAGGTTTCTGCATTGTCTATAAAGTTAGATAAAAAAAAAAACACTCCCAGAGGCTCATGCACAGGAAAGACCAAGTGACTGTACTCAGTTTCCTGTGTCTGTGCATGAGAAGAGAAGCAACCTGCTGATGCTGCACATAGACACTTAAAGAGGACCTGTCACCCTCCCATGCATGCTGATTTAATAGCAGCACTGAATGCAGCATGTTTGCTGCATTCAGGCAAGGGGTCTCCCATCCCTTGAGCCCCCCTGTACCCTGAGAAAATTGAATGTAAAAACTTACAATGTGGAGCCAAATAGGAGGTGGCTAGAGGCTGGAGCCAACGCTCGTCAGAGGACAATTTCATGCTCCCTGAATATAATATCCTCCCTCCGCCACCTCCTCCTGCCAGTCATGTTCTCCCTCGCCTGCTTGCCTGCTGTATGAGACGCAAAATGCAGGCGCAGAGCCAGGGATCATATTCCTCAGTGCTGCTCAGCTGCCCCGCATCCTGCGGTGACATCACCGCCTTTCCCCGCCCTGCTCCATTCATAACATGTAGCAGGGCGGGGATAAGTGGTGACGTCACTGCTGGAGGCCGCCGCCCCGCCTCCTGCCTTGATGTCTGTTGTCAACACGTTTGAGAGTAACCTGAATGATCCGCTGCCAACTCAGACCATCTCCCATGGTGTGAATTTGTATTATCAAAAATGCCAAAATCACCACCTCTGGTATCTTCGTTTGTCACATATAAAATTACTATTGGAGTGCTAGAAAGACATAGAGAGGGCTGAGATCCCACCAACTGCTAAAACCAAACAGTAGAATTATGCTCCACTCTCCTCCAATACTGGAGACACCTCAATGACAAGTCTAAGTCATTGTCCTTAATGTTTTGGATGATTGCTTTCTCTAATTAGTTTTAGTGATTGGTCGGGGTCTTAGCTCCAGAAATTCTGACATGTCTCTACAACATATCAAAATTTTCTTGCAAAGACAGTTCCATTTTACTGGGGCAGTTCATAATGGAAATATAACACTTGGCAGATCTGACAATGGGAAAGGTCAGCAACCAAGTGCAAGGCAATCCGATATTCTGTCATAGGTAACATTCTAAATACATTCAGCTTTTTGGCCCAATGTGTTATACCCGATATTGTTGTATTGATATGATTTATATGACCACGATGATAGTTAGGAAATTTTGGCCTTGGGTGAGACACTTTATTATTAGTATTATGGGAGATGGACCTTATTAACGGGAATGCCCAAAGGTTGCTTAATATAGTGTAATTTTGTTTTAGCAACATAAGATAGTTCCTTAAAAGTTTGCAGATGTGTAAAGAGGTATGAGTTCAAAACAATTTTAGTTTTGGAGTTGTTCCTTGTATCTGTAGAAAATATTAATATTCATGTTTCAATATTTTGAATAAGTAAATGCACATTAAAGGGGTTTTCTGGACTAAGACATAAAACATACAATTCTGCAATTTATGTGACTGCGACTTAACAGTGTGCAACATGCAAACTGTCAGGATTCCCATCCACTACCCGCTTGATTGGATGGTCAAGTGATCTCATTTATATGATTTACAGGCCTGTGGTCATGTGGCGGCTAGCTTCCAATATAATTGTCTAAATCTGCTGATGTTAAGATAGCTGACTTTTAACAACAACTATGGCAACCGCCCTTGAGTGCCCACTCAGGCTAGCAATAGAGGGGTATCTTGAAAGTGTGCCTATTGCATTGTAAGGATTTCATAACCTGCAGTTCAGATAGAATGGCTACAGAAACGTATGTCAAGCCCGGAAACCCTGTAGGCGATAGATAGATAGATAGATAGATAGATAGATAGATAGATAGATAGATAGATAGATTCAAAAAACAGAAAAAACTGCACAGCACTCACAGACACAATGTGAACTGGTGCCAGCAGGGACACTGGGTCAAACAACTAGAAAAAAAATTTCTGCAGCACTCAGCTACTGCCAATGATGCACACATGCTAACAAGCTGTATATATACTGTATATGAGGAAAAAATTTAAAAACTTACATTTTTTTCAAAAAACTCAAATTCTTATTTTTTTATTTTCTTGGGGTTCTTGGTACGCACATTGGCCAATGTCTGTTTGCTCATCAACCGCGACAAGGTGACCCCAGGTATGATGAGTCCTAACGCTGACATCCCTGTCCTCCTTTTCCTCCCAGTCCCACTCTCAAGTGGGTGGACACTATCTCAACCTCAGACCACCTGTGGGTGATGAGGGTGCAAATTGCAGACATGGAGCCAGGAACTCCATACGTTATACACAAAACAGAAAAAACTGCACAGCACTCACAGACACAATATGAACTGGTGCCAGCAGGGACACTGGGTCAAAACAGCTAGAAAAAAATTCTCTGCAGCACTCAGCTACTACCAATGATGCACACATGCTAACAAGCTGTATATATATATATGAGGAAAAAATTTAAAAACTTACGTTTTTTTCAAAAAACTCAAATTCTTATTTTTTTATTTTTTTTGGGGTTCTTGGTACATACATTGGCCAATGTCTGTTTGCTCATCAACCGCGACAAGGTGACCACAGGTCTGATGAGTCCTAACGTTGACATCCCTGTCCTCCTTTTCCTCCCAGCCCCACTCTCAACGCCTGTTAGGTGCCACAGGTAAGTTACAGGTGCTGTTAATTACACAAATTAGAGAAGCATCACATGATTTTTCTAACAGTGCCAATACTTTTGTCCACCCCCTTTTTTATGTTTACCGTGGAATTATATCCAATTTGGCTTTAGGACAATTCTTTTTGTGTTTTTTTCATTGAAGACAAATTACCGTATATACTCGTGTATAAGCCGAGTTTTTCAGCCCAAAAATTAGGCTGAAAAGTCCCCCCCTCGGCTTATACACGGGTCAATACGGTACTTGATCGCCTCCAAATGCTGGCACTCGCCCCCCCTCTGTTGTAAGGGCCCCCCCGCTGCTTAACTTACCATCCCCTGTCTTCTGCACCGCCGGTCTTCTGTGCTCCATCCTCCATGCTCCCGTCCAGCTGCATCCGGGGTCCCTGGCCATCGCAGTAACGATGACGTCATTGTGCGACGGCCGGGAACCCCGGATGCAGCCGGACGGGAGCATGGAGGACGGAGCACAGAAGACTGGCGCGGTGCAGAAGACCGGGGATGGTAAGTTAAGCAGCAGGGGGGGCCTTACAACAGAGGGGGGGGCGAGTGCCAGCCTTTGGGGGCCTGTATACCACTGGGGCTGCTATATACCACTGGGGCTGCTATACACCACTGGGGCTGCTATATACCACTGGGGCTGCTGTATACCACTGGGGCTGCTATACACCACTGGGGCTGCTGTATACCACTGGGGCTGCTATATACCACTGGGGCTGCTGTATACCACACCACTGGGGCTGCTGTATACCACTGGGGCTGCTGTATACCACTGGGGCTGCTATACACCACTGGGGCTGCTATATACCAATGGGGCTGCTGTATACCACTGGGGCTGCTATACACCACTGGGGCTGCTGTATACCACTGGGGCTGCTATATACCACTGGGGCTGCTATATACCACTGGGTCTGTTGTATACCACACCACTGGGGCTGCTGTATACCACTGGGGCTGCTATATACCACTGGGGCTGCTATATACTACTGAGGCTGCTATATACTACTGGGGCTGCTATATACCACTGGGGCTGCTGTATACCACTGGGGCTGCTATATACCACTGGGGCTGCTGTATACCACACCACTGGGGCTGCTGTATACCACTGGGGCTGCTGTATACCACTGGGGCTGCTATACACCACTGGGGCTGCTATATACCACTGGGGCTGCTGTATACCACTGGGGCTGCTATACACCACTGGGGCTGCTGTATACCACTGGGGCTGCTATATACCACTGGGGCTGCTATATACCACTGGGGCTGTTGTATACCACACCACTGGGGCTGCTGTATACCACTGGGGCTGCTATATACCACTGGGGCTGCTATATACTACTGGGGCTGCTATATACTACTGGGGCTGCTATATACCACTGGGGCTGCTGTATACCACTGGGGCTGCTATATACCACTGGGGCTGCTATATACCACTGGGGCTGCTATACACCACTGGGGCTGCTGTATACCACTGGGGCTGCTATATACCACTGGGGCTGCTGTAAAGCACACCACTGGGGCTGCAGTATGCAACTGGGGCTGCTATATACCACTGGGGCTACTATATACCACTGGGACTGCCATATACCACTGGGGCTGCTGTATACCACACCACTGGGGCTGCTGTATACCACTGGGGCTGCTATATACCACTGGGGCAGCAATATACTACTGGGGCTGCTATATACTACTGGGGCTGCTATATACCACTGGGGCTGCTGTATACCACTGGGGCTGCTATATACCACTGGGGCTGCTATATACCACACCACTGGGGCTGCTGTATACCACTGGGGCTGCTGTATATACTGCTGGGGCCTGTACATACCACTGGGGGGATGCTGTATACTACCACTGGGGAGGCCTGTATACCACTGGGGGGGGCCTGTATACCACACTGCTGGGGGCTGTATACCTGTGCTGGGGTCCACCCTCGGCTTATACATGAGTCAATAGGTTTTCCCATGTTTTGGGGGCAAAAGTAGGGGGGTCGGCTTATACACGGGTCGGCTTATACACGAGTATATACGGTAAATGAAGATAATAATACCAAAGAATTTGTGATTGCAATAATTTTCAGGAAGAAACTGAGTATTATCTGACAGAATTGCAGGGGTGGCAATACTTTTGACCAACACTGTATATAAAAAAAACATTATTTGGGCTTTGTTAAAGGCCGGGAGGCGCGGGACAACATCATTAGATCCTTTCTTTTGATTGACAGGGCTAGGATGTGGAAGTCCCCTCTATGTCTGCTATCCATTGATGCAGAAAAGGCCTTTGATAGAGTCCACTGGAGTTTCTTGTGGGAGGCATTGAAACACATCGGCCTAGGTAGTAAATTTATGAGTGGTGTTTCTTCACTGTACTCCTGTCCCTCTGCCAGGGTGCGCATTAATGGTCGCCTGTCTGGATCATTCCTCGTTAAGAATGGGACAAGACAAGGCTGCCCACTTTCCCCATTGCTCTATGTCATTGTCATGGAACATCTGGCGAAAGCCATTAGAGACAATGGAGACATCCACGGGTTTTCAGTTGGTAACACCCATCATAAAACGGCTTTGTTTGCCGATGACGTCCTTTTGTACGTCACTCGCCCCTCGGAGACCTTCCCCGCCTTGTTGCACGAATTTGATAGGTTTGGTGACCTTTTTTTTAAAGTAAACTATTCTAAATCCGAGGCGCTGAATGTCTCCTTGTTTACCTCTGAAGTGTATTCCCTCTCTAGGGGTTTCTCCTTCCGTTGGAGAAGGGGCCATATCTCGTACCTTGGTATTAACTTGCCTGCCGATCTACACGATGCCTTCCACTTGAACCACAAGGTTCTTTTGGACCGAGTAGGTGCCTTGCTGGAGTCCTACAGACCCTTGAGGATATCTTGGCTGGGGAGAATTCATGTGATAACTATGGATATTCTTCCGAGATTCCTATATGTTTTTCAGGCGGTGCCTATTTGGCCTCACGGGACGTTCTTCCACACCATTCGCAAATTAATCTCTAGATTCATATGGAACGGAATGAAGCCACGGGTAGGCTACGGGGTTCTGTCATCCTTGAAGGAAACGGGTGGTATGGGGCTACCGGACCTGCGGCGTTATTGCTTAGCCGCCATACTTGTAAGACTGCTTGATTGGCATTTCAAAGTAGATTCGAAACAATGGATACAGATTGAGCAATCCATTAGCACAATTCCCCTATGCCATTTACAGTGGATTCCAAAAGAGGCCCTGTCCCCCTCTCACCAATTAGCTTACCTGACTGTCGAACTACTGAATGGATGGCGAGTGGCGTGGGGAGATTCCTTCGGGAAAACATTGACTAGCACCCTGACCCCAATTTTTCAAAATCCAGCCTTTCCCCCGGGGATGTCCCAACAATCTCTCCTCGTATGGCGGGCTGCAGATGATACACGTGTGGGCCAGATTCTCATCAATGGTGAGCTCCCTTTGTTTGCTGAATTGCAGACGTCTTCGCCAGCCGTGAAGCTGAGATGGTGGGAGTATCTCCAACTTCGTTCTTTCATACGCTCTCTGCCCCTTCGACAAGGCCCGGAAAACACACTGTCCCCCTTGAGAAGATATTCGCTTCCATCCAGGGTCCCGTCAGAGGAATCTCAGTCATACTGTATATTCCATCCTCTCTAGAGCAGCCGTGACGGAAACCCACGGCTATCAGCGAGCCTGGGAGGCCGATCTGGGGAGGACGATAGATGCTCAGGATTGGGAGAGGTGTTTCATGATGTCTCATAAAACCTCAGGATCTTGTGAAGCGCTTGAAAAGTGCTACAAGATACACCTTCGATGGTATCTCACCCCGGACAGACTACATCGGTTTTTCCCCTTCCACATCCCCCCTCTGTTGGAGATGCGGTCTTGATGTAGCACGATGATTCATATCTGGTGGTGTTGCCCCCTGATCAAAGACTTCTGGACGAAGTAATCCGTGGATATAACCTAGTCACGGGTAGGCATGTTGAGGGTTCCCCCGAGATGGCCTTGCTCTCTCTGCTCCCAGGCTCCTGGAAAAGACAGAGGAAAGATATCCTCCCGATTCTGCCTCTGCGCAGCACGCAATGTAATCCCCCGACACTGGAGGGAACAGTCACACCCCTACCATTCTGGAGTGGTTCACCGAGATGGAGACCCTCCGACGATTTGAAGAGATTTCTGCTGATCTTTTTAAAACCCAAACAGAATATACATATACCTGGACAGATTGGATCTTGTTTAAAGAAGCCCCTAATTTTAATGACCTTTTTGCTTGAGTGGTGGAACACCTGCGCCGCTCTCTTTCTACTACCGTCACCTACTTGATATTTTATAACACTTTGCTCATCTTTGTCTTCTACTCTTCCTCTATTATATTCTATGACTTACTCCTTCATTTCATCCCCCCCCCTCATACTCTATCCCCTTTCTCCCTTTTCTTACCTTCTTCCCTAGCTCCCTTTCTTCGGTCATTGTGACACTCCCTCTCTCTATCCCCCTGTTGGACTGACTTTGGTCATTGACTACTTGTTTATGACCTTGTCAAATAAATTCTTTTTATTTCTTGTTTTTTTACTAAGAGATGGAGACTCTTATCTTCTTTGTTCTTAAGAGATGTCTCCTCTCCATATGTTCAGGAGATTTTGTTTAAACTGCAATGATTTAGATCTGTGTTTAGTGACTTATTTTCACCCGACATCATATGTTTTAATCTCTCCTGGAAAAATAATGTTCTACACCTTACTGTTATACATTGATTTCCTGCAATTGAAAAATTTCAATAAAGAAATTTTAAAAAAAAAAAAAAAAAAAAAAAACATTATTAACACTAAATTCTTCGGCCACACGGAGACCGGTAACTGCGCGGGCCCGGTGGTATTTATTGTCCTTCGCAGTCCAGTGTGTCTTATCACCGCTGGGCCACTTGGAATAAAACATTATTATGTAATGGGGTTAGAGTTCTCACGAAAGTTTATGAGGCTCAAAAGGGGCAAAAAGGGACAAAGAGGACAGTCAGCACATGGGTCTCGCATGCCGCTCATAGGTTACCTGGTCTCCACGGTAAAGGTCTCGATCCGGGTGACTGCGGCGTAGATGGGGCTCTACATCTCATCGTCCAACAAAAATGTCATCTCTTATTCCTTCTTCGCGTACAAACCCCCACCCGTCCCCATAGCGGAACAACACATTAGTACATTTTTTTCTTAGTTTAGCAGGTAACGGGGGTTGTCGGTGGGCTTCATCTCTGGCATGGCGGCACTCCAACTCAAGTCGCCAACACTCCTCCCGGCGGCGTTGTCAGGCTGCCTGGTCCTCCTCGCTGATTTGGGGAGCGCAGACTTGGGAAGAGTATGCCTGGGGTAAAGGCCTGGTTGCCAGGGTATCCGGCACAGCACTGATGGTGGCACGGAGCCCTCGTGGGGCCCCACGTCGGTACTTCCAGGCACACCACCATGCTGGCTCTGGGGTGTCACCTCCAGTGGCTCCTGGGCCATAGTCCGGGTTGTCCACATCTGGATCCTACTCCATGGAACAGGTCGAGTCATTGTCCCCTTCCTCGATCTCGACGACAATGTCCGGTTTCTGGTCGGATTCTGTAGAGTCCCGGACTTGCAGGGCTTTGTAAGGGCCTGCAGGTGGGTCCACGGGGTTATCCGTGTGGACCCCTGCCTCCTGGGCATTGCCGCCAGGACCTCTGCTACCGCTCGTGCGGCGACTGCTGCCTCCCGCGCTTCCTAGTCCATTGCCCAGGCCACCATCTCTACAGCTTGGTTGGCACTCCAGCTGCGGACCACCCACTCCATCGTCTCCGCCAGGTTGTCCCGCAGCTCCCAGAAGGCTGCACTCCAGTACTCCGCATCTCTTTCATTGGTCAAGAGGGAGACAAAGTCCAGATCCCCGCGGGCAATGCGGGTGTGCTTCTCCACCTCGCGCATGAGGTCTGTCCAACGGGTCACCATTAGCCTCTTTTCCTCGTGTACTTCTCTTCCGGTGTGTCTCCTGTTGGCTTTTTGGCGGTTTCCCTAGGTCACCTCCTTTGGCTTGCCCCTTGGTTAATTGGCGGCCATAGAGGCGGGCAAACAATTTTGTGCCTCTGGCTAGGCCCTCCCATGGCAAGGGGTTGAGGCACACCCCCGGGCCTGCACATTGTCCTTTTACATGGTTAGACCGCCATTTTGGGATTCCCAGTAAAATGGCGGGAACTCGCTCTCCATGCCGTATTACAGCGGCGAAAACTCTTTTAAGCCGAAAAGTTCAAAGGCACCCAGTACCCGGTTGCATCGGGCACGGGATCCTGTTCGTGAGCACCAGAACTTGACTCGCCCAGGGGTATATGGGGACTCGGGTATCTGGGCCCTCTGCTACGGTTGAGATGTCACTGGTGGCCTGCCCAGATCCATGGCCCTGGTGGTCAACAAAACGGGGTAGTTGAAAATAGGAATAAAGTTTAAAGTTCACGTAACGCCACACGCAGATTCTGGTGATTAAGCACCAACGCCGCTTCAGACCTCTGGAGGGCAATGGTACAGCAGCCGAGACGGTACTGCTCCCTGCAGGTGGAGCTGGCCCTCTGGGGCAGGGATGCACCTGTAGTGATGGAAGTGCTGATGATGAAGATAAACAAGATTAAGTGGAGCAGTGAAATAAACACACGGAGACTCTGTCACTCTACCCGGGTACTTTACTGGAACAATGCTGGTGGTGGTACAGTTCACAAAAGACAACAGTCATTATTTAAAGGCAGCCGACCGGGTAGTCACAGTGGGCTGCAAGGTCTCTTGCAGCCTCCCGTGGTATGCCTTCCTTGCTCTGACCCGTGTCCTACTGCTGCTGCCTGTCCTGGAACAGTCCGCTTAGTACCAGGCCCTATTGGGGTGCTTTCTGAGTGCCCCGGCTTCCCGCTCTCCTCTCTCCTGCACTGGAACTCGACCCCGGTGTGTTATCCTGGCATGACTGATTACTTTCTGACAGGGTGTCGGGGCCAGTAGACAGACCTGGACATCCGTTGTTTCGACTCAGGGGCTGAACACTCTGTGCCTTGTCCTTGGAACCGGCACTCGGGTAAATGGATCAGGATTCCCTCCTGGAGTATGGGCGCGCCGATCTGGGGGGTCCCCTCCTTCAATCTGGGCTTCCTGTTCTCTCTCTCCGGGCCCCCTCTCTTGGATCCCTTATTTCTCAGGCTCCTGTGCCTTTCGTCCTTCGAGGCAACTTAGATCCCACGTTTTGCTATCTCCCTCCTCCCTAACTCCCCACCCTCCTCCCCCAGGGACTAGTGTCCAACCGTTTTTAGGTGGGTGTGTGGAGTGCTGGGATGGGAGCCTCCTACAACCTACATTCCCACTGTGACAGGGATACCGCACACTCAATACACAGGTACAGAAGGAATGCAGGCACAGAGCCGACAGCTCGCGGCGACCAAACCAGAGCACTCAGGCATAGAACGGGGTGCCAGTCCTCGAGCACAACAGCAATAATCTTTAGATTCTTGAAGCAGAGACGCACTCGCCGAGTCTAATCGGTGTTTAATTAGGACGTACATTCAAGGCAGGGAGGGGAGGACGGAGCACTGACGACGCACCGTTCGCGCTGTGCACTTCACGGGTCAGTCAGTCAGACGTCCCGTGGAAGCGCACAGCGCGAAACGGTGCCGTCGTCAGTGGCTCCGTCCTCCCCCTCCCTGCCTTGAATGTCAACCGTTCCCTAATTAAACACCGATTTAAGACTCGGGCGAGTGCCGTCTCTGCTTTCAAGAATCTAATAACCGCACACTCAACTGTGACGCCTGACCAGTGGGGCACCACAGAAGGAAAGGTACTGGAGGTTAGTGATAGATTGAAGAGGTGGGTTAGGGCTGGGGTAAGCGGTGGTGGTGAGGTTGGGGAGGAAGTGAGATGGTATGGGGTCCGATGCCCAGAAGAATGAAGTGGGGGCACCGTCACACAACTGACTAAGAGTGAGCAGTTCTTGTACTGCACATACATATCCACAAACGGTTTAGACCCATTACGCCCTTGTACTACCCCTTTCTTTTAGATACCAAACTATAAGCAGACCATGGGACAGAAAGCATAAATACTATTGCGCTTCTATATCGCCCACCAATCTTTTATGTCTATTTGTTTCCATCTCAGAGCGAAAGCTCCTGGTCACACAGACACTGATAACTATATGTTGACCGAATGAAGCATCAATAGGCTACATGACCCCTTCTAGAAAATCACTGCAAAGGTAATTACTTTTTTACCCTTATTCACATATAGTACTATAGACAATCTGTACTTCATCTAACCTATGAAACACATTTTACAGCCACAGAAAAGGACCTGGTAATATACACTGCTTCGTTCAACAAAGATCTACAGTTGATTTGGGGTATGTCTACCACTGTAATGATCAAATAAACAGATATATATCACATCACTTTGACCCCAATCCTTTTAGATCAGATTTCTACATCCACCAACCAATGCCTTTCCAGCACTAGACTAACTTGGCAACAAATTGATGTAATAACCACACCATGACAATGGTAATCAGTATATGACTGTTACTTTAATCAACTCCACCTTCAAGGTACAGCTCTACCATAGCTATAATCATCTTATCACTTTTTTAGGATACTTAGCAGGCTTCACATTTGCGCATGCAGCGCAGTGTATCTGATGCGCAGCAAAACGCAGGCACTATGTGTTTCTATGTTTAACATGGGAACGCATAGCGTCTGTTTTGGGCGTTCAGCTGCGTTTGCGTTTGGCCGCGCTTATTTATGCCACAGCTGAACGCAAAAGTTGGATTTTTTTGTGCGTAGCTGTGTTGCTTGTTTATTACGCAAGCAACAGCTGCGCACAGCAATAAATGAAAGTGAATCTGTGCGCATTGCCATCTGTGGCAAGCCACAGACGTCAGCGGAAGACTTACTTTTCAGAAGAAGCCGGCACCGCTGCAGCGCTGTTTCACTACCAGATCCCTCAGACAAAGTGGTGCAAGTAGTGCAAGATGTCCTGAAGTCTACTAAATAAGTCTGACCCTAAAATAGGTTTCTGGTGATTCCCTTAAATTCGTACTAAGTCATATTGCTTTTAAATTCGTGGAACAGTGGTACCTGCAATGTAATGGTACCACAATGGTACCCACGGTAGCGTGTGCGCTAGCGACTATATATCTGGGTGTGTTAGGAAAACAAGTTTGTGTATGGGGTATGTAATCCGTTTTTAGGAACATTAAATATTTCTTTCATTATGTGGACGATGTGTTTGTGTGTGGGACGGTCCGCAACCAGACTTTGAGACCTTTGTTGATCACTTGAATAACACAAATGATATGAATATGAAGTTCACTTATGTATGGGGAGGTAGTAGTCTGGTATTTCTGGATGTAAAAGTGGACGTGAAAGAGGGGAACTATGTACTAAAAACTACAGAAAACTCACTGCCACAAATGCACTATTGCACTTAAAAGTAATCATCCACACCACCTAAAGAAATCACTCCCTTTTAGGCCGGCTTCACATTGTGGCGTGATCCGGTCCGGGGCTGTCCGGGATGACCCAGACAGCCGGGGACCGGATCAGCACACAGGACTGGGCAGCTAATACGCCCTCCGGTCCGGTGTGCAGCGCACGCAGTTCCCGCTGCTGATAAGTCAGGACCGCGGGTGCCTGACCTATCAGCGGCTGCAGCTGCGTGCGCTGCACACCGGACCAGAGAGCATATTAGCCCCCCAGTCCTGTGTGCTGGTCCGGTCCCCGGCTGTTTGGGTCATCCCGGACAGCCCCGGACCAGATCACGCCACAGTGTGAAGCCGGCCTTAGCCCGATGTTACACCTAAAAAGGGTTCAAAATTCTGAGGGAAGGTATAAGGAACAGGTAAATTAATTGAAGGGTCGGTTTTTAAACAGAGGTTACCCAGTAGAACTGTTGAATGAAGCTGAAAGGAAGGTGGATGTTAGGTGGAAAGAAGGGTGGAAAAAATCCGTGGGGAACTTAAAAGAAGAAAAAAAGAAAAGAGAAGAGATTTATGTTTAATTTTAGGTTTGGCCCAATGGATAATGCGATCAGACAAGCCATTAATAAGAATTGGTATTTGATCGAAAGCGACAGACACCTGAAAGGGATAGCGATTAAAAACCGTTGATAATGTATAGAAGGTGTAAGAACATCGGGGATATGATAGTGAGAAAAAGGACAGTGCCACAAAAAACATGGCTAGAGAGACAGAGCCCTAAGGGAAATTTCAAATTCGGTAGTTGTAATTTTTGCTCCCTTCTGTGAAAATTGGCCATTTAACCCATGAAGTGAGACAATTGATCTCCTGCAAGACCAAATATGTCGTCTATACTGTACTTTACCCATGTGGAAGGTTTTACGCGGGGAAAACGATCAGGAATTTGTTCATTAGATTCAGGGAAAATTGTAGGTCGATCGGGACTGGGGTAGGTTCCACTCGTTTAATAGAGCACGTCAGGGCTGAGCACAACGGTGATCCAAACACTTTGAGGTTTTTGGGGCTGGAAAGGATTGAAATGCCCCCTAAGGAAGGTGATATGCATAAGCTGTTACTCCAGTAGGAAGCAAAATGGATAATGAAACTGAAGGCCCAGGGCCCATTGGGACTCAATGAGAGAAATGACCTGTCATTGTTTTTATAGGATGGGTTATTTAAATATTTTAATGTATATATGTATGTATTGTTCTAAAGGGTAGTAGGGTTGTTTATAAGAAAAAGTTTTTTTAATAATGTCACTTTATCACTGCACTTTAGTTAATTGTTGACCCGGCACATGGTCATTTGTAATGATATTCCTTGAGGGAATTCCTAAGTATGTTATGCACCTTATTTTTAGCTGCTATGCTATGTATTTGCACTTGAAGGGGTTAATGGTTAATAGGAGTGCCTATATAATGAAAGGCAACACCTCCCTTTCTGTTGTTACCTGTAGAAGCACTACTGTAGCACGAAACGGCCCGTTGTCATAACCCCCTCCGTCTCCCCTGCACCCCCTGTGTACTGCTTCTGCCACTGCTTGTGAAGATATCTGTTTAATGAATAAAGAGCACTGAGACTTGGACCGATGAGTGCCGCCTCGTTCCTCATAACGTTGCTACAGACACAGCGGAAGATAATCTCCTCCAAGGTCATCTGCAGGTGAATCCTGTCCCGCAGTTCTCTTCTTCTTTCTTCTTCTTTCTTCTTTCTTCTTCCTTCTTCTTCTTTTCTTCTTTCTTCTTCTTTCTTTCTTCTTCTTCTTTCTTCTTCTTCTTTTTCTTTCCTCTCCCTGCCGCTGCTGGTTCATTTAAAATAGCGGGCGGTGAAGTCGGCTTTCCCGCCCTGCTATTTCAAATGAACAACTGACTTCATCAGCTGTTCATCAGCTGTTCATTAGAAATAGCAGGGCGGGAAAGCCGACTTCACCACCCGCTATTCTAAACGAACCAGTGGTGGAGGCAGGGAGATCAGCGGCGGCAGCCCGGAGTAAAAGATCAGAGGCGGCTGCCTGGATCTCCGCCACTGATCTCCGTCTCCCGGCCGCAGCCACTGATTGGATGGCAGGGCGGCTCACATCATATTTTCATGTGAACGCATGTGGACAATCTCCGCTGCGTTCACATGAAAATGTTTGTGTTCGGCACTGCGTATGCGTATGTGCTCCATATTCTGCAGTGCTGAACAAAAATGTGAACCAGCCTTATACCACAAGACTGTCTTCAACCCATACCTTAGGGGTAAAACTGTTTTCAATTGATGCATATCTAACCAGGGTATGTTGATATTTAGCTTATCTTATCCATCAACTCAGATACAATTGCAACATCCTTTGCTCTTTTACCTATCCTTCCTTTCTCTTTCAAGACTCTACCCAGTATCTAAAGGTTACCACTGAGCATAAAGAAACTAAAGCATATGGCTCTTTATGACGTCTTCCTACTACATTACATATATATATATATATATATATACACTGTGTTCCAAATTATTATGCAATTTGGTTTTAAGTGCCATAGGGTTTTATTTTTTTTCAATGAAACCCATTGATGGTATTGTAGAAGTTCTGGGATCAACAGGTTGTGCTACAGTCCGCGCTGCCCGGTCATCCAAGGAAACACAAGGGAAGCAATGTTCCAAGTAAAGAAGTTTCTTTATTCTTCAAACCAACGCGTTTCGGCGCCCAATCCTGGCGCCGTCTTCAGGGTGTTGATGGTATTGTGTCTCAGGGTTCTTTGGATCATTGAAATCCATCTCAGATGTCTGTGATAATTAGTTTGGCAGGTGAGCCCAATAAAAGGAAAACTGGGTGTTCCACATATTACGCAGGCCACAGTTTTCAAGTAACATGGGAAAGAAAAAGGATCTCTCTGCTACCGAAAAGCAACAAATAGTGCGATGCCTTGGACAAGGGATGAAAACATTTGATATTGCACGACAACTTAAGCGTGATCATCGTATTGTGAAGAGATTTGTGGCTGATTCTGACCACAGATGTTTTCGTGCAGATAAAGGCAGAATGAGGAAGGTTTCTGCCAGGCAAGTTCATCAGATTAAGAGAGCAGCTGCTAAAAAGGCCTTACAAACCAACAAACAGATATTTGAAGCTGCTGGTGCCTCTGGAGTCCCTCAAACCTCAAGGTGTAGGATCCTTCAAAGGCTTGCTGTGGTGCATAAACCTACTATTCGGCCACCCCTAAACAGTGCTCACAAGCAGAAACAGTTGCAGTGGGTCCAGATATACATGAAGACTAATTTTCAAACAGTCTTGTTTACTGATGAGTGCCGAGCAACCCTGGATGGTCCAGATGAATAGAGTAGTGGGTGGTTGGTGGATGCCACCATGTCCCAACAAGGCTGCGACATCAGCAAGGAGGTGGAGGAGTCATGTTTTGGGCTGGAATCATTGGGAAACAGCTGGTAGGCCCCTTTAAGGTTCCTGAAGGTGTGAAAATGACCTCTGCAACGTATATAGAGTTTCCAACTGAGAACTTTCTTCCATGGTACAAAATGCAAAATCATCCTTATGCATGTCAATTCACCATCTCATGCTACAAAGAATACCTCTGTGCCATTGGCTGCTATGGGCATAAAAGGAGATAAACTCATGGTGTGGCCACCATCTTCCCCTGACCTCAACCCTATTGAGAGCCTTAGGAGTATAATCAAGCAAAAGATCTATGAGGGTGGGAGGCAATTCACATCAAAACAGCAGCTCTGGGAGGCTATTCTGACATCATCCAAAGAAATACAAGCAGAAACTCTCCAGAAACTCCCAATATCAATGGATGCTAGAATTGTGAAGGTGATATCAAAGTAGGGTTCCTATGTTAACATGTAACTTGGCCTGTTAGGATGTTTTGGAGTTAATCATTGTCATTTGGTGACATCACAGATTCATGTGTCTTTATATAAAATAAAAGGACATTTGGGGATATCACATCTCCAAGAGACTCCATTTTGAGGACAATGAACTTTGGACACTTCTGTGAACTCTCTCGCTTCGATTTATTGCTTTCCACAACTCACTTAAGTATTTTCAGGTCTCCACAGGCTACCATATAATAATAATACAATTTCTTCCACTTATCTTAGAATTTTGTTTTCACTTTCCCAGGTCCTCTTCCCCTCCCTAACCTGTCGTATTTACTACAGCATCTAACACTGTTTTTGTTTTTTTTCTTTTGCTTATGTATATATGTATGCGTCTTCAGAATTTGTGTCATTATTAGCCTGATGAAGGGGCCACAGTGTCCCGAAAGCTTGCTATGCTAACCATCTTTACAGTTGGCCATTAAAAGGAATCAACCACTGAGGACTCTGAGATTCCAATATTTTTATATATATATATATATACATATATAACTAGAAAGAAATGCTCTGCAGCACTCGGTTACTACCAAAGATGTACATGTGCTAACAAGCTATATATATATATGAGAAAAAAGTTAAAAACTTACGTTTTTTCAAAAAACTCAAAATCATATCTTTTTATTCTGAAGTTCTTGGTACATACATTGGCCAATGTCTGTTTGCTCGTCGACTGCGACAAAGTGACTTCAGGTCCGACGAGTCCTACTCTGATATCCCTATCCTCCTTGTCCACCCCCCACCTCTCAGTGGGCAGACCCCATCTCAACCCTAGATCACCTGCAGTCAACAAGGGTGCAATTGCAGCATGGAACCAGCAACTCCATAAAATACAAAGCAGAAAAAAAACTGCATAGCACTCACAGACTAATGTGAACCGGTGCCAGCAGGGCTGCTGAATCAAATAACTAGAAAGAAATGCTCTGCAGCACTCGGTTACTACCAAAGATGTACATGTGCTAACAAGCTATATATATATATGAGAAAAAAGTTAAAAACTTACGTTTTTTCAAAAAACTCAAAATCATATCTTTTTATTCTGAAGTTCTTGGTACATACATTGGCCAATGTCTGTTTGCTCGTCGACTGCGACAAAGTGACTTCAGGTCCGACGAGTCCTACTCTGATATCCCTATCCTCCTTGTCCACCCCACACCTCTCAGTGGGCAGACCCCATCTCAACCCTAGATCACCTGCAGTCAACAAGGGTGCAATTGCAGCATGGAACCAGCAACTCCATAAAATACAAAGCAGAAAAAAAACTGCATAGCACTCACAGACTAATGTGAACCGGTGCCAGCAGGGCTGCTGAATCAAATAACTAGAAAGAAATGCTCTGCAGCACTCGGTTACTACCAAAGATGTACATGTGCTAACAAGCTATATATATATATGAGAAAAAAGTTAAAAACTTACGTTTTTTCAAAAAACTCAAAATCATATCTTTTTATTCTGAAGTTCTTGGTACATACATTGGCCAATGTCTGTTTGCTCGTCGACTGCGACAAAGTGACTTCAGGTCCGACGAGTCCTACTCTGATATCCCTATCCTCCTTGTCCACCCCCCACCTCTCAGTGGGCAGACCCCATCTCAACCCTAGATCACCTGCAGTCAACAAGGGTGCAATTGCAGCATGGAACCAGCAACTCCATAAAATACAAAGCAGAAAAAAAACTGCATAGCACTCACAGACTAATGTGAACCGGTGCCAGCAGGGCTGCTGAATCAAATAACTAGAAAGAAATGCTCTGCAGCACTCGGTTACTACCAAAGATGTACATGTGCTAACAAGCTATATATATATATGAGAAAAAAGTTAAAAACTTACGTTTTTTCAAAAAACTCAAAATCATATCTTTTTATTCTGAAGTTCTTGGTACATACATTGGCCAATGTCTGTTTGCTCGTCGACTGCGAGAAAGTGACTTCAGGTCCGACGAGTCCTACTCTGATATCCCTATCCTCCTTGTCCACCCCCCACCTCTCAGTGGGCAGACCCCATCTCAACCCTAGATCACCTGCAGTCAACAAGGGTGCAATTGCAGCATGGAACCAGCGACTCCATAAAATACAATCACATTAGTCTGTGAGTGCTATGCAGTTTTTTTTCTGCATTGTATTTTATGGAGTTGCTGGTTCCATGCTGCAATTGCACCCTTGTTGACTGCAGGTGATCTAGGGTTGAGATGGGGTCTGCCCACTGAGAGGTGGGGGGTGGACAAGGAGGATAGGGATATCAGAGTAGGACTCGTCGGACCTGAAGTCACTTTCTCGCAGTCGACGAGCAAACAGACATTGGCCAATGTATGTACCAAGAACTTCAGAATAAAAAGATATGATTTTGAGTTTTTTGAAAAAACGTAAGTTTTTAACTTTTTTCTCATATATATATATAGCTTGTTAGCACATGTACATCTTTGGTAGTAACCGAGTGCTGCAGAGCATTTCTTTCTAGTTATTTGATTCAGCAGCCCTGCTGGCACCGGTTCACATTAGTCTGTGAGTGCTATGCAGTTTTTTTTCTGCTTTGTATTTTATGGAGTTGCTGGTTCCATGCTGCAATTGCACCCTTGTTGACTGCAGGTGATCTAGGGTTGAGATGGGGTCTGCCCACTGAGAGGTGGGGGTGGACAAGGAGGATAGGGATATCAGAGTAGGACTCGTCGGACCTGAAGTCACTTTGTCGCAGTCGACGAGCAAACAGACATTGGCCAATGTATGTACCAAGAACTTCAGAATAAAAAGATATGATTTTGAGTTTTTTGAAAAAACGTAAGTTTTTAACTTTTTTCTCATATATATATATAGCTTGTTAGCACATGTACATCTTTGGTAGTAACCGAGTGCTGCAGAGCATTTCTTTCTAGTTATTTGATTCAGCAGCCCTGCTGGCACCGGTTCACATTAGTCTGTGAGTGCTATGCAGTTTTTTTCTGCTTTGTATTTTATGGAGTTGCTGGTTCCATGCTGCAATTGCACTCTTGTTGACTGCAGGTGATCTAGGGTTGAGATGAGGTCTGCCCACTGAGAGGTGGGGGTGGACAAGGAGGATAGGGATATCAGAGTAGGACTCGTCGGACCTGAAGTCACTTTGTCGCAGTCGACGAGCAAACAGACATTGGCCAATGTATGTACCAAGAACTTCAGAATAAAAAGATATGATTTTGAGTTTTTTGAAAAAACGTAAGTTTTTAACTTTTTTCTCATATATATATATAGCTTGTTAGCACATGTACATCTTTGGTAGTAACCGAGTGCTGCAGAGCATTTCTTTCTAGTTATTTGATTCAGCAGCCCTGCTGGCACCGGTTCACATTAGTCTGTGAGTGCTATGCAGTTTTTTTCTGCTTTGTATTTTATGGAGTTGCTGGTTCCATGCTGCAATTGCACTCTTGTTGACTGCAGGTGATCTAGGGTTGAGATGGGGTCTGCCCACTGAGAGGGTGGGGGTGGACAAGGAGGATAGGGATATCAGAGTAGGACTCGTCGGACCTGAAGTCACTTTGTCGCAGTCGACGAGCAAACAGACATTGGCCAATGTATGTACCAAGAACTTCAGAATAAAAAGATATGATTTTGAGTTTTTTGAAAAAACGTAAGTTTTTAACTTTTTTCTCATATATATATATATAGCTTGTTAGCACATGTACATCTTTGGTAGTAACCGAGTGCTGCAGAGCATTTCTTTCTAGTTATTTGATTCAGCAGCCCTGCTGGCACCGGTTCACATTAGTCTGTGAGTGCTATGCAGTTTTTTTTCTGCTTTGTATTTTATGGAGTTGCTGGTTCCATGCTGCAATTGCACCCTTGTTGACTGCAGGTGATCTAGGGTTGAGATGGGGTCTGCCCACTGAGAGGTGGGGGGTGGACAAGGAGGATAGGGATATCAGAGTAGGACTCGTCGGACCTGAAGTCACTTTGTCGCAGTCGACGAGCAAACAGACATTGGCCAATGTATGTACCAAGAACTTCAGAATAAAAAGATATGATTTTGAGTTTTTTGAAAAAACGTAAGTTTTTAACTTTTTTCTCATATATATATATAGCTTGTTAGCACATGTACATCTTTGGTAGTAACCGAGTGCTGCAGAGCATTTCTTTCTAGTTATTTGATTCAGCAGCCCTGCTGGCACCGGTTCACATTAGTCTGTGAGTGCTATGCAGTTTTTTTCTGCTTTGTATTTTATGGAGTTGCTGGTTCCATGCTGCAATTGCACTCTTGTTGACTGCAGGTGATCTAGGGTTGAGATGAGGTCTGCCCACTGAGAGGTGGGGGGTGGACAAGGAGGATAGGGATATCAGAGTAGGACTCGTCGGACCTGAAGTCACTTTGTCGCAGTCGACGAGCAAACAGACATTGGCCAATGTATGTACCAAGAACTTCAGAATAAAAAGATATGATTTTGAGTTTTTTGAAAAAACGTAAGTTTTTAACTTTTTTCTCATATATATATATAGCTTGTTAGCACATGTACATCTTTGGTAGTAACCGAGTGCTGCAGAGCATTTCTTTCTAGTTATTTGATTCAGCAGCCCTGCTGGCACCGGTTCACATTAGTCTGTGAGTGCTATGCAGTTTTTTTTCTGCTTTATATATATATATATATATATATATATATATATATATATATATACTTTATGCACATATATTGTAAATATCTTGTTAATATGACAGCATCTTATTGTATATATTTCTATCTTTTCCAGCGTCTATGTGATCAAGGTCTATACTAGGCCGATACGTCATTATCTGTCGCTTCACTAAAGCACTATAAATAAAGACTCACTTAAAGCATACCATCATTTAGTATGTATGCAGTGATTACTTGAACCATACCACAGTTCCTGTGTTGAGATAATCTTATATAAGTGTCCCTGCTATGTACTGTGTAATGGATGTGTCTGACCGTACAGGGACATGGTCTGGTGATACCATATCGCCTGTGATGAGATAATCTTATATATGTATCCCTGCTATGTATCACCACAGCTGCCATCCTGTCGTTCCCAGAGGTCCTGCACCACAGTGTCAGCCATCAATAGCCGAATACCACGGGTGGAGTCATGACAATCATCCCTAAACCCGTATTCCCCAAACTTTTATTGACACCACCAAGGTAACAGGTCTGGGTCTCGACCCCCGTGACTCCCCAGCAGAACTGTTGCCTGGTTCCAAGTACCCCACGGCCCTGAGGGGGCATGTCAACTTGGTGTCACAAACAGGATGAACAGGCCCTATGCTGCCAGGTCCCGTGCGCCTGCAGGGTTGTATTGAAAAGACTGTGTTTATGAGAGTAGAGTAATGGCAGCCACAACAAACTGAAAACACGTGCTGGTCGGGGGTACATGCCACAGTCCTCCATCGTGGGCCGGGGCCAGCACATAGCAGGAAAAATGGCCTACACTCCATTTATCCTTCGAGAACTGGGAGGACTGCCCAAGAGACTGGATTGCTCCACCCTGAGGTGTGGCCTACGGCAAAAGCAAAAGGATGCCGCCCACGGAAGGAGGGGGAAGGAGAGAGTTCTGGCAGTGGCAGAGTAGCAAGGTGCGGCGCGAGAGACGCAGGAGAGAACTCAGTTGGCGCTATGGCGAGTAGAGGTCAGGAGAACCCGGAGCATGGGGTAGAAGTGGAAGACTCCCCCAGCAGACCGGAGAAGGACCTGAGCTGGCTGCCTGTGATGGACCTTGACTTCTTGAAGGAATAGTTGTGAGAGCCAAGAGGCAGAACGATGGCTGCGCAGAGCCCTGGAGTGAAACTGCCAGCATGGAGCCAGCTGATGGAACAGGAGGTGCACTTTGTGAGCGAGGTGGGAGTAGAAGCCAGCAGAATCGTGGAGGCAGATGAGGGAGAGACGCAGCAGCCATGGAGGATCTGAGCACAGACCAGTGTGGGGTGAAGATAAACAGAGCCTGTGAGGAAGGGAAAGATCTTATCTCTAGGCATGAGCTGAGTCCAGAGGAGAAGGAAAAATTAACCTTTCCAGGGCAGAACTCACTCTGGGCTTTGGAGCTAGGGATGGGCGAGTCTACTCGCTAGGACTCGTTACTCGGCGAGTAGTAAAGGACTCGCAGGACTCGGTACTCGGCGAGTTTCCCAGCGATTACTCGCACAGTAACGAGTCCAATGCAAGTCAATGGCAATCCTAGTTTTGTCAGAGTTTACTTTTTCTCACTCGCTATATCACATCGCTATGTAGCTTGAATCTCCCCAAATCGTTTAAACAATCGCACCGCTTCACGAATACCTGCTGTCAGCAGCGAGTCTGAGCGAGTCTACGAATCCGAGTCCTGTATAATTGTTATAACAGCTCCCGCTGTTACTTCCGGTGCCGCCTATTAAGCTCATTACATATTCACTGCACTGTCAAACTAACAGCCAATCACAGGAGCTCACACTCTGTGGGAGCCTCTGTGATTGGCTGTTGTAATCAGACTGATTTTCTCAGTCTGGACAGTGATTCTGCTTGGTTGCCATACACATTAGTGTATGGCAACCAACCTGGCGTTGCAGGGTGTAAAATAAATAATTATTTAAAAAAAAAAACGTGTGGGGCTTCGCAGCATTTCCCTCACCCCGCTGAGAATACCAGCCCTTAGCTGCTTAGTTTTACCTTGGCTGGCATGGAAAATAGGGCGGAGCCCACGCATTTTTTTTTTCCAGCGAAGGGGAAATTAAGCAGCTGAGGGTGGCAGCTCGCAGTTTGCCTGCTTTCATCGGGCTAGACATAAAAATGCTGCGAAGCCCCACGTGTTTTTTTTTTTAAATAATTATTTATTTTACACCCGTGGACCCATGGCCGGGGTGCATCACATGGGTTATCGGCTTAGGAACCTGTTCACATGAGCCGGTTTTCCTGTGTGTGAGTGATGTAGTCCTGTCCGGTACACAGTGTGTTAATAGTGGAAGGAATCATGAGACCAATGAGCGGCTGAGAGAGCAATGTGTGTACTGAGTGCATAGCAGCCCAGGTGGGTGTGTCAGTGTGGATGTGGCAGCTACGATAAGAGCTAGCCCAGGTGTTTTGTGTGAGACACAACAGAGAGGCCAGACTAGAGATTAATGTAGATGAGAGCAGTCCAGAGCTCTATGGTGTGAAGACGTGCAGAGGCGATCCGTCCCGTTGGGTGATGAGGGGAGCCGGCTTATCTCCGTGTGGAAGGCCCCTGACCCTCTGTTGCTTGTGTGCGAACTGGTGACCAGGAACGAGACGTTATGGCTCCTAGAGTGGGGAAACCGTGGCTGAACCAGGTGGACGCTGGGCTGGACATGGGGCGAACACGTCCGGTAAGGAGCCCTTGGGGATACATGGTGTACCCGTGACTCAGGTTGCTAGACCCGGATCCGTGCCCGGTAAGACAGCAGTTCTCATATGCTAGAGTGAACTGTGTACGATGTGTGAATCATGCCAGGCGGGCATAGCCGCCGTTGGGTCCGACTAGACAGTCGGTAAAGGACCCGTAGAAGTATATGATGGCTTATGTAAAAGTGCCATGTATGACAGATGATTGCCTATGTAAAAGGGACATGTAAGATGTCTGTGGCATAGCCCCAGCGAGTGTGTGAACCTGTGGCCAGACGCAGGGGTTAGGAGGGCTCCTAGAGTGGGGAACCAAGGCTGATCCTGGAGGGCGCTCGACTCAGGCGTGGTGCACAGTCGTCGACCTGGAGACCTGCCTGAGTAGGGAGGTTTGGTGGCGGCTGGTGGCCTGCACATGTGGTGAGGAGGCCTTGGCTGTGAGCTTGTGTGAGGATGTATGTGATCCATGCATGTGTTATGATGGATCACATGCGGTGTGTAAGGTCCAGGTCAGGCTGGAGCCTGTACTAGGGGTTAGTAATAAAGTGTGGTGCTGGGTAAATAAAGCCAGGCGGCTGGTACCGCCATTGGGACTCACAGGGCCCGTTGATAAGTGGGTATAACTATTTATTGTAAATGTATGTGTAACGTAGACCACCGGTGACCACCATGGGAGCTGTCATTAGTGCTCCAAGGGTCTGAAGGAGATGTGGTTTACAGGTCCTGGTTACTGTAAGACGTATATGTGCAATACGGTTCTATGTTATATGTAATGTAATGTATTATGTGATGTGCTGTTCTAGTGTAATGTATGTATTATGTGATGTGCTTATGATCAATGTTTAATGTGCTACCCGGGTTATGCAATGTATGTGAGAAATAAACGGGTAGCCATTTGAAAAATCATAAGCACGTGTTGGTGTCATTATGCAGCAAGTGAGTTCCCTGGGTCGCTACCTCACTCTATATAAATATATAGAAATACAAATGGAGAAAAGTATATTTTATAAATGCATACATCAAAAAAAATAATAAAATAAATCATGACCCCACCCCTTGCTATAAAGCATTTGGCCATAATGCACATTGAAGGCTTGACAAAGGACACTAGTTGTAGGAAAACGTGTTGCCTTGTGTGGTGCCCCAATGGTCAGTGCGCCACAGTAGGGGTGCTGCACCCACAGACGAGTATGCAGTTATTACTGTCACAGGGAGGAGTAAGGTTTGCCAGTGGATCTCACCCCAGCACTCCCACACTCGAGCCTAGGCAAATGGTTGGAGCCCAGACCCTAGGGGGAGAGTTAGGGGAAGAGGGAAGTCACACAGTGGAGTTCTAGTTTGCACTGAGGAGCGAAGGAGAGGGGAGCCTCCGAGGGAGAGAAGGAGACTCCCAGGGAGGGGGCCTAGAGAAGAGGCAGCCCAGGAACAGAGAGAGGGGACCCCAGAGCAGAGCGTCCATACTTCGGGGGGACCCTAGTCCATCTAACGGAGTACCGGCTCTGAGGATACGGTGCAGGGTGTTCAGCCACTGAGCCATCTACACTGGTCGTCACGGGTCAGTCCATCAACCCTGACACCCTGTCTACAAAGTGCAGCCTCGGCAGTATCGCCCACCAAAGGTCGAGCCCCTTCAGAGATAGAAAGGAGGGAATCTCACAGCACCCCAACGGGCCTGGTATACAAGAAGGCTGTGCTGGGGCAGGTTTTAGCAGCAGGACACGGGATCGTCAAAAGAAAGTATACTACGGGATCCACTGAATGACCTTGCGAATCTCTGTGACTACCAGCTACTTGATAATAGACTGTTTGTGCTGTAACCTGAACTGCCATATGAACTGGTTTACAGAGTAAAGTACCCGTGTAGAGTGACAAAGTTCATCTGCTGCACTGCTCCACAGATCATCTCCACATCCAGAACCACAACCATCAGTGCTGGTCTGCCCCGGGGACTCAGCTCCACCTGCAGGGAGCTGCTCCATCAAAGCTGCAGTATCATCTCCCCCAGAGGTCTGAAGTGGCGTTGGTGCGCATCACCAGAATCTGCAGGTGGCGTCACGACAAATTTTATTTCCATTCCCTAACCCCTTTTCAGTTGATCACCAGGGCCATGGGTCTGGGCAGGCCACCAGTGACATCCCAACTACAGCAGGGCCCAGACACCCGAGTCCCCATAGAACCCTACATGATTCATCTGCAGCGCCCCATTCCCTGTATGTGCCTGTATGTCCAGTATTACTGTGCAATGTATATGGGAGTTGCTGAGAAGATCATTAAAGGAATTCTATTTGCAATATCTCTAGAAGCTGGATCGCTTGTTTCTTTCCACAATTGGTACTGCACCCATCCCACAGTTGTTGTATTCCTGTTCTTGGGAAACAGGATGGTAAAGTACAAGACCCCACAAAAGCACGTGACACACCTGGTCCCAGGGATGGCAGATTCGATAGAGGGAAGGCTCAGTTAGTCAATGACACGAAAGGAAGAAAGTTGGAGGGTGGCAAGTTAGTCTAAGGCAGTCGAGAGGAAGCAGTGGAAGGAGGAGGACCCTGAGGACTTGAGCAGCAAGGAGCTCATCCTGGGTCCCGGGGAACAGCAGGCTGTAGCGAGGCAGAGGGAGCCCCAGGGGGGACGGGCAGTGGGTGATCCACCCATGAGCCTGAATCTGAGTGAAGCAGAGAGGCAGGTTGAGAACCAGGGGACTGGCCCTGAAGGTGATGAGGAGACTCTATGCTCCAATCACGTAACCAGTGGCCACCAGATCTTGAGGAGCTGTGGCCGACTCCCGACACATCTGCCGAGAAGATCCGTGGCTGCTGGATTGGGGCACTGTGTGTGGAGGCGCGCGTAGGAGAGAGGCGGACAGGCAGCACTGAGAGAGAAAGCACACCCGTGAAGGAAGGAACATAAAGGGCGTGTCTTGGACGAGCTATCCCGAATCACTGAGCACTAACTATCTGGACTGAGATTGTGCAAGGACAGTACCCTGTAACACCACCAAGTGAGAAGTTAAGTAAACTGGGTATAGAACTCAGAACCATGTGTGAGACTGTTCATTTCCCGCTTGTGGAGCGGAAAACTGATAAGAAGCAGAGTTCGTGGAAGACCTGCCTGTGAGTCGCCCCAATTCCCCTCTCCTGACAGAAATGACCCTGCTGTCCCTATATCACCGAACATTACGCCGGTTGCCCTGGGGAACCGCTCCACCCTTGGAGAGCAAAACCACCACAGCTGCCATCCCATCTTCTCCAGAGGTCCCGCACCGCAGCATTAGCCATCAATAGCCGAATACTACAGGTGGTGTCACGACAACCATCCCTAAACCCGTATTCCCCGAACTTTTATTGACACTGCCAGTGTTACGGAGCCAGGTCTTGGCCCCCGTGACTCCCCAGCAGAACTGTTGCCCAGTTCCGAGTACCCCACGGCCCTGGGGGGCGTGTCAGTATATTTCCCAGAAGAACATTGCGGCTATAAGTCTCTTCAGCCGGCAGGCAGAATGATCTCCACAAGAATAGCTGTTCCCCCAGACCTAGTAAAAAGTAAATGCTCCAGAAACGTTTTTTTAAGGCCCCCTTCACAGTACGTTTTTTGTACATCTGTGTGGATCCTTGAATATCAAGGACCACATGGACAGGCACTGATCTGTGCCAACGGATGCCAACTGATGTCCACGCGCCGTTCTTTTAACGGATCCGTCATCAGTTAGCAGAGATAGGGCTGGGAGGAGCTATACCTTACTTCTGAGTCTGCTCAGTACAGCAAAACAGATCCATTTTACGGATCCGTTTTTTTCACGGATCCGTCTCCACAGACCCATGTTATTTGACGTGGACTACGATGGATCTGTTTCTGTCCGTTTGTGTCCGCTTTCTTGAAGGCAGACCAAAATCGGAGCAGTCTCTGATTCTGCGTACATGAAAAAAGCATACACAAACGGATCCCTGACAAAAATGACACAAACAGATGACCATATAGGACCAATCCGTGCCCATAGGGATACATGGGAGGTCAAAACAGATCCCTGGCTATCCGTTTCAAAACAGATAGACAAGGATCCCCAAAAACACAGTGTGAAGGGGGCCTAAGGGGCAATGGAAGTATTTACCAAGGCAGGAATCTCAGTAATGGATTGTTGGGTATAGTCCGCAGAATAATAACACTCCGCAGATCAACTGAGCCACGAAATGCGGCACATTGTTATTTCTCCCCCAGGTTTCATTTATACTCTACTTCAGGCTTACTTACAGGGAATCATTGTTAGGCTGATAACATCTCCTGGAGAGGGTGTTGGGGTTCCTTACCACTGAAAATAAACATGTATGTAATATGAAAATATTATCTTTACTAAAAACATTATTTTGAAAATGGATAATTATCCTCTAAAGAAATCGTCTTTAGCTGCTTGTAATGGATAATTCGGAGTAAGAAGGAATGACACATTATTCTTACTGAACAGATCATTACAATAAGACAAGTGACAGCTTCACGCTCATTAATGTCCTGTATTTTGTGAACCATGTCTCTTCTGTTGACGGCAAACTTAATTTTCTGTTCCTATGAAAACAAAGGATGGAATTAAAGTACGTATTTCACCCCAAGCATGGCCTAATCATTTTGGCTTATCCAATCTAGTCTCACTTGTTGGGTTTGGACTAACAGAACATTATCTGGTATCTAATTAGAGCTTCTGGAATGCAAAGAAATCTAAGATATTAAGGACTTGTGCCTGCTCTGGGATTGAGAATTTCTGTCATTTATGACATTAGAGGCTTGATACACGGTATGGTCCATGTTGGAAGGTGTGATTATTGTGTTTTATGAGATATGATGAATATTATATACACAGGGGACAGTGGCACAGCTAGAGTCCGATAGGCTCTGGGGCAAAATTTGGACCATCGGGGGATGGTCAGATGTATGGTCCAGGCTCAGCATTCTAAATTCTATAAAAACGTATAAATTGCCCCCTCTCCCCCTTCATTATGTATTCATTATGTATACCATCCTGGTATATATCTCCCCATCCTTGTATATATGGCCTCATCCTCAATCTACTCGATGATCTATTCAGGATTGCCAATGGCTTCGGAGAATAACCAGTTAATCTCTAAAGGGGATAATAGAGAAAAAGAGCCGGCGCAGATCTAAGTGTAGAGATTATTTGATCTTGGTCTAGGTGGTAATGATCAAAAAATGCTCACCTTTTTGGTGTCTTTTGTTCATACAGTATAAGGTTTTCTCTTAGGCTTGCAGCCTTCCTCTCCGGAGGGATCAGGTCTTCTCAAGGGAGCCTGGTTCGTCAGTATATGGTTTAAATAGCACCGGACTTTGAGGAATAGCGCTTCCTTAAGAGGCACAATAATTTCTTCCAAGAGTTCTTTAATTCATTTAAAAGTCAATAATTCCATATATTGCAGTACAGTACAACGCGTTTCGACTTACATACAAGTCTTCCTCAGGTACATGTGATAATCACATGTTTATCACATGCACCTGAGGAAGACTTGTATGTAAGTCGAAACGCGTTGTACTGTACTGCAATATATGGAATTATTGACTTTTAAATGAATTAAAGAACTCTTGGAAGAAATTATCGTGCCTCTTAAGGAAGCGCTATTCCTCAAAGTCCGGTGCTATTTAAACAATGGTTTCGGAGAGCTAGACCTCAGGTATCAGAGAACTTGTCTGTCTTCTTAGTACACGATTCTACAAAATCTTTTGCAGCTATCAGATGTATGATCCTAAATTCGATCAAATTCCTTTACAACTGGATCTGATCCACTGATTGTGCACATTGCTTAAGACCTCTTTCATTAATATTAAGGAATTGCCAAGCTGTCATTCTTCATTTTGGCATATTGCGATAAATGGATTTGTTCTATAAGTCATACTTTCTTCTTGGCTGTACGGTCAATAGTGTTATGTTCTCATTGCTAAATTATAGATCAGAGGTTTGGCACAAAAGTTCCCAAAATCCAGAACGTGCAGAGACATCAAATGTAATCAATATAAATGTTCTATTTACATTCAATTTAATGACTTCTTCATTCTGGAAAGCGATTGTCCCTGGACGAACAACGGATCATTGTTAATTTGTCTCAATATATCAAACGACACGAGGCTGTAACGAAAAGTAATGATCTTAAGTGACATCATCCAGTGATTACAGCCAGTTAATATAATGGCACATTGTAAATTAAGTGACAATGAAGCAAAATGTTAACATTTTTTAAATATTCTGTAAACAACCAAGAACTAGAAAATCTTTCTCCAGCAAAATCACATCACGACCATTTATTTGCCAGTGTATTATTATCTTACCGGTTTAACACCATCACGACAGGGTTTGACCCCAAATTTAACAAGACATCAATTGAATAGATCTCGTCGGCCTGATAAGAATACTGTGTATTCACCATTGACAATCTGTGTCAGAATGGATGTATATTTTCTGATTAATGCTTTTGTAATGCCCTGGTAATGAGGCGCTTTCCGTTCACTGCTATCCACCCCCAGGCAGTATCCACAGCCAGTAGAATGACCACATACTCTGGTCTAGGGGATAACAGCTGCAGAGCGGGGAATTATAACATGGAGTAACTTCTGTACAGTTCACTTGGGTAATCGACAGCAGATACAGTTCAGGTTAGAATCTGACACAAAAATTGAGGTTCTGGCACTTTCAGAACCCATGTTATTTAAGCGTGTCAGTAGTGGATAGTTTTAAGAAAGTTTAGAATCTTTTGGTGGCATAGAAGCAGAAGAGGAGATCTATAACAAGAGTATTTACAGACCTGTCATCCTGTATCCATTTCACAGCTTGTCAAAGTACGTGCAGCAAATATACTTGAAGCAAATAGTGAAAAAATGTGGTGAGGCGGATAACCCTCGATTTCATCAACATGTGGGCAATAGATTCTTCTGTACACTTTCAGCGTGACCTACTGCTGGAGAAGCACGGGTTAATTCGGACAGCGAGGACCCAGGGTTAAAGGTCTTTAGTCATTTTGGCTGTAGAAGTCAGAGGAAAAATCCTAGGCCTTAGGTCTGGCTGAAAATCTTGAGAGGCAGAGGATGATGAATTCTGATAGGCATGGAGCCTGGAGGCGGTGATGAGACCCCTCACATGTGGTCTGTTCTGTGTCACATCATGTACCAGACTACTTTGGGGACTTTCCAGATCTCTGTCTTGTCTAGACAGAGACTGGAGGTAGCTCCTCCTAATGATCCTGGTGACAGAGTCACTTGTCAATAGAATCAACACTCAATTCTGTGTCAGATTGTACATTGTGAGATTAATATAAATCATGCATTTCACCAGCAGATGGTGCTGGAACACAACAAATGAAAAGTGATTTAATAGAACCACTGAAACACATACCTGAAGACTATATGAGATTAATGAGGTTTAGATTCATTTAAAGGGAACCAACCACCTCAGATGACGTCTATAAGCAGTTAATACATGTCCCTGCACCCTACCTACACCATTCCAGCTATGTTTTTGCTAAGAATATTGATAAAAGCAAACCGAAATAAACACTTTGTAAACTTACATGCCTGCGTACTTGAGGGCGTCTCCCTCGGGCTCTCGTACTAGAGGGCTGTGTCTCCAGCAGCTTGACTGGCTTCTCTAGCCCTCCCTCTTACTTTGCAGGACGTCACATGAAGGGACGGGAGCTGCCTTGCGTGCCCGCCCACTGATAGATAACATCACGCCCTCTCACTTTCTAAGAGTCTGGCCGCGTCATGAAAGGGGTGGGGCTAAATCGCGGTGAGCCCCGCCCCTTTCAATGACGCGATTTAGCCCGCCCCTTTCATGACGCGGCCAGACTCTTAGGGTGCTTTCACATCAGCGTTTTTCGTAATTCGCGGCAGATGCGGTGAAAAAACCGCATCTGCCGCGTTTGCCGCATAACCGTTCCACTTGCGGCGCGGTTGCGTTTTTTTCTATGCAAAGTATAGGCGTACTTGCGGCAGGTGCGGCAAGTGCGGTTTTGCACTTGCGGCAGGTGCGGCCGCGAAAAAAACCGCGGCTTACTGCGGTTTTTTTCGCGGCCGCACCTGCCGCAAGTGCAAAACCGCACTTGCCGCACCTGCCGCAAGTACGCCTATACTTTGCATAGAAAAAACCGCAACCGCGCCGCAAGTGGAACGGTTATGCGGCAAACGCGGCAGATGCGGTTTTTTCACCGCATCTGCCGCAAATTACGAAAAACACTGATGTGAAAGGGCCCTTAGAAAGTGAGAGGGCGTGATGTTATCTATCAGTGGGCGGGCACGCAAGGCAGCTCCCGTCCCTTCATGTGACGTCCTGCAAAGTAAGAGGGAGGGCTAGAGAAGCCAGTCAAGCTGCTGGAGACACAGCCCTCTAGTACGAGAGCCCGAGGGAGACGCCCTCAAGTACGCAGGAATGTAAGTTTACAAAGTGCATATTTCGGTTTGCTTTTATCAATATTCTTAGCAAAAACATAGCTGGAATGGTGTAGATAGGGTGCAGGGACATGTATTAACTGCTTATAGACGTCATCTGAGGTGGTTGGTTCCCTTTAAACCCAAATAACAGTAGAAGGATAGCTAAGGAGTGAGTTGCAGTGTACAGAAGCTACTCACAGTCCAGGGTTACTTAAAGGGACATACACAGTCTGGACCGGGTAACTACATTTTTCCATCTAATATTTATAACAGCAGTGTATGAGTGCAGTGCAAGCTGGACTCATACAATGCTCATTTTGTTATCAGTGTTATTCATTGATAGTGTATTTCCAAAGTAAGTACACTAGCCTCATCAGGTGTAAGACATGCAGTTTGCTCTATGAGCCCTTGAAGGTTTACTTTTGCCACAAACATTTGTGTGCGGACACATTTTAGTTTCAGACAAAGACAACTGTATGCTTATAGACAACCACATTGGTATTCTCCTTTTTTGCAGGATTCTCTTTTATTAACCCTTTCCTGCTCCATACATGATTGTAGTGCCGAAGAGTTACCATGGCAGGTTGCTGAAAGCTCCCATCACCACAATCTTCACCCTCATATGAGTCCTGAAGGTATTACATGATGGAGAAGAATCTGCCTCTTTTTCTCAGCATTGAAGACACCAATGATCCTCACCAAATTCTGAATGTAGCATGGTGGTTCAGTGGTTAGCACACAGTGGCTCAGTGGTTAGCACTACAGTCTTGCAGCACTGGCGTCCTTGGCGCAAATCCTACTAAGTACAATGTATACCAGGAGTTTGCATGTTTTCCCTGTATTTGCTGGGATGCCTCCTGGTTTTCCAGTTTGCTTCCATTCTACAAAGACTTGGAACAGAGGTGTGACTACAATGGGTGCAGGGGTTACAATCACACCCTTTGCTGTAGCCTACAGATAAATACTAATGCTATTAAAGATTTGCAATAATTGGGGGCCCCATTGCAGCTTTTGCATCAGGGCCCGTGAGTTTCAAGTTACACCACTGATAGCGAATACAAATTGTGAGCCCCAAAGGGGACAGTGATGATTTCTGTAAAGTGGAAATACTAGCGCTATATAAGTGAGTAAATAATTAAATAAATAAGCTCTATTTGCTGAACTGCAGCAGGAAACATTGTAGTACCCTCCACCATGCGTCACTGCTGCCTGCAGACCTTCATTATTGTACTGATCTTCAGCCCCTCCGTGAACAAACTGCCCTCATCTTCAGACAGATATTTCACCTTACGACTCTTTAGTCCGGAGCATCTGCTGACATTGTTCTGCACCCCAGTCATGTTTTTGTGAGTAGTTGAGTTTGCGTGGCCTTGTTTCCAGTTGAAGGTATAGCATTTTGGTCACTGTTCTTCCATGAAGACCAAACTTCTGTGAAGGATGTGCCTGGATACCACTATTTAATGTCAGTTCTGACCTGATGTCAAACAAGTAAAAAATTATGTGGTGTTTATTGGAGTGCTAAGGCACACAAGAGGCAAAGATCAGAGTGTTTAAGTGCAAACCTTTATTAAAGGCTCAGTATACGCCACAACATGTTTTTTTAATAGCCAACTTCTATCTTCCTCAGGTAATAATAGCAGTTGGATATTGAAACATGTTGTGGCGTATACTGAGCCTTTAATAAAGGTTTGCGTTTAAACACTCTAATCTTTGCTTCTTGTGTGCCTTAGCACTCCAATAAACACCACACAATTTTTTTCTTGTTTCACATACTGTTTCCCCCTGTGCGGGTGAGTGGTGGGAGCTGCTTGACAGCACCGTTCCAAATCCGGAGTGAAGGACCTGCCGTGACGTCAATAGGAAACACCCATTCTGGTCACACGGTTGGGTCCCGTGACCAACGCTGGGAGGATCTCTGTGTCTTGGCGTCCCGGAGCATTCTCTCTACGCCAGCTCTCCTCTAAGGCTGTGTGCTCACGGTCCGGAGGAGCTGAGTGAAGCCGCAGGTGGCCGCAGGGAGACCGCAGCCGCCCTGTACTCACCATGTGCGCGGGTGCAGGGCGGCTTCTCCCTGCAGTCACCTAATGGCAGCCGCTTCCGACTCTGCAGCATGAAATAAACATACTGCGGAGGAGCGGACTGCCGGCAACCGGCACCGCAGCTCCAAACACGCTGCGGGCAGGTTAAGCAAAGCATAGTGAGGATGGGATTTCTTACAATCCCATCCACTATTCTTATATTATACTGTACTACGCAGCATTTTGGATGCAGTGGTAAGACGCTGCGTCCAAAACGCTGCGTACACTGATAGTGTGCACGCACCCTAACTGCCTTAACCGGGGTTGTGTAACTGTCTTAACCTCAGGTCCTTCTCATGGTGCGCTCCTTGTTTTGTTTTAGTTCCATGTAGTTCTGAGCTGATAGCACTGCCGTACAGCTTCTGATTTAGATGTGAAGTAACATGATGTGTCATTCATCTGCTGCACAAAGTTATTTTTGCTGACCACTACATCGCTGGTCTTCATTATTGCCATTTCTTGGTGTCCCCAATGCTGAGAGAAACACAGGCAGATATATATCCATCAATTAATATCATCAGGAGGCATCCGATTGGGTCCAAATTAATCCTGCAGCCAGACAATGACCTCAAACATACATCTGATGGTGTAACTTGAAGTTTATGGGCCCCAATAGAAAATTCCCACAAGGCCCTCAATTATTGCAAATCTTTAATAGCATTGGACGTTTCACATAGGCTTAAGAAAATTTTAGGCCTCCCTAGACTCCAGAGCCTGGGTGTGATTGCTACTCCTGCACCTATTGTAGTGACGCCCCGGAATCTTGCTGATGTCATTAAGAGTGAAGAGTCCTAGGGGTGATCACCCACAGAGCCCTGATCTCACATCATCCTGTCTGTATGGGATCAAGAAGGATCTCCACAAGCCTCATACACAGAAGATCTGGGCTAAATTCTCCAAGATGTTTGGAACAATCTCCTGCCGAGATTCTCCATTAGGCTAGGGTCACTCATGGCAATCGGTTTTGGAAGTGTTTTCCATGCCAAATCCATTTTTCCTAGGCTGCATTTTGTGCCTCCTGTGTCCCTGGACGTTTTTGGACTTAGTCATCTTTTCTTAAAAACGCATATGCGTTAACGCATGGTTAATGCATGGTACCTATATGTACCATGCGTTAATGCATGCGTTTCCCATAGTGCCCCATGTTAAAAAAAGGCATGCATTTTTTTATTGCACCAAAACGTGCAGCAGCATTCTTTGGATGCAGAAAAAAGGCATGCGTTTTGAAAACGCAGTGACACTTAAGGCACATATTAACGGATATGGTTTTAAACTAGAAAAAATAACTAAAAATGATACAAAAACGATCAGGGCAAACGATGCCATGTGTGACCCTGCTAAATGTGTACAAGTCATTGAGAACTGATGCTATTTTGAAGGCAAAGTGCAGTCGCTAAATATTGATTCAGTCTAGATTTCTCTTTTGTTCACTCACTTTACATTTTGGTAACTGTATGAATGGTTAAATGAGGGGGATTAGAATAAAAAGTCCCCATTGCTTTATCTAAACATAGAAGATGATTGCATCCATTTATAAATAGAATTGTTAAAATACCCTGTAAAAAAAAATACAAAATAAGGAAATTATCCAGCCCAAAGAGAATAATGAATGACTAATATTCACTTTCCTTCCTGAGCAAGTGTATTTGACGATTCCTGCCTGGCTCTGACACACTGGCAACTAATGTGCAACAGCTCCCATCAACGAGACATCAATGTAATGGTAGGGTTACACACAAGGATATCGTTACCGATATCCTTACGAAAGTCACGTGACTGAAATCGTATGAACGATATGTATATATCGTTCGTGCTGTCACACACACAGATATCGGTAACGATATCCATTTTGGCATGCGCCAGTATCGGAGGGAGATTTTTACATCCCATGCTGAGCAATACCTTTACAATAATGTGCCAGCGCTGTGACAGCAGCAATGACTCATTATTGTATGTAAAAGTGATTAACAAACTTTAATTTATAAAATCCGTCTGCGATTTTACATGTAAAGCCGCTCTGCAGCTCTGTGCTACATGTCGGCACAGAGCTGCAGGAGGGCTATGAACCCGGTCTTTAAGTGGTTAATGATATAGGGTGCCACATAGCCCCAGAGAGTGCCCACACTCCCTTGAGCCATGTAGCCTAAAACCTTGTCAGGGCAGTGGTAAATTTCATTAAAAGGCATCAGTCCGTCATTAAAAAAAGGCGGCGGCTCCTGTCATAAAAAGCCGACGGCTCCCCGTGAACCATTGCTAAACAGCTTCCTGAATAGGGAGCTGTACCAGGTACTAACGCAAAATGCGTACTGTACCCGTCTCTGTTCATGGTGCTGATCGCTTCAGCATTAATAAGTATAGCCAGCGCACCAGAGTTTCAATGTGCGCTGGCCTATTATTAATGCTGAAAGCGATCAGCACCATGGACCCGAGCAGGGTACAGTACGCATTTTGGTTAGTACCTGGTACCAGCTCCCTATTGTGCGCTGGCATAGTTTAATGCTGAGTGATCAGCACCATGGACAGAGACGGGTACAGTACGCATTTTGCGTTAGTACCTGGTACAGCTGTATTCAGGAAGCTGTTTAGCAATTGTTCACGGTGCACTGTAAAATGACAGGAGCCGGCGGCTTTTAAACAATGATTGTAGCAGAGCCGAAGTGTACGGCTTCTAAAAACTAAATGATTCCACCACTGCCCTCGCAAAGTTTTATGGTACATGGCTCAAGGGAGTGTGGGCACTCTCTGGGCCATGTAGCTAATATTATTAACCGCTTAAACACTGGGTTCATAGCCGCTCCTGCAGCTCTGTGCCACATGTAGCACAGAGCCTCAGCAGCGCTTTACATGTAAAATCACTACCGTAAAATGCATTTATTACAGGTTTTTAATAAAATGACAGCGGCAGGAATAGAAGTCCTTTGAACGATATCGTTCAAAAAGGCTTCACACTGAACGATGTGGCACATCGTTTGGACGTTAATTGGACGACAACGATAGATTTGAGGTCAGGATCTCAAATCTTGGATGAATGATCCAAGGATTTTTTCATCCTATATCGTTGGTTTATCACGCAACGACGCCAGAACGATATCTTTTGAACGATCACATACAGTATCTGTGACATTTCAAGGATATCGTTCAGGATATCCTTGCGTGTAAAGCGGCCTTTAGTGAAACAATTTGCTGCCAGTTGTAGACTTTATATGGCCTGTAATAATGTGATGATCCGCTGAAACAAAATAGGCAATGTATCGCCATCCACTGTCTTTCAATCTTTCCTCCGCTCTGCTTCTCGGTTGGCTGGGGTCAGACCTGCATCTGTCCCTGAGCCTCATGGATCCGGCAGAAACGTAGAAATTTTCTGCCTCAGCGCATAGCGTTACCAGCAGGTAACACTATGCGCTGCCTGTCTATTGATCTCTATGGCAACCAACGCTTATCCAGCTTCCGGCTCCACACAATTCCAAGATAAGTTCATTTGCAGAGGCACAGGAAAACGCTGCAAACAGCATTTTCTGTGGCTCTGCAAAAGCACATATCCGGGAGACTGTGTGGAGCCGGAGGCTGTTGTAAGTGTCGCACAGTAGGGACCAGGGTACTCGAGACCGGGTCTATACTGTCTCACGGGGGATGTCAGGGTGCCAGGCCCTGTCCCGTTGTCCCAGATGCAGCAAGTAAAGGGAGTATTTGCAGGTAGATTTGTCGTGACGCCACCCGGGGTATGTGGTTAGTAGAACCCCCGATGCCGTATTCCTGCTGGGGACGGTGACTTGGGGCAGCGTGGATGGTAAGCCCTCTTCAGGTAGGGCTGAGGGTCCCCAGGGTAGGTGTAGTAGTAATGGATGAGCCTGGTGATAGCCTTTGTCGCTGCAGCTTCTCCAGCAGTGCTTGTTGTCCTGGTAGTCGGCGGCTCTGCAGGTGGAAGTCTCTGCTGTGGACTATAGGCAACAGGCGCAAGTAACAGGCAGACTCAGTGTTGTAGTTTTCTCAGTCCCTTTTACTAAAGCAGATGGTAAAAGCTGTCCAGGGAGTCTGGAGAGCAACTTGGGGTTATTCTCACCTGGCTGAGTCTTTTGGCTCCCTTGCTGCGCTTGTAATTTGCCTCCTGCAGTTGCTTAAGTTAGGCTGCCGGCCCTGTCTCTTTCTGCGGGGTACCAGTATAACAGGCAACTCGAGTCCTTCACTTTCTCTACCCTGCACCTGGGTGTCAGTGTTGCTGGAGTCTATGCGTTGCTTTATTTTTGGTACGGTGTGGCTGGGAATTTGGAACTCCCACCTTCCGGTATTGACTGCTGGGATGTGTGACCCTGCACAGTCTTGGACTCTGGTGTCCGTTCTATGCGCTTGTTCTTTGGGGAGAGCACGGTGCTGCTCAACCTCCTGGTGTGTTTCTTCCTCTCCTTTCCTCAAACCCCAGCCTTAGGCCTGGTGTTAGTCAGTGGACCTTGGGATGAGTTTAGCACATCTCCTTTACACCCAGGTCTGCTTCACAGTCCTCCCAGGAACTGAACTCTTCACAGCCCTCCCAGGGACTGAACTGAACTTCCTCCTCTCCAGACCAGAATATATAGGGAAGCTCACCCTGAACTTGGGCTTGGTCTCCCCCTTCTGGCTTGGAGGTGTTGGTGTTGTGTGTGTGTTGCCTAATGAGAATACCCTTTGTTGCTCTCTGGTAACATCACTACCCGGGGGCAGTGATAACACTGTGGCACATTGACCCTGGGGTGCCACATAAACGTCAGTTGCCATAGAGATATATTGCCTGGCGGAAAATTTCTACGTTTTTCACGGATTCGCCAGGCTAGGGGCAGAAGCAGGTCTCACCCTAGCCTTAATCCTCTCCTCCATCACCTCTCATCTCTTCACCACCTCCATACATTCACTATTAGGTTATGTGCGCACATTGATAATTTGGTTTCTGAAATTTCTGCACCAAATCTGCTTCTTGTAATAAATATGCACCCAAAAAACATAATGCGTTTTTGGTGCATTTTCTGTGTGTACTACCATGTGTCTAGGGCCACAAGGGACAGAGTACTCAGGTTTCGGGCGGTCAGGTGCAGGGATGTCACGGGTGGTCCGTGCCCGAGCCTGTGCCCTTGGGTGACAAATGAAAAGGGGTGTATTTACAGGGATTAAAGTTATTGACGGTCATAACGCCACCTGTAGGTCCAGTGATGGCACCGACGCTGCTGGGACCTCCGGGGTGATGGGCGGCAGCAAGGTGTTGTAGCCCTCTACAGGCAGGGCTGAGTCCCCGGGGTGTTGGAAGTAGCAATAGTGGAATAGGGCAGCGTAGTCGTTATGGTGTGGGTCTAGAATGATGGACACACACACAGAAAGTCTCTTTTGGTACCTTTACTGATGGAAACCGGTACACGTCCAGGGATGAAGGATGCACTTTGGGACTTCCACACCAAGGTATAGGCCTCCTTGTCCTGTTCCTTCTCTCTAGTCTGGCATGTGTGAAACGAAGCCTGACCTTCTGTGTCTGTTGCACCCGTGTTGCTGCACTGAGGGCTCTCTCTGTGGGCTACCGCTATCTCTCCTGCGGTCTCTGGCTCTCAAATGTGGGTACTGCGGGTGTCCGGAAAGCTAAGCCTCCATGGTGTGCTGGATTTTCTGCTGGGCTGTTCTCTTTCCCTTTTGCAGACTCGGTCTCCAGTGACCGGTGTTCTGATGGGGTGAGCTGGGATGGCTCTTCTGCCTGCGGTCCTCACTCTCTGGACCCTCACACTGGCTCTGACAGTGCACTGGTGTCGGGCCTAGCACGGCTCCGGTAACCAGTTTTTGCTCACTAGCTCTGAGCTGAACTTCACAGTTCTTCTAGTGACTGCACACTCTCGTTAAATCTGCCGCCAGCACGTGTATTTATAGGGGATCTGGCTTAACAGCAGCCAGTGAAGCTCCCCCTACAGGCCTGAGTGGAAGATGTTGGGTGTATTTTGAGTACCAGACGTGGAAATCCCTTAGTGTACTAGTTGGTTCTGTGGCTTACGTGGCACAGGGCGCCACACATGCGTATTTCATTGTGGTTTTATTGGGGAGCAGTGATAGAAGACAGAAAGATTTTCCTCATATGCAAAAAAAGTAAGACATTTTAAAAATGTATAGCCCCCGTTAGGGGGAAAAGCTATTCTCGTTGCGGAGAGCATTCTGCCTGCCATCTTAGAGGAAAATCGGACAGCATCGGATCCGAATTAGCCCCCATCCCCATCTTCTCCAATGGGGATCGAATCGGATCTAATTTGCACTTAATGGCATCCGATTCACTCCGATCCGATTCTGTCCGATTTTTTTCAGTAGCCAAAATCGTAGACTGCTGCGATTTTGGTTTCCGAGTGAAAAATCTGATCAAATCAGATCCGATTCGTTCCGATTAAAATAAAATGGTAGTCTATGGGGATCGGATCGGTGGAAAATCAGATCCGAAAATTTGTATTGAGCATGCTCCAAATCCCAGACCACTCCCAAAACCTCTCCTAGCCCTCCTCCAGGCCTCAGTGGGCGGAGTGCCGTTTAAATCGGATCCGATAGAAAATCGGACAAAATCGGATGTCATCGGATGCCATCTGTCCGATTTTCTATAGGATCCGATCAACAAGATCCATAAGGCTGCTTTCACACAGCGTTTTTGTGCTGTCCGAGGGGATCCGACTTTTTGTAGGACCCCTCGTACAGCAACAGATCCAAACTGATGCCTGCAATCGGATGCCAAATAGGCATCCGAGTCCGATATTTTCCAGGATCAGTTTGGATCCTCTCCCTCTCTCCTCCTCTCCCCGCTCCTCCTGTCAACTTGCTCCCCTCCTCTCTCCCACCTGTCACCTCACTTCTCTCTCCCTCCTGTCACCTCTTTGTCCCCTCCTCTCTCTGCTCCCTCTTTCTCCCCCTCTTTTTCCCTCTTTCTCCCTCTTTTCCAGACCTTAAAAAATAAAAAAATCTTTATTCTCACCCATCCACAAGTCCGCCGGCGCTTCCAGCTATCTTCTTCTGATCCTTACAAGACCTGGAGTGATGTCACAGTCACATGACCGGTGTGCCCAAATCGCAGTCTGTGATTTTGGGCACAGCAAAAAATCGGACAGAATCAGATCCAACAAAACTCGGATGGCAATAAGGCCAAATCCGATCCGATCCGTGCCCATAGGATAACATGGGGGCCAAATCAGATCCGTGGCTGTTCATTTTACAACGGACAGCCACGGATTGAACAAAAACGCAGTGTGAAAGCACCCTTAGAAAATCGGACAGATAGCATCTGATTTTCATCGGACAGCATCGGATTTAACAAAATCACAATGTGAAAGCAGCCTTAGGAGACGTATAGCCTCAATGCTCCTCTGGGAAACATGTAAATTGTCACTTCAGTGAGGAAGTGGATGAACTCTAGTGTCACCCAATAAAGGTAGCAATCCTAAAAGTCATAATTGACTCATTTACAAGCCTTCCAATATGACCTAGGATTTGTGCAAGATCAGAATCCCAAACTGCAGACGCTGCATTTCGGGGTGATTTCCCCTCATCAGTGCAGTGTGTGGGAATTCTGATCTGGCTCCCAGAGGAGCATTGCGGCTATAAGTCTCCTCAGCCCACAGACAGATTACTCTCCACAAAGAGAATATTCCCCCAGACCTCGTCTTAGCCTCTCATATACTACACACTATAAGTATATGTAATAGCATAATGGCTACAATGAGTGGCAGGGCTCTGTGCACACCTAATACAGATATGTGAAAAATGACATGGCAGAAACTGCTTGAGACTATAAAGAAACTAGAGAAAACTTAGCTTTAGCAATGGCCGCTGCGAAAGTGCCCGATAACCGCGTCAAGGTGTTTCTCATCTTATCAGGTCCGGTTTTATTTGCATACAGAGGCTAGAGAAGCACACAGTTAGGACCCGATAAGATGAGAAACACCTTGACGCGTTTATTGGGCACTTTCGCAGCGGCCGTTGCTAAAGCTAAGTTTTCTCTAGTTTCTTTATAGTCTCAAGCAGTTTCTGCCATGTCATTTTTCACATATCAATATTAACTGATGCACAGAGCCCTGCCACTCATTGTAGCCATTATTCTATTACATATACTATACTTATAGTGTGTAGTGTTGCAGCGGATTCTCACTTTAATGTTCATGATTTTTTCTTACTAGCACCTACACTCAAGGTTATGCCAGTCATTCCTTAATTATTAGCCTCTCATACACCCAGATCAGAATCCCACACACTGCACTGATGAGGGGCAATCGCCCTGAAATGCAGCGTCTTCAGTTTGGGGTTCTGATTTGGCACAAATCCTAAGTCATATTAAAAGGCTTGTTAAAGAGTCAACTATGACTTTTAGGATTGCTAGCTTTATTAAGTGGCACTAGAGTTCGTCTACTTCCTCCCTGAAGTGACAATGCTCCTGTTACATATTTTACGGAATCTATCAGCAGATATGTAATCTGTCAGCAGCATGAGGTAGGGGCTGAGACCCTGATTCCAAGAATGTGTCACTTAATTGACTGTTTTTTTCCCCATAAAATCAATGTTTTATCAGCAGGTGATTATCACATCAGGACCAGGTGTTTTGTGCCTCCTGGTCTAACCCTGCCCCCACCACTGATTAGCAGCTTTCTTCCTATGCACAGTGTACACAGAAAGCTGCAAATCAGTGCTGTGGGTGGGGTTATACACAGCTGCCAATCAGTGGCATGGGCGCAGTTATTCACAGAAAGCTGGCAATTAGTCGTGTGGGTGGAGTTATACACAAAGCTGCCAATCAATGGTGTGGGTGGGGTTATACACAGAGCTGCCAATCAGTGGTGTGGGTGGGTTATACACAACAAGCTGCCAATCAGTGGTGTGGTCATGTTATATACAGGAAGCTGGCAACCAGTGGTGTAGGAGTGGGAGTGGCATAGGGCTGTAGTCACATGTGAGGGCAAGCCCAAGGTGTCATTATCTCAGAAAATTAAAGGAGGGAGGATGAAGGGTCTGAGAGATAAAATATTACCTAAATAGATATCAGAGGCTTCACCTTGTGTGGTTGTGAGAGTAACAACCACTATAAAAGCAGATCACGGCTAATGCAGTCCCCAGTGTGGTGCATATATTGTAGGGAGGATGAAGGGTTAAAAATCGCACTGCTGTATTCCACGAGACATCAAAGGGTGAATATAATATTGATTTATCAGTCAATTCGTTTCAGGTTTCCCAGGCCCCTTCATCAGAACAAATCAATGTAATATTGTCATGTTTCAGAGCATTTCTGGGCGCCCTGAAACACGTTGACTAATAAATTAATATTACATTCACCCTTTGATGCCTCACGGAATATGGCAATGCAGATTTTATCCCTTCATCCTCCATACTTGGGTTTTCATTAAGAGTAGAGATCGACTGGCACACCTGTATGTGAAGGTGCTAGCAGAAAAAAAAACATCATATACTGTTTATGTGGCACCCCATGGGTTAATGTGCCACAATAACATCACATGGGTTCTCTCCCCCACTACACACTGACAAACACTACCACCTCTGGGCAATAGAGGGAGCACCTCCTGCTCCCTTATATAGTCTTGTCCATGAGGAAGAGCTCAGTTCAGCTCGCAGCAGGGCTGAGGAAAGGACACCGAGCAGAGTTAGCTCAGTGCAGACCTAGTAAAGGGTCAGAGGAAAAGGAGAACGAAAGACAGAGGAACACGTCTGGGAGCTGGAGTGACACCATCACTTGCCCCAGAAGTAAGCACAAAGAGACGGACACCGGATCCGGTACTGTGTCTGGCACCCACAGCACAGCGAATCCAGGAACAGTGGGATCTCTAGATGCCCCCTAGTACCAGAGTGAAGCAACACGGAGGGGTCAGTACAGCATAGAGGACCCAAGTTGCCTAACCAAGTGGTACCAGCAGCAAACAGAGAGAGACGTGAGGAATCCCAGCAGCTTAGCTAAGAAGCAGCAGCTCAGGACACACACACGGTGCAGCATAAGGAGGCTAATGACCCGGACAAGGTGTGGGGAGAGAGAGCTCAGCCACCATTACAGACTCCGTGGACTATAATCTGCAATAATATCAGCAGTAAAGCCTTGGAAAACAGCTTTGGAGTCTGTGTATTGATTGTGACCTTTGCTCCAGATTCAGCACAGAGAGCTTCTCCACAGATCCAGCCTGTCAGCTCTGCAGCATCAGGGAGAAGAAGAGAATTGCAGTATCAACTAAACGTAAGTGTGTGTGTCCTCCAACTCTTCTCCACCATCTACAACCCCAATAGACTTTAACCTTTACTGCCCCGGGGGATACAGTTCCCCCCACTGGAACTATACCACCTCCGCTGCCCTCACATCACCCCCGGAGGTTCTGCAGCAGCGGCGGCCCCCATTACTGGCCGCACCAAGTGGGTGGCGTCACCCGTGACAATATCCCTTGTAAATATTCCCCTTTTATTGTGCTGAGCCAGGGACACGGTCCGGACCAGGCCACCAGTGACATCCCCAGCAGCAGATCGGTCCGGTACCGAGTACCCCACGTCCCTTGGGGCTCCACATTTATCCGCTGCACACTAAACAATAAAAGAAGGTATAGCATAATGGCTAAACAATGAATGGCTAGCATATATAAAGCTAATGCAAATTTGGATGAGGAAAAATGACATTGCAGAAATTGCTGCAGAATTCAAAGGAAAGCACAGTTTTTAACCCTTCATCCTCCATACTTTAATTTTCTGAGATATTGACCTTTGGGCTTTCATTGGCTGTAAGCCATAATCATCAACATTAACAGAAATAAACACTTGAAATAGATCACTCTGTGTGTAATGACTCTATATCATATATGTGTTTCAATTTTGGTATTAAATTACTGAAATAAATTATCTTTTTGATGATATTGTAATTCATTGAGATGCCCCTGTAAGGCTATGTGCACACTGGCCGGGTTTGTGCAGGTTTAGCAGCGGAAACCGCCGGTCGGTTTCCATGAGGTTTATGTAAATTTATGTTAATCCAAAAGCGGCTTTTGGGTTAACATAATAACCTATGGAAACCGACCCCCGGTGTGCACACACCGGCGGTTTCCACATGCTCATCCGTTGCTAACCCGCTGGGTTCCCAGCGGGTTAGCAAAGAATGAGCATGTTCTATAATCCGGCCGGTTCTGCAGCGGCTGCAAGCAGAATCATGTGCTGCTTCCAGCCGCTGCAGAACCGCCGCCGCTAACCCGCTGTGCACCCGCTGCACACCCGCCCGTCTCCCGCCGCACATACCCGACAGGAAGCCGGTGGACGGCTCCGGAGCTTCCTGTCGGGTCCGCCCAGCCGCCCACCGGCACAAAGCCGACGTAGTGTGCACATAGCCTAAATCTGCAGATAAACACAATTTCTTGATACGGCCCTCCATAACTGGCATCTTGTCCCACTCACTGGGATTTCGTTCTGAATAACAGTAAAGTGCAAAAAGGGTCATAAAGTTCGTTCACCGTGTCCCTGTTAAGGCCCCGTCACACGGGGCAACATCGCCGGCGACTCCCGGGAGCGCGCACGTTTTTGGCCACTCTCCAACATCACTGATGAGCTGTCAGATGAGGAGACATCGCTGGTAACTCATCAGCGATGTTGCTAGCAACTATCGCTGCCAGGGTTAAACTCAACCCTGACAGCGATCCTTAACATGGGAGTCTATGGGGGAAGTTGCCGACTCACTGTTGCGGTCAGACCGGGCGATGCAGGCACATCGCCTGAGCAACATCTCCTGGTTTCACAACATTGTTGGGAAACCAGGGATTGTGGCTGAAGCAACTATCGCCGTTGAAATCACCCTGTTATACGGGCAACTCTCTGGCGATGTCGCCGCAACTTGGCCACGCCCCTCAGTTGCCGGCGATGTTGCCGGAGATGTTGCCCCATGTAACGGGGCCTTTACAGGCCTGTTCACTACGGCCTAAGTTAAACTGTGACTGGCTGATGCTGGGAGTACTTTAGAGAGTGACTTTGATCCATGAAGATCCTAGACAGTATACGTCATGAACCACAGATATCTGAGCGAGGCCTTGTGGTGTGAGCGCACAATCTATCCATGCAGCGAAATGCCACTTTTTGAATTGCAAAATTGCTATCCACCATATAAATTGATTTGTGGGTAAGTTTTTGGAGATCTTGTCCATAAAGTCGCTACTGTAATATGCAGCTGATTATGAAAAAAAATAATCCATGTGCCGTTTTAACCCCATATCTCCGTTTGTTAAATTATTGTAGTTTAAGATCAGATCAGGCCATGGCGTTTCTGACAGATCTGCAGGGGGGTGGCAAAGTACAGATACTTGAGGGGGTTTTCAGCTACAAGAGGCTGAGATAGTAATTTCTCTTAGCGCTTTGTTCAATCATTTCTTCCACGATGCCAAACTTACAGATGTTCCAACCAAGAGCAATTCCTACTTCTAGGCAGCTGATTAATGAACGAGTTAAACTATTTCTGGATGAAACCTTCTCCCTGAGCCATAACGAGCTGTAGAGTTTCTTGTATGGGAATGAATGTTTATTGAATCTCTGCAGAGTACGGCGAGGACGGCTGCTGAGCGCGCAGAATTCCTTGGCTCGTTCACCACTGGGCAAATAGACAAAATACTGTATGGACAACAGTAAGCGGCGACGTGCTCCAGCCAGAGAGACAACAGTAGTGTTCTGAGGACAATAACATTTAAAGGGGATTTCCACTTTTGGTAAAGTGGGCCCCAAACATTTCCCTGTCATGTAACAAGATAAAAAAAGTACTCACCCTCCATGAATCCTCTGTAGCACCTCTAGTCTCAGTGTTTTGGGTACAGCTCACGTCACCACTGCAGACAATCACTGAAGTCAGTGTCTCGGCAGAGGTACGTAGACTGAATGATCCGGTGATTGGCTGCAGTGGTGAATGGAGCCATCGACTTGACGTCAACGCTGCAGCCAACGCACTTACACCTGATTAACTATGGAGGAGCCAGGGAGGACGAGTGTCAATTTCTTCCTTGTGCCGCAAGGAAGAAATTGACTTTTGTGCAACGTCAATCACCTGCTTAGATAGCAAATCACAGGTATAAAATATATATTACAGTGGTGACCAAATGTTTAGCATTTTTTTGTGTGTGATTCCTTCTGTTTGGTTGTTGTGATGATATTTTCCTGGTGATTTTAGTAAACTAGAAGCAACTCTAAGGCTAGGGTCAGACTTGCATCATGTATTTGCTAAATGCATGCGCTATTTTCATGTGCAAATGTTGAAAAACGCATGCATTAATGCAACCATAGTCTCCGGTGCAAAAAAACACATTGCAAAAGTGCAATGCATTTGACACTATGTGTTTTTGCAAGTGCACCAAAAAACGCAGTCTGCAGCGTTTTTGTTTCATTTGCAAAAACGTTTGCATTTTTTTAACATGGGAGTCTAAGGGAAATGCATGCGTTAATGCATGGTACATATATATACTATGCATTAATGCATGCTCTAAAAATGAACATACACAAGGGGAAAAAGGATCCTTTAATGCATCCTTCCAAGGATGCAAGCTCCAAATGTGACCCTAGCCTAAGGCTAGGGCCACACTTAGCCCAGCACTTAAATTAACTGGACAACACTGACAACGTTTTCCTGTGCACCCAGCAAAAGTGCAGTTCCTGGTGCTTCCTGTGTGGCTGCATTCATGGTAAACATCGGGTTCCCATGGAGCAGCATTTGCTCTCAGCACCCGATGTTAATGGTGTGCGTTCTGCACACTTCCCTCTGCAGTTTCTGGATCCAGTTAACGTAAGTGCTGGGCTAAGTATGGCCCTAGCCTACGGCTATGGACGTCTGATGAAACTAACGTGAAAAGTAAGTTAGGGGTGTCATTCCTGGCCACTCACAAGTAAAAGTAACCCACTGTTTGGGCACTTGCCTTCTAATGTGGGCACTTGTTTCTAATGTTGAGCCCCCTAATCGCCTAGAGTGGGGGCTGCATGGGCTTGTGCCCCCAATTGAGTTGTCAGGTAACATATTGAGGTATCTGTTTTCTCCCTAACATGTGTTTTGTCATTATAGGTGCTTTAAATTCATGAGGCTATCCTCATGATGGATGGTACAGGGTTAAGAGTCCCTGTGGTGAAGCAGGTGATCGCTGTGATTGGCTGTCCTGCTTGTCTAATAAGTTTTGCACCTGATTGGTTTGAAAAGAGCGGAGAGGTGAGTAGTTATGCCCCGCCCACAGGAATTTTCTGTCATGTCTCTGAGGAGATGAAGAAAAACGCATTCGCACCCACCCATCCCTCTTTTTTATGTTCCCTAATTTCCCTGTCGTCAGGCTTTTAGTGAGGGGAAAGTTCTATTTTCAAGTCGGTCTTTATAATTGTTTTAATGGACTTTACAATTGAGTTTAATGAGTTGAAAAAACATTATTTATGGAAAAAGTTTTAATTAATATATTGGATTATTTATTAAAGGTAACCCTATTAAAAGCCTCGCCATTCATGCCAACCAATTCCTGTGTTATTATTATATTGTCTGTTTAGCTTATAATATTAGGGGTAGGGCCTACGATCCCAATTGTTTTACAATTGTGTAATTTGCAGCATTTAGCTGTATCACTGGAAACTTGTTCAATATTGATTAGATTTGTGCTTATGTGTAGGACTTTGTTCACTTTATATGGTACAAGTGTCTACTATTGTTTGAGCAGTTATTGTGTTTTTGTGTTATCCTTTTGCAGTGTTCCAGCATTTTTAACAACTCCCTACTTTTATCTTGTTGTTACATTCAATAAAGCTTATACACTTGTACATACAGTTGTGGCCAAAAGTATTGACACCCCTGCAATTCTGTCAGATAATACTCAGTTTCTTCCTGAAAAGGATTGCAATCACAAATTATTTGGTATTATTATCTTCATTTAATTTGTCTTCAATGAAAAAACACAAAAAGAATTGTCCTAAAGCCAAATTGGATGTAGCTCCACACCAAACATAAAAAAGGGGGTGGAGAAAAGTATTGGAACTGTTAGAAAAATCATGTGATGCTTCTCTAATATGTGTGATTAACAACACCTGTAACTTACCTGTGGCACCTAACAGGTGTTGGCAATAACTAAATCACACTTGCAGCCAGTTGACATGGATTAAAGTTGACTCAACCTCTGTCCTGTGTCCTTGTGTGTACCACATTGAGCATGGAGAAAAGAAAGAAGACCAAAGAACTGTCTGAGGACGTGAGAAACCAAATTGTGAGGAAGCATGAGCAATCTCAAGGCTACAAGTCCATCTCCAAAGACCTGAATGTTCCTGTGTCTACCGTGCACAGTGTCATCAAGACGTTTAAAGCCCATGGCACTATGGCTAACCTCCCTAGATGTGGACGGAAAAGAAAAATTGACGAGAGATTTCAACGCAAGATTGTGCGTAAGCTGGATATGGAACCTCGACTAACATCCAAACAAGTTCAACCTGCCCTGCAGTCCGAGGGTACAACAGTGTCAACCCGTACTATCCGTCGGTGTCTGAAAGAAAAGGGACTGTATGGTAGGAGACCCAGGAAGACCCCACTTCTTACCCCGAGACATAAAAAATGCCAGGCTGGAGTTTGCCAAAACTTACTTGAGAAAGCCTGGTCAGATGAGACAAAAGTAGAGCTTTTTGGGCAAAGGCATCAACTTAGAATTTACAGGAGAAAAAAAGAGGCATTCAAAGAAAAGAACACGGTCCCTACAGTCAAACATGGCGGAGGTTCCCTGATGTTTTGGGGTTGCTTTGCTGCCTCTGGCACTGGACTGCTTGACCGTGTGCATGGCATTATGAAGTCTGAAAACTACCAACAAATTTTGCAGCATAATGTAGGGCCAGTGTGAGAAAGCTGGGTCTCCCTCAGAGGTCAAGGGTCGTCCAGCAGGACAATGACCCAAAACACACTTCAAAAAGCACTAGAAAATGGTTTGAGAGAAAGCACTGGAGACTTCTAAGGTGGCCGGCAATGAGTCCAGACCTGAATCCCATAGAACACCTGTGGAGAGATCTAAAAATAGCAGTTTGGAGAAGGCACCCTTCAAATATCAGGGACCTGGAGCAGTTTGCCAAAGAAGAATGGTCTACAATTCCAGCAGAGCATTGTAAGAAACTCATTGATGGTTACCGGAAGCATTTGATCGCAGTTATTTTGGCTAAAGGTTGTGCAACCAAGTATTAGGCTGAGGGTGCCAATACTTTTGTCTGGCCCATTTTTGGAGTTTTGTGTGAAATGATCAATGTTTTGCTTTTTGCTTCATTCTCTTTTGTGTTTTTTCATTTAAGACAAATGAAATGAAGATAATAATACCAAAGAATTTGTGATTGCTAGAGATGGGCGAGTCCTAAAAGACTCGGAATCGCAAGACCCCAACGAGTCCGAGTCAAGGACTCGGGACTCGTTGCGAGTCCAGCGAGTCCAATGTTAATGAATAGGGAACCGAGTAATAGCGAATAATGACATTTACAACTCGCTGATGTGTCTCTGAAAGTGTGCGAGTCCAAACACACCGCACACTACACTCCCTAAAAAAATTGGTTTTAAGTGCGCACAGCCACCGAGATGTGGTTTGGTGTTGCTGTATGCGTCACTTGCTGGCGGGGTAAGTGTGCGCACTCACACTTGGCAGTGAAGCCGCACACTACACTCCCTAAGGGCCCTTTCACATCAGCGTTTTTTTGAAATCGTGGCAGTTGCGGTGAAAAAACCGCATCTGCCGCGATTACCGCATACCGGCTGCACTTGCGGCGCGGTTGCGGTTTTTGCCATGCAAAGTATAGGCGGACTTGCGGCAGGTGCGGCAAGTGCGGTTTTGCACTTGCGGCAGGTGCGGCCGCGAAAAAAACCGCGGCTGACCGCGGTTTTTTTTCGCGGCCGCACCTGCCGCAAGTGCAAAACCGCACTTGCCGCACCTGCCGCAAGTCCGCCTATACTTTGCATGGCAAAAAACCGCAACAGCGCCGCTAGTGCAGCCGGTATGCGGTAATCGCGGCAGATGCGGTTTTTTCACCGCATCTGCCGCGATTTCAAAAAAACGCTGATGTGAAAGGGCCCTAAGGTGGTGTACGTGCTATTTAAAGGTAGGAGAGCAGCAACGCACTGGTCTGCCACAGAAAAAATAACGCTCTATGGCTTATTAGGAACAAAAATCGATCTGGTGCAAAAACAAAAAGGAAACAGCACCTCAGCTAAGCCTCTGACTGCAGCTGTTAGCAAAGCTGAGTGAGTAAGCTAAGCTATGAGGTCCGTCCTGTGTGCACTGTAAGGCTTCTCCTTCCTTCCCTCCCTGCCTGCCTGCCTGCCTACACAGCACTACTCTGTCCTCCTCCTAGCTCTCAGAAGAGCTTTTTGGGTTAATATAAGGAATCTTCCCTACACTGACAATCCCTGATCTGCTCCAGCATATATCTCTCTCTCCCTATACTAGGTCAGATCGTCTCAGGAATGTGGCCAAAATGGCGGGGACAAGCCTTATATACTGCCTTGCCTGTCATACATGACATAGGCATCACGATGGACAGCAGCCAATCATAGTCCTGACACAACCAACTTTGCTATGCCATTACTGACTATGATTGGCTATCTTCACAAGTTTTCTGACCTAACACGCACGCTGTGCTGACTCGGAACATAATCATATTCTGTATTCGAGAGTCCGACTCCCGAATAAAGTATACAGGACTCGGAATCGTAGACTCGTAGGACTCGGAATCGTAGACTCGCTCAGACTCGCTGCTGACAGCGGGTATCTGTGAAGAGTCAAGCTTATTGCCATTGAATTCCATTGGACTCGTCACTGTGCGAGTCCAAGCTGGGAGATTCGCCGAGTAACGAGTCCTGCGAGTACCTTCAGAATCGCCGAGTCCCGAGTCCTAGCGAGTAGACTCGCCCATCCCTAGTGATTGCAATCATTTTCAGGAAGAAACTGAGTATTATCTGACAGAATTGCAGGGGTGTCAATCAGGGATGGCCACAACTGTACTTGACTTGCCTCTGGGGTTTTGTATATAATTTGTGTGTTTTGAAGGGCCTTTAATTTGATTGTGGTTTTATAGGAATTCTTGTGTGTGCACAACTTTTCCCTAAAACACATAGGTTTTGCTGGAAAGTCCAAACACAGGTCTAGATTAGCATACATTTGAATAAAATCATGTTAAAAACGCAGGTAAAACATGCAGGAAAAACGCAGTGTGTGCATATAGCCTAAACCTCCTGCCAAGAAATCAGAAGAAAAAAGCAACCCCTAGGATTTGCTGAAGATTTGCTGCAGATCTGTTCACACCAAAAATCAACGTGTGTGGATGTCGAGCCCACCGGGACAAGGGTACTCGGTACCGGACCGGGTCTGCTACTGGGGAAGTCACGGGTGGTCCTGGTCCGGACTGTGTCCTGGGCTGGCAAATAAAAGGGGATATTTACAGGGGATTGTCAGTCGTGACGCCACCCACTGTATGCAGCCAGTAATGGGGCCGCCGCTGCTGCAGAACCTCCGGGGATGATGTAATGGCAGCATAGATGGAATAGTTCCCGTGGGCAGAACTGTGTTCCCCGGGGCAGTGATGATTAAAGTCTATTGTGTAGTGTGCAGGCCTGGTGCTGAATGCAGTACACTTACTGTCCAGATGCTGCAGGAATCCTTCTTCAGTGTTGGAGCTTGCACGCTGTGGCTCTGCAGGTGGGAAGCTGCTGCGAATCTGTATGGAAGGATTAGTGCTCAGGCAGAGACAGACAAGAGAGACTTATTCAGGGTTCTCCGTGTTTATTTCTTAAGTTCTTAAACAAGTTACAGTTCAACACAGTTCTTACAAGTCTAAGTTCAATTCTCAGTACACGGGCTCACTCTCCCCTCCGGGGTCCTTATTCTCTCTGCAGCCAGGTCTCTCTCTTTGTGACCCCCCCCCCCCCACTGTCTCTGTGTCCTTTCCGGGCTGTTAACTATCTGTGTCTGTGTTCGCTTGGTGTGCGTCTCCGGACAGTATGGCGATGACTTGGGCCCCTGTGGGTCCTCCTGGTTGTCACTGAGCTGCCTGTCCTTTGGGGTAGGGACCCTAACGTGTAGCTGTGGTCCCCCGTCGGTTTTCTGGGGATGCCAGGTGAAACTACGGTCCTCTCTAGAGCCGACACTCTACTCAGCTCAGCCTCCAGCAGACCTCCCGTGTGAGGCTCTACCAGGCTCTCTCTACTGTGTCTTCCAGTGTCATGGGAGGGGTACTCCGCCTGCAGTCTGTTGTCTCGGCTGTAGTTCTAGGGCCCGGGTATCACCGTCCCTCTCTTCCCTCACACTCCTGGGGGTGCTGGCTTCGGACGTACTTTCTCTCTGCAGCTCGCACTGGCTCTGTTCAGATTCTGCGTTCCTACACCCCACTTTGCCAGGATGTGTGATTCCTTCTTTCCTTCTCAGCTTAACTCGGCCTACTGCTGTCTCTTGGCCTGTGCCATGCTCCTCAGCCTGCTGCTGGTCTGTGTCTTTGCTGCTCGGCACCCAGGACCTACTGACTCCTTCCTTCTCTCCCTTCACTATTTCGACTGTCTGTCACCTGACTACGTGTGTGCCCACCCACTGCTCTAAACCCACCACCCCTCGCCTGCTTAGAGTTCCTAGGCTCCGGGTTGGGTGCTGCCCTCTACTGTACATGGGTTGTGTGGGCAGTGAGGGTGTTGGTGTTCAACTGTCGTCCTACCTGCCTGGCTGCAGTTCCCTTTGTGGTCTCCTGGATGCAGGGGCGCCACATGGACGCAGCCTAAAGGCTCCATTACACGCTACGATATCGTTAATGATATCGTTGCAACATCACCGGTTTTGTGACATTACAACGACGTCGTAACGACGTTGTTGCATGTGACATGTAGAAACGACCAATGATAAGTTGGTTGATCGTTGATCGTAGATTTATGGCCAGGACCATAAATCCATAAATCTGTCATTGGTTGTCAGTTGGGCTTGCAGCATCGGCGTGTGTGACACCTTTCCAACGATCTCGTTTGCGACTTCGCCTATTCAGAACTGAAGCACGTAGGAGACCAAACGACTGCAAATATAATTCGCTTGTCGCTGAATCGTTGCTGCGTCGTTCAATATATCTGCACGTTTGACATCTCACCAGCGATCAGTAAACGATGTTCCAGCGATCCCAGCCAGGTAGGATTGTTGGTGGGATTGTTGGGACATTGAAACGTGTAACGGGGCCTTAAGGATGAAAATTGTGTTTGACATTGTTTTATCCCTTTATGAGTTAGTTTTCCACATTTGCTGGGTCAAATGTTTTGCAGATTTTGTCATAGGTAGTCTAATTTTGCCTAAACGTTAGTTTTTTGTGTGTGTGTGTTTTCAGTTAAAACGTGGCAAAAACAAAGACAAATTTATTACTATAAGTAGATGTCAGGAGGCTTATTATTTGGAGGGTGAAGTCACGCAAAAGCCAAAAAGAGGAGCTATGGAATTCAACTGTTCTCCGAGTCATGTGTCAAATGAACAAAGAATATGGGGTCAAAGTGAATCACCAAACTGTGGTGTGACATCTAAGAACATTGGGGTTGAATGCACGAGTTCCTGTCAAGAAGCCTTTCATCTCTGCAAAGAACTGGAAGATCCAACTTAAGTTTACCAAAACAATGGAAAGAAACAGATTGGTCTAGGGCAGGGTGGGCAGCTCCAGGCCTCGAGGGCTGCACACAGTCCAGTTTTCTGGATATCCTTAGCATTTGACAGTTGGAATCATCACCTGTGCAGGAGATTAAATTACCAAATCAAATGCTAAGGAAAACCTGGACTGTGTACGCCCTCGAGGCCTGGAGTTGCCCACCCCTGGTATAGGGTGTTGTGGTCGAATGAACCCAAGTTCAATCTGGTAGTGATGACAAGCACTATATATACCGCCCAATTGGAAAACGTAAGGACGTAAGGTACAAAACACCTACATTAAATCACGGTGGTGGTAATGTCATGGTTTGGGGCTGCTTTTCTGCATCTGTCATTGGCCCTTTGCAGAGAATTGATTGAAATGTGAATGTTACCATGTAAAAGAATGGAGAATGTAATACTATCACATGGCAAAACCAAGTAGGCAGAGGCTGGAAATTCCAGCAAGACAATGATCCTAAGTAAACACCTTATACAATTTAGGCTGGCTTCACACCACGGTAGAATCAGGTCCGGGGCTGTCCGATGTAAACCTGACAGCCCGGACCTGATTTTGACATAATACAGCCCTATGGGGTCGGATGGAACATGCTGCACATCTGAGGTGAAGTCGGATCTCCCTCCCGGACACAAAAATGTTGCTTGCAACGTATTTGTGTCCAGGACGAAAATCTGCCCAAATTGGATCCTCCGGATCCGGGTCGATCCGGCGCTCCCTAACATGGGAGTCTATGGCGCCCGATCGCCCCAGTCCGACTTCAGCACCACCACCTGTCCCCTGCTGAGCTTTCAGGACCACGGCTAGCTCCCCGCTAGCCACGATCTTGAAAATTCAGCAGCTGCAGCTGCGATTTTCAGAAGCCGGCTGCAAACCAGACCAGAGGGCATATTTGCCCTCCGGTTCTGTATGCAAATTGGGTCTGGTGCTGTCCGATTCACATCGGACAGCCCCGGACCTGATCACACCGTGGTGTGAAGCCGGCTTTAGTCAAACATTGGTTACCAAAGAAATATGTTCGCCTGTTGCAATGGCCAAGCCAATCACTCAATGTAAGCCCTACAGAGCACCCAGTGGTGTAACTACAGTCTGATGGGCCCTGGTGTGAAATTTGGACCTGTTCCCCCATAAACATGTAGGTCAGATGTATGGGCCCTTGTAGTGTTGTATATCTTATTAGGACTTGTGAATTACCCCCCTTCATTATGTATATATGGTCCCCACCCAGGTATAAATGAATATATGTCCTCTTACTGGTATATATGGTCCCCATCCTGGTGTACATGACCCCATTAATATACATATGCGGACATCCTGGTATATAGGTCCCCCATCCTCGTACTCATCCTGGTATACATGATCCCCATCCTGGTATATATGTTCTCCATCCTGTTAGTGGCCAGTAAGGGTCATTATGTAGAGCAGGGGTGGGGAACTCCAGTCCTCGAGGGCCGCAAACAGTTCAGGTTTTCACGATTTCCTTAGTATTGCACAGGGATTGGAATCATCACCAGTGCAAGTGATTATGTTATCACCTGTGCAATACTAAGGAAATCCTGAAAACATGCACTGTTTGCGGCCCTCGAGGACTGGAGTTCCCCACCCCTGATGTAGAGGGTCACAGGGCAGGAAAAAAGGTTGTTGAGGGCAGCATGCAGTGGGTCAGAAGGCAAGAAAAAGAGTCAATGAGGATCAGCATGCTGTGAGTAAAAGGCAAGAAAAAGCCTCAGTAGTCTTTATTTACCAATTGCCAGGTCTAACTGACCCATGTTGATGACTCCTCGTCCATCACTCCAAATGCCTCATTTGCCCTCAGTGGTGCCTTTGTCATCATCTATTTGCCTGTCTGCTGGCGTCTCCTCACACACCAAATGCATTTGTGGTCCTAGTGTTGTCTCTCTAAAGGTACCTTTACACGCCGCGACGGCAGGCTGGATACATCCCGCTACTTCACGTGCACGAGCACGCTCAAACGGTTACAAACGGTCAACGCACCCTCTTTACACGCCGCCACAAGGTGCGCTACGCCACGCTACATCTATAGCTAGCTACATCGCCGGGTGTCTCAAGTAGCCAGCTGTAGCTCATTTAAGGTACCTTTACACGCCGCGACGGCAGGCTGGATACATCCCGCTACTTCACGTGTACGAGCACGCTCAAACGGTTACAAACGGTCAACGCACCCTCTTTACACGCCGCCACAAGGTGCGCTACGCCACGCTACATCTATAGCTAGCTACATCGCCGGGTGTCTCCAGTAGCCAGCTGTAGCTCATTTACACACCGCTATAACCAGCTACTATGGGGTACCTGGTGCAGCAGGACAGCACATAGGCGTGCTACAATTGTGGATTACGAGCGTCGTACGCTGATAGGACGAAGCAATAAAATCCTGATTGGGCAGGCAACGCAGGAGGCTGAGTAATACAGCACGCTCGAGCGATTGTGTAGTGTGACTCGTCAGCTCCTTTAAATATGCTCCCTATGCAGCGACTACCAATCGTCATGCAGCAGCTTCACCAATGATCGCACATGGGGCGCGGTAACACGGAGCCAGGGTCACGCCTTAGCTACATTGCAGCTACATCGCAGGCTGTCCCGAGTTCCCTTCCGTTGCCTCTTTACACGCCGATACAGCTCGCTACCATCGGCGTTGTAGCCATCAGTTTTCGAGCAGAGCTAGGAAACAGATGTATCTGTTGCCGGCTGTAGCGTCACGTCTTCAGACGCCGCTACTACGGGCTATATTGACGCTACAAGCTACATTTGTAGCCTGTAGCGGGATGTATCCAGCCTGCCGTCGCGGCGTGTAAAGGTACCATAAGAGGGCTATTATTCATCGTATAACCTACGTTCTTTTTTCAGGATTTTTAAAAGTTTTGGAAATTTGAACCAAATAGAAAGATTGTCTTATGATATCAAAATAAGATTCTCCCATTGAGCTCCTTCATCTCCTCAGCTCTGCTCTGGTGGTCTGCTGTGCTGTAAATTTTAAGGTTTATCCACTATTGGATAACTTCTCTTTCAATGTTCCTAATGTGTCTTTTTTTTAAAAAAAGCCATACTTACCTTCTGACTAGGCGCCACTCCCTCTGCAGTTTTGCAGCATTGTTCTGTCATATGAGCGCTGAAGGGTAACACCATCCGCTGCCAGACTGTAGCGCTTGGAGCAGTGTCCGTCCTGGAGGTATGTATGCTTACTTTTTACTAGACACATTAGGGACATTGAAAGGGTTGTCCAGAAGTGGAGAACCTTTTAACTGTATGAGGTAATATCCTGACTCTTCCATCATCCCTTGGCCTTGGTGGGTACTTGCATATATTTGGCCTGTGGTTGCTAATTGGGTGCAGCAGACAGTTGATGTGAGAGATGGACGGGATCTCGTCCTTTCCATTTTGAGCAGGGTTCATTTAGTGATAACTTTCAAAAAATGTAGAAAATCACTTTAGTGCAATATGCCAAGCAAAGAAGAGTCTGATAGTCTGATTGGAACAACTGGTACTCGACAATAGACAATGAGACTATCAGTGGAGGAATTGGTGGGGAAAGAAGGGAATGTTCTTGTACTTACAGTTATCGTTACTGTGGTTGAGAATAGTGTGCGCAAAAATGGGTGTGGCTAATAAAAAGGGCGTGGCATCCAAAAAAAAGTGATTTTAAAATGAGCATAGTGTACAAAAACAGAGAACCTGTGATAAAAATTTGGATTTCACCCCTGGTCACTGCCTGTCAACAACATCGTTGGTGTACGGTCCACGCTCCTACAACTTATTTAAGAAAGATTTTAAATCTTAGTTTCTTTTTAGTTCATGAAGTTTTCCAAGAGTTGAAGAATCGTCTTTTAGTGTTTTTATTGTACATTACAAATTAATGAAAAAAAAATTACAAACAAAAGTAGTGAAAAAATTACTCAAAAATTCTAGGAAAATTAAGTATTGTTTCATTTTACATCATATACAAGTTGCTAAAAGAAAATATAACACAATTAATATTAATTTGAATTTACTAATAGGTTACAGGTACTTTTTGACCAGGAGTGTGACAACGTCTTGACATGAAAGTCAGTTGAGCACAATGCTCTGCTCCTTCTATCTTCAATACCTCAGCGAGGGTCTGTTTTATTTGTTACTTATCTGGTCCATAGATGTGAATGTGACGCTGCTCATGTCAACACCAGTAAACTTATTTCTAATCAGTCCTTATGAAATACTGACGGAGAATCCCATCTTCATCTTCTATGGGATCTTCATAGTACAGATAATACAGACTCATTTTTATTTACCTATAAGGAATGAAAGAAATAAGGAATTACCAGAAATACATATCAATGTAGTATTTTATCAACCAGTCAAGCCATAAATGAACCCACACACTATCTCAGGATTAATCTGTAGTATATAACTTTGTCCATTTTTTTGTCATTATTTTCTATTACTGTTGTCACATACATGGCCTGGAGTTAGAGGTGGAAAGTTCCCTGTTTGAGTGTCTTGAGGAACATAAAGGGCATCTGCAGTAGAGTTTTAATGTCAAATTCAAGGTCCTTAGAGGCCCCGTTACACCTTCCAACATCGGCTGCGATGTCGGATGCGATGCCAGCGGTGCGCGCTCGCTTCCGACATCGCAGCCTAGCTGTCACGCGGCAAGATGTTGCCGGTGACGGTGCTGCAATGTTGCCGCAGAGCTCGCTCGCTGGGCTGTGACCAACCCAGCAAGCGATCCGCTGCAATGCAGTGAATAGGCTGGATAGGCCGTGACATTGCTATTGTGGTGTCACACCGAACGATGCCTCAGGTTGTTTAAGTTGAAGTTGACAGGTTTTCCTGCACGCAGGAAAACCTGTCAACTCCGACTTAAACAACTATCGTTGTTGAATCGTGCGTTTACACGCTATGACGCAACAACAATGTTGTTTCAACATCGTTCCTGATGTCACTTTTGAATGACGTCGGAAACGATGTTGAAAGGTGTGACGGTACCTTTAGAAGTTACTTTCAACTTCTGCTCAGACCAGATCATTAAACTATATTCTAACGATCTTCCCCAGTCTAAGTCTCTAAACTCCCTACGGGTGGAGGCACACTGTCATGCATCAAAAATGGAGCGTTTTTGATGCATAACAGTGATGCGAGTGCTATGCGTTTTTTGCATGAGTGTGGTGCGTGTGGGTGTGTGCATGGCTGTATGCATGTGAGTGTGCTGCAAGTGTTAGTGTGTGGTGCGAGTGAGTGTGCTACTGTCCGCGGCACTGAAGTTTGCTCGGCGGGATTCCTCAGCATGCTGAGGAATCCCACCGTGCAATCTTTAGCCCTGCCGACAGCATTTACCGGCGTATTCAAACACCACGCTGTTTCAGCAGTGGTGTTTGAAATTGCCTGGTTGCAGTTACAGCAACCAATCAGCTTTCACTGCTGTAACAGCAGCGGTGAAAGCTGATTGGTTAAATTGGCCTGTAAGTGCTTTCCATGGTGCTGAAGTTAAAACTTCAGCACAATGGAAAGCCCGGAATTTCAAACACGAGCGGTGTTTGAAATTCACGGTAAATGCTTTACATGGTGCTGAAGTTAAAACTTTAGCACCATAGAGAGTCCGGACTTTCAAACATGAGAGGTGTTTGAAATGCGCGATAAATGCTTTCCAAACTTCAGCACCATGGAAAGCATTTACCAGCCTATTTAACAAATCGGCTTTCACCGCTGCTGTCACAGCGGTGAAAGCTGATTGGTTACTGTGCCGGCAACCTGGCAATTTCAAAAACTGCTGCTTTGACAGTAGCGGTGTTTGAAGACATTGAAAGAATGCACATGCATGCGACTATCACATAGTGTGCGAGATTTTCTCATATACTTATACTTTCTCATATACTTCATATAATTTCAATGGGCACTCATGCGAGGAAATTGCATTCAATCGCAGCATGCTGCGCTTGAACTCGCATTTATCTTCCAGTGCAAGTTAAGTGAGTTGTAAACGCACTAATATGACCAGTATGATTTACTGATACTAGTCCGAGTGCAATGCAAATTTTTCTCGCATTGCACTTGTGCGAGTCATACGCTCGTGTGCCTCCACCCTACCAGGGAGAAAGGGATATTCCCACCCACAGACTGTTTGAATAATATGTACTACCCATCTTTGCTGAGCAAAAGTTAAAAGCAGCTTCTAAAGGAGCGTGAACCAGGAACTGAAACAACACTGCAACATAATGTTTTGTGAGACAAGACAGCAAAGTAAGGCAATAATATATATCACAAAATCTAAAACTTTGCGTTGCCTGGAGGGTAATTGAATAAAAATAGAAAGTTTAGTTACTCTGTAAATGACGCGCTCTTCCTTAACTCATGTATTTGTAAAGTTGTGTAATGAAAGGTCTCTACGTTACAACACAGCATGCAAACATATTTTTTCTGTTTAGTTAATTGATATACTTTTTTGCTAATAAGATACCACAATACACTTCTATACTTGTTTTATATGAAATAATTGTCAGTATAAATGTAAATGAGATAATTAGTGGAGTCATATTTATGTCAATGGTCATCCTCACAGCAGCACAGAGTGTATCAGAACCGAAAAAGTGTTCCAAGGTCACAAAACAGTTTTCCTATTTTCTAGTGGGTGGGAACAAAAGAGCCCCCGCCAATGAAAGTGCCGAAATGCTCCGAGCGTTATGAGCCGCTCTATTATACATCTATTCTGCTGGTACGCTTGTACTGACGGGTTGGGGGTAAAGGATATTAGGGAAAGGGGGTTTAAATCACAAAACACAGACTGTTAATGGAATGCAGATTTGGGGGTTTAAACAGGAGCGTAACTACGGGTCCTGGAGCCTAGGGGGCCCCAAAAGTCCTTTTAGTCTATAGAAAAATACTAATCCTATTAAAGATTTGCAATAATTGGGGTCCCCGTTGGAGCTCCTATGTTCTTCTAGTTACACCACTGGACTTAAACGCACCTCTTACTGAACACATCCACACCGCTTACTCCTTCTTGGTCACTTTTCGTTTGCTTGTCTTGGCCTGATCTTTCTTTTTCTTCCTTTCCTCAGGTGTTGGCTCCTTTTTTCCTCGAGGCAGGCTAGCATAGGAAGTCACTGCTATGGAGGCATAGATGATCAGTCCTTGATATCCACCTAGAATCAGGCAGATTGGCTGCGCCACCACGAAGAGGCAGAATACATTGAGTGAGGCCGCCGATCCCAGCTCCAACCGGTTCCCACGAGTCTCCCAGGACAACACGGCAAAATAGATCAGAGCTATGGCCGGATAGAAGAGCTGTTCATCCATGTTCAAGAGTATCCGGAGGTGCCGGAGTAAAGTCTAAAGGTTCCAGCTTAGGGTAAAGGTTTGTCAAGAAAGTTTAACTCTTTATAATCCATAAATAAGAAGCTATTAGGAAAGATTGGAGTGAGTAATACAAGTCTTTTAGGTTACATTCCCACGCTGAGTTTTTGGCACGTTTATTCTATTGTGAATTTTCATGCACAAAGAAATGCGGCATCTAACAGTGAAGTGTGTGAGTACAAGCTCACTGTGCTGCTTGTAAGCACTGCCGAAAGTGACTTGAAAACTGCAACATGTCAATTTCTCTTATGGAAAAAATGCATTTTATTTGCTCATTTTCCCCATAGTGTTGAATGAGATTAAGGAAATTCACAAGTAATGAGCCCACATGCGTTTTAACTATGTATCTGCAGTAGAAAGCAGCGAAAACTAAAATAATTCGCACATTACAGTATCAAAGTTTAATCAAATGCAAATACCAGGTAGTATTAAAACATAGTAGTTTTATTACATCCCAAAAACAGCCACACTAGAAATAATTTGATCAAAAAGCTCAATGAAAAAATAACGATGGTACCCTAATACTGATGGTACCGAAATACTGCAGAAATCTGCAACATCAAGACCTCACCACATACTCATAATGGAAACAAGGGATCTGATTCATCAAAGCAATGTTTGCGCAGTACAGTACTTGAAGCTAACAGCGGCGCGGGTGTAAATACGTCACCGGGCGCCGGAAATGACGCGAATCGCGTCATACAGCCCCCACACAGCAGCGCCAGGCCGAGAGGAGAGCGGGGAGGCGCGCATTTGAATGTATCATGAAGATCACACCTATTGAGGCGTCATAGTATGAAGAGGGGCAGCCTGGATGAGTGACTATGAATACCATAGACACTCATTATCATCAGTAATGAGGTACTTTTATAACGTTTAGATTCAGTTTCACTTGCTGCATTTAGGAGCTAAAAGGAGTGTAGGGTAAGTGTTACTATGCTCTAGGGACAGCTTTTAATAGCTTAGGAGGTGATTTGGGGGTGACAGGATCCCTTTAAATATTTTTTTAAATGGTAACATAAACTTTAGAGAACATTTGGAGACCCAAAAAAATGTAAGACACAAAACTGTGTAATAAAAAATACTACTACACTATAATAAAAACATTTAGGCTGTTATCGTGAATTTTTGCTGCTTTCATAAATGACAAGTTTTTCAAATATTTATTTCAGTGAGGATGTGGATGAACTCTAGCGCCACCTAATGAAGGTAGCAATCCTAAAAGTTATAATTGGCTCTCTAACAAGCCTTTTAATATGACCTAGGATTTGTACCAGATCAGAACCCCAAACTGCAGACGCTGCTTTCCGGGGTAATTGCTCCTCATCAGTTCAGTGTGTGGGATTCTGATCTGGGTGTATGAGAGGCTAAGACGAGGTTTGTGGAAAGCATTCTGCCTACCGGCTGACGAGAATTATAGTTGCAATGCTGCTCTGGGAAATGAAGTGACAATTTGCTCATGGATCAGTGATAATAATACCGGTGCGTGTGCATCCCATTGGAACAGGTTGTGTATCTTTTTTAGCTGAATCTGGGGAAAATAACACGCTGCCTATTGGGTGAGTCATTTAAAACTGGGTTCTGAGCATCCTCTGGATCCAACGGGATTCAGATTCTGCTATATCCGGGTTCCATAGAGCACCATTGTAATATAACCCGCGTTGCGCCGGGTATTCTTTGTTTTGAAACGGACACCAAAATCACTACAAAATGCATTTTGGTTGCAGTGTAAAAACCGTGGACCAGGCTGAACCATACAGAACTGGAAGCATCCGCAAGTTCCTGCGACCCCACTATAAGTCAATGGGGCTGAAAACTTATGCGGGTGTATCCAGTCTTAGGCTGTGGTCACAGTTTTTTTAGTGCCTTTTAAAAACGCATGCTTTTTTCCATGCGTTTTTCATGTCAGCATGAGTTTTTTAAGGTCTCTGATGGCTCCCTGCGTTTTTGGCTGCGTTTTTGAATCTGCACATAAAAATAGTGCTTGTAGTATTTTTTTGAGCGTTTTAAAAAACGCATGCGTTTTTGTAGAAAACGCATGCGTTTTTATAACATGGGCTCCTATGGGAAACGCATGCGTTTTTGAATGGCACTAAAAGGTACTAATTGTACATGCGTTTTTGCATGCGTTTTCCATAGGAACCCATGTTATAAAAACGCATGCGTTTTCTACAAAAACGCATGCGTTTTTGGATATGCTCCAAAAACGCATGGGACAGTCACACATGCTTTTTGGCTATTAGGGCATGCGTTTTTTAACATGGGGGCCTATGGGTGCGTTTTTTACATGCGTTTTTGAAAACGCAGGTCTCCAAAAATGCATGTGAAAAATGGTACTGTGACCCCAGCCTTAGCTGGATTCACATGAATATTGAAAACCAGTGGTGTGAAACCAGCCTTAAGGTACCGTCACACGCTACGATGTAGTGAACGATATCGTTAACAATGTCACGTGACCGCTGTCATTTCGACATCATTAGTGCGTTGTCACACGCATGGATATTGTTAACAATCTTAAATTTGGCAACGCTCCAGCTACTTGGAGAAGAACTAGTGAACGATGTTACAAAGCGGCAGGAATAGGAGGATTGTGAACGACATCGTTCAATAAGGTGTCACACTGAACCATGCTGCTTGTTCACAGAACGTTAAATGGGCGACGAACTTCAAGATCGTTCGTTTACACACAACGACATCGTTCGAACAATCAAAAAAGTGTGACGTTTCAACGATATCGTTAACGAGATTGTAGGGCGTGAAGTAGCCTTTAGGCAACTTTTCTTCTCGTGAAGGGTTTTGCAAGAGTATTTTTTTCCCTGAGGAGTTTGTTTGCAGCCATTTAGCCTAGTTTGGAGCAGATTCTATAAGAAGTCATATGCACATTTTTCCAACCTGACATACTGCATTTTTTCATATATTTTTTCTGTATAAATTCTACTGTGTTTAGTATTTCAAACTGGGTGCAATTTTATAAACTAAAAAACACTGATGAGCTCGGCTTTCTTGCTGATTTCCCTGTAGGGTTCTATAGCTTCAAAAAAAATGTATGTAGTCTAATTTTTACACTAGTTTTAATGATCCTTTCAGCCTAGATATGCATCATTTATTCTTACCACAAATAGAAAATGGACTCGGTACCGTGCAACTTCCCATAAAAATGACAAGGAATTTTTTTGATTTCTTATAGAAACCAATGAAGAGGCCTTCATCTGAGTTACGTAATTATAGCTGAGGCTGAAGACATGTTGGACTGCAAATATCCAGATAGATCAATGGTGCTGTCAGAAAATAAAGAAAAAGGAGAGTTATCCATCTGTGACATCATACGACACTAGTAATATATATATATGATCATTATAGCGGGGAGGGTGAAGATACAATGCGATGTGAAAGTATTCGCCCCTTGAACTTTTCAACCTTTTGCCACATTTCAGGTTTCAAACATAAAGATATAAATTTTAATTTTTTTGTGAAGAATCAACAACAAGTGGGACACAATCGTGAAGTGGAACAAAATTTATTGCATATTTTAAACTTTTTTCAAGAAATAACAACAGAAAAGTGGGGCATGCAATATTATTCGGCCCCTTTACTTTCAGTGCAGTAAACTCACTCCAGAAGTTCAGTGAGGATCTCTGAAAGATCCAATGTTGTCCTAAAAGACTGGTAATGATAAATAGAATCCACCTGTGTGCAATCAAGTCTCTGTATAAATGCACCTGCTCTGTGATAGTCTCAGGGTTCTGTTTCAAGGGCAGAGAGCATCGTGATGACCAAGGAACACACCAGGCAGGTCCGAGATACTGTTGTGGCGAAGGTTAAAGCCGGATTTGGATACAAAAAGATTTCCCAAGTTTTAAACATCTCAAGGAGCACTGTGCAAGCGATTATATTGAAATGGAAGGAGTATCAGACCACTGCAAATCTACCAAGAACCGGCCATCCCTCTAAACTTTCATCTCGAACAAGGAGAAGACTGATCAGAGATACAGCCAAAAAGCCCATGATCACTCTGGATGAACTGCAGAGATCTACAGCTGAGGTGGGAGAGTCTGTCCATAGGACAAAAATCAGTTGTACACTGCACAAATCTGGCCTTTATGGAAGAGTGGCAAGAAGAAAGCCATTTCTCAAAGATATCCATAAAAAGTCTCGTTTGAAGTTTGCCACAAGCCACCTGGGAGACACCAAACATGTGGAATAAGGTGCTCAAGTCAGATGAAACCAAAGTCTAACTTTTTGGCCACAATGCAAAACGATATGTTTTGTGTAAAAGCAACACAGCTCATCACCCTCAAAACACCATCCCCACTGTCAAACAAGGTGGTGGCAGCATCATGGTTTGGGCCTCCTTTTCTTCAGCAGGGACAGGGAAGATGGTTAAAATTGATGGGAAGATGGACGGAGCCAAATACAGGACCATTCTGGGAGAAAACCTGTTGGAGTCTGCAAAAGACCTGAGACTGGGACGGAGATTTATCTTCCAACAAGACAATGATCCCAAACATAAAGCAAAATCTACAATGGAATGGTTCAAAAATAAACGTATCCAGGTGTTAGAATGGCCAAGTCACAGTCCAGACCTGAATCCAATCGAGAATCTGTGGAAAGAGCTGAAAAGTGCTGTTCACAAACGCTCTCCATCCAACCTCACTGAGCTCCAGCTGTTTTGCAAGGAAGAATAGGCAGGAATTTCAGTCTCTCGATGTGCAAAACTGATAGACATACCCCAAGCGACTTGCAGCTGTAATCGCAGAAAAAGTTGGCACTACAACGTATTAACTCAAGGGGGCCGAATAATATAGCACGCCCCACTTCTCAGTTTCTTTTTTGTTAAAAAAGTTTAAAATATGCAATAAATAGAGGCGGAGCCTGGCTATGGAGGAGTGAGGACGCTGTGCAGATCAGCTCCTGTTCCCTGACCCACAATCAGCTACTTATATCAGACAGCAGCTCCACTGAAGTGGATTATGAGCACCCGGAGATCGGGGAGACCACAAAGAGCCCTTTCACAGCCTCACCCGAGCCCTGGGGAGTCCATCCAAAGGTTCTTCTCTAGAAGCTCCAGAAAGCCCGCCAAACACACAGCCTCCAAGATGGCCGCGGAGAGGAGCAGCCACAGCGTGGGGAGGATGGAAGGAGCAGGAGATGTGACACTAGCTCAGACGGAGGCCAGAGAAACAGACAGCCGACTTCCAGCAGCTAAAGAGTTAAAGGAAGGCATCCAGACAAGAGGCTCCAGTAAAGCCGGCGGCTCAGCACTGGATAACAACACTGTGAGGTACAGGGAGATGCAGGGGGAGGGCCGTGCACAGGACTTGGGCTTCACTGTGCGGACCCAGGCTGGAGGAGGACAGAGTGACCCCCCCTCACCCGTGCAGCTCTCTATGGAGAATTGTGCCGGAGTTTCTGTCTCCCCTGAGCCACCTAATCTGATAAAGATAACACCAGCCCCACTGCCTGGTTCAACTCCTCCAGCTGTTATAACAGACTCTGACAGGCTCACACCTATGGCCCTGCATGTGATTCCATATGGCCCTCACAACCCTGCTCATGTTATGTATCATCACCAGGGAATAACTCCACAGGCCCAGAGTGTAATGGCAGAGTTGAGCGATCTCAGAGCACGTATGGCATCCATACCCACTAGAGAAGATATGGAGAGCTATATAGCACGGTTAGAACATGCATGCCGCAGTGAAATGTTCACCTTGAGAAGGGAAGTCGAACAAATAGATGAGAGGGGTCAGGATCACTCCCAAAGAATCCTAGCCTTAGAAGAGACCTGTAGATCTCAACAATCCTTGCTAAACATACAGGCCACTCAAATTCATGGGCTGATCGACGCCATGGATGATAACGAAAACAGAGGGCGGAGAAATAATGTCAGGATACGTGGACTCCCCGAGTCGGTTGAATCCAGGGACCTCCCCAATGTGATCCAGACCCTGTTTAATGAGATCCTAGGAGACCCCCCGGATACCCGGATTGAACTTGACAGGGCGCACCGTGCGCTGGGCCCTAGACCCGCAGATTCTGATTGGCCTAGGGACGTAATATGCAGGGTGCACCGATACGTGATTAAAGAAGCAGTCATGCATAGAATCCGCAACGGGGCCCACTGCCGATACCGTGAACATGACGTTCTTCTCCTCCCTGACCTGTCAAGACTGACACTGCAGAAGAGAAAGGCCCTAAAGCCATTGCTGGACACACTTAGGGATCATGACCTGCCCTATACGTGGGGCTTTCCATTTAGGCTCCAGGTGAGAGCGGCTGGGCGCCAACACTTTCTGAGAACCCCAGCAGACATGTCAGTATTCGCAGCCTCTCTGGACATCCCGCCAGTGAACATACGAGGATGGCCAGACTTCCCCCTTCGCACAGGTGATGGCCTACCTCAAAGAGAGAGGAATGTACCCCGACGTCGAGATGGTTCATCCAGGGAGAAAATACCCCCCCGCTGAGATAGAGGTCACCTTACCTGCAGCTATATGACGTCCTCCTGGATACTAACATGAGAAATAAAACGTCTCCTTCTTGGCTGCGTGCCCGTTTCCTGCTACAAGGGTTCACATGAGAATTTTTCCAAACATATATACTATGTGTTTTTTGTTTTTTTTTGTTTTGTTTTTTGTTGCTTTTTTTTGATCCAATTCCGGGTGGACTTATAGACAGACTTACATGATTCCGGCTGATAGTTATTGTAGTTTTTGGTATTATGATCTGCCCGGGTTCAGTCGGTCATTGATGTTTATCTGATTGACATGATTTTCTATTTCAGAAACCACATGAGACTCCTCCCCCCTGGAGTAGGAACTGCGGCACAATGTACTGCAGTTGATCTGTTTATTTTTGTTTTTGCTTTGTTTTTTCTTTTCTTCTCTGACCCAATTTAGGGTGAACCCCTGGACATATTGCATATACCCGGCTGATAGATATTGAAGTATTTGGTATTGAGATTCTCCCGGGTTAGGTTGGTCACTGATGTTTATCTGATTTACATGATTCTCCATTATAGGAAACATGCAAGACTCCTCCCCCTTGCAGTAGGGGCTGTGATATAATATACTGCAGTTGATTCAGTTTTTCCTTTTTGTGTGTTATGGTTGCTATTGTTGGAAAGTTTCTGTAGCTCATATACCCCGCCTTTCTCACCCAATGGGGTCTGGGGGCAAAGGCTACCTGTGGGTCTTGGACGGGAGGCTCCTTGATAGAGGGCCGATCACCTATTGGGGATTTCCTGACGCCTTTAGCGTCTCATTTCTACACTCCCCACTTTATTGCATAATACAGTGACGAAAATAGTATAGCTGTACATCTAATTTCTTTCTCTTTCTACACTTTTAATCTTTCCTTTTTCAACCTCCCCCAACCCACCCTCCTTCCACGTATAGAGGGGGACAAGGGCACAACAGACTCTACTGTAGACGTCCCCCTCCTTGTATCAGTCTCTCTTTTCAGTTTACACCTGTGAGACCCACTATGACGCAGATCACACTGGGGTCCTTAAATGTCAGGGGCTTTAACACGCCACAAAAGCGAAAACAAATTCTATACGATATGCACAAACAGAATGTGACGATTTTATTATTGCAGGAGACTCACTTTAAACGGGACCACGTGCCCAGTCTTGGAGACCGGTACTTCACCACCTGGTATCATGGCCCTGATCCAGAGGCGCGAGCCAGAGGAGTATCTGTTGCTATACATAGGTCATTGGCCCACACCGTCCGGGACAGTCGGATAGACCCAGCTGGTAGGTACATCTTTCTGAAACTTGATGTACAATCTAGGCTGTTCACTATAGTCAATTGGTACTCCCCTAATCACAAACCGCTGGAAGCATGCATCTCCCTCCTATCTAAACTAGCAGACTTCGCCGAAGGAACAATCTTAATAGGGGGAGACTTTAACTTCCCTCTCAACCCCAATATCGACACATCCTCGGGACGGCAGATGTATCCTACCAGAAGGCTAAATGCAGTACGTAAGGCTATCCAGGGACTCCGGCTAGTCGACATATGGCGCGCTCTTTCCTCGTCTGAACGTGACTACTCGTTCTTCTCACAAGTACACAAGTCGTACAGTCGAATAGATTTTTTTCTTGTAAGTCAACACCTCCTAACCTGGCAAGCTAAGGCCTCAATAGGACAGATTTGTTGGTCGGACCATGCGCCTATATTTTGCCGGTTCCAGTTGGCAGAGGGATTCCCGAAGCACTGGACGTGGCGGTTGAACGATAACTTGCTCAATGACACTCTTTGCTGCGATGCTATCAAAGAAGCAATCTCAGAATTTCTCAAGGTGCATGAGTCCGATACAACTAAGCTTCCTTATCAATGGGAGGCGTTAAAGTGTGTTGTTAGGGGAGTCTTCATTAAATACGGCGCTCGACTCAAAAAAGAAAACGCCGCTAAAGTGGAATCCCTGACTAAACGGATCTCTGATCTTGAATGTTCTCATAAGAGATCCCTTTCCGAACAAGTCCTCACTGATCTAACTCTGGCTAGAGAGGAATTAAAGTCTATTCTTGACCAAAAGTATTTGAGACTGAGAACGAGGTTTCAGAGGTTCATGTATGAACACGGAAATAAATGTGGTCGCCCGCTTGCTAGATTACTTCACCCGAAGGGCAGCCCTGGTCATATTCCTCGGATAAAATGCTCCGGAGGGAGGGAATCCCAACACCCAGGGGAGATCATCGACGCCTTTCGGGACTTCTATGAGAAGCTCTACAATCTGAAAGGTCACTATGACGATATGCCCCCGAAGGTTGCCCTTGACACTACAGACAGATATATTATGGAGACGGCCCTGCCCATTTTAGATAATAATGATGTGGAGGCACTTGAAACGGAGTTCTCTGAGGCGGAGGTGTTGGAAGTCATTAAAAACTCCCCCGGGGGGAAATGTCCTGGCCCAGATGGCTTCACCCGAAGTTCTTTAAGCAGTTTGGCCCTCAGATAGCCCCTCTCCTGACGAAGGTGTTTAACGTGATATCTCCAGAATCCTCGTGGGCGCCTCAATCGCTGGAAGCCCACATTAGTGTTATCCCTAAACCAGACAAGGACCACACAGAGGTGGCCAACTATAGGCCTATATCCTTAATAAACATTGACATCAAACTGTTCTCCAAACTTTTGGCTAACAAGTTGGCGCCTCTCCTTCCTGGTCTTGTTCATACTGACCAGGTGGGTTTTGTCCAGGGAAGGGAAGCTAGGGATAACACTATAAAATTAATGAAGCTTATGACCCGATCGAAGACTAAATCCGTCCCTATGTGCTTGTTATCTGTCGATGCAGAGAAAGCATTTGACCGGGTCAACTGGAGATTCTTGCACGCCTCCCTGAGGCAGATTGGACTGGGAGCCAGATTCTTGGAGAAAGTGGGGTCTCTTTACAGTTGCCCTACAGCGAGGGTTAGAGCAAATGGGGTCCTATCTTCTCCTTTCCGTATTAGTAATGGCACGAGACAGGGTTGCCCCCTGTCTCCACTGCTATACGTCATTGTTATGGAACACCTTGCCATAGCAATACGACGTAACCCTGCTATACAGGGTGTACAGGAGAAACAGAGACACTACAAGGCTGCGCTTTTTGCAGACGATCTGCTGCTCTTCATTTCTCAACCACGCATTACCTTTCCCTCGCTGATTAAAGAATTCGAGACCTTTGGGAAGCATAGCAATTTTAAGGTGAACTTCACGAAGTCTGAGGCATTGAATGTAACCTTGCCGGGGGACGAACAGACTCACCTATCCGAGCACTTTCCATTTAAATGGCGGAGTGATGCGATCAAATACCTGGGAGTGATGGTCCCATTTGACCAGACTAAATGGTTCTCCCTGATCTTCCTTCCTTTGCTTCAGAGAACTATTAAGGATATCAAAAATTATGAGACAAAACGGTTGTCCTGGTTCGGACGTATAAATGTTGTGAAGATGGATATACTCCCTAAATTCTTATATCTCTTCCAGTCCGTCCCTGTTATTATTCCATCGTCATTCTTCACTAGACTTCAGGCAGCTGTTTCTGGGTTTGTGTGGAGACAGGGTAGACCGAGGATCAGTGCGTCCACACTGTTCCGACGCAAGTCCGATGGTGGGATAGGTCTACCAAACTTTAAGAACTATTATAAGGCGGCCATACTAACAAGACTACTAGATTGGCAGTATCGGGGTGGATCTAAACAGATTGTCGACATAGAGCAGGAAGAAGTAATGATCCCTATACATTACATGCCCTGGATACCAGCATCCCACAGGCCGGGGACGGGAACTGACGGTGACGTGACGACCACGACCTTGAAGATCTGGGATGGAGAGGTTAGGAGAGGTGTGGTCTCCAAGGGTAGGGGCCCCCTCACCCCTTTGTTCCATAACCCTGAGTTCTACCCTGCCACGCAGGCTCATACTTTTTTAGGCTGGCAGGAGGGAGATGACCCACGCATGGTCCATATTCTGAGTGGAGGGAACTTACCCCCCCTCCGAGTCCTCAGCGCCAACAGACCAAACCTGTCTTGGTTTGAATACGCACAGTTAAAATCATTTCTGACTTCTGATCGGACTACAGCCCACTATAACTCGGCCTTGACTGCGTTTGAAGGCTTGTTTATGCTAGATCACCCACCTATTCGAACTATCTCCATTATATACCATATTCTCAATCCTCCAGGACCCTTGAAAAGCCTCTCATTTTTCAGAAAATGGGAGCTAGATTTAAACCTAGACATCTCTGAGAAAGACTGGAAGAAGGCCTGTGTGTATTCACATGGTCTCTCCATGGCCTGTACAGCACAGGAAAGAAATTACAAAATAATCTCCCGTTGGTACCAATGCCCGGCAAATATTCACCGTATCTTTCCCACTGTCCCGGACGTGTGTTGGAGATGCCAAAAGGAAAAGGGGACTCTATTGCACATGTGGTGGGAATGTGATAACATACGGCCTTACTGGACACAGGTATTTGACTTATGCCAGAAGGTCACGAGCCAGGTGGTGGAGAGGACTCCGCAGGTTGCACTTCTCTCCATTCTGCCGGGACCTATGAAATCCCAAAAAACTGACCTCTTACGATTTTGCCTTACTGCGGCCAGGAATATTCTACCCAGACATTGGAAGACGCCTATTCAGCCTCGCCTGTCTGAGTGGATGATTGAGATGAATAGGCTATGTAGAATGGAGGAACTTACGGCCGAGGTCACCCATACGGGAGACAAATTCCGGCGTACCTGGAGCCAGTGGATAATTTTCCGTGAGTCTCCTGACATTCGGGGTTTGATATCCACACCAGACTGAGACATGGCAGAGGGGGCAGGAAGCCATGGAACGGCTTATAAGTGGAGGATGTACTGTGGTGACTGTCTCGCACGGAAATACGGCTACTAATAAACCCCCCATGGACCCATATGACCCTTCCCTTTTCCCTTACTTCCTCTCTCTTTCCTCACTCTTCTTTTCTTTCCCTTTCTCTTGCATTAGATGCAAAGTAATGAGAAATTTGAGAAATGCGTCACAATATAAATTGGATGTATGTTTAGATATCTCGTTTAAAGACCTTAAAGGATAGGTTAGCACAACTCAGGCTTACATATGTAAAGCGCGAGATGGTATACCCCCACCTACACAACACAATTAGAACAACTGAATTGGCGATTCATATGTGGTTGGGTAGGGGCAATGTAATGTATAGTGCTATATATTATGTCTTTTGCTGTTTTATCTTCTGCTGTTCCTCTTTTTAAACGCCTATGACAGATGAACAGATACTGCTCATGTAGATACCATGGTACGGACTTCCAGAGTTCGAAGTAACTCTCTATATTTGAATGCTATAGGTCCTATAATGTTTGGCGTACTACCTGTTATATAATTGATGTTATGTTATACCTCAATTTATAAACTCAATAAACTTAAATTGAACGAAAAAAATATGCAATAAATTTCGTTCCACTTCACGATTGTGTCCCACTTGTTGATTCTTCCAAAAAAAATTTGAATTTATATCTTTACATTTGAAGTCTGAAATGTGGCAAAAGGTTGAAAAGTTCAAGGGGGCAAATACTTTCACAAGGCACTGTAGATGGAAAATACGCCAAGGGTGCATGACTAGAGACCTTGCTTAGTTTGAACAGTGATTGTTGTGCTGGCACACTCCCTTAAAGGGAATCTGTCAGGTCAAAAATCCATATGTAACTGCTATCATTTCCTAATTCCTCTCTCTAAGCTCTCCCTATTGATGTATTTTTTTTATTTTATATTTGCCTCCTATCCTGTGTAAACTGCAAATAGCGAGATTCATTCCATATGTCAATCATAGTGAGTGATCATTTTCTTCTCTGCTGTCCACTTCCCAGGATGAATATTCATGTCACATATTCACATCACTGCACAGGAGATCAGTAGGAGGGCCTGCATCCTCCTGTCTGTTTTCTTTGTTTGCAGTAAAACAAGAGGTCAAATTAACACATAATCTGTCACAGCACAGCAGGGATCCCTGCTTAGAGAAACAAATGGAGTAGATAGCTTATCTAGATCAGGTAAGGCAGATGTGTGCCTGCAATAGCTCACTTCCTCTGTCTCATCATCAGAAGCTCCTAAATGAAGCTGAAACCTGACAGGCAGAGCAAAGGAAGGAGGGAGGGGAGAGCTGCCTGAGAAGGAGTGAATAATAAATGAACTAGCCGATCTAATCAGTTGTGAAAGCAATGGACAGGACTAATGCAGCAGCTGCCTGCAGGGTATGAAAATGCTTATAGCAAGATACCGACAAATGGTACAATAAAGATTTTACATGTTTTTAAAAAGTATGCCCAGGCACTATTCAAGGGTAATATTAGTATCATACTGAAAAATGACCTGATAGTGTCCCTTTAAAGTGATCCTAAACCCACAAACTGACCCCCCCCCCCCGCATCTTTAGACCTGTCCCTGCACCCCTCTTATCATTTCTAGCCATCCCTTTTGCAGAAAAAAATCGCTTTTGTAAAATAAGAGAAAAAGTTATATTACTTTGTCCTGTGTGAGTTCTCTGTTTCTGAGGAAGCTGCAATAGCCCCGCCTGTCTGCTGCTGCCTTGTAATTATGCACGCCCCTCTCTGCTTGATGCCTTGGTAAGAGCACGGCCGCGTCATGAAAGGGGGTGGGGCTCCGGCATGGCGATATTTAGCCCCGCCCCTTTAATGACGCGGCCAGGCTCTTAGAAGCAGAGAGGGGCGTGCATAATTACAAGGCAGCAGCACACAGGCCCCGCCCATTGCGGCTTGCTCAGAAACAGAGAACTCACACAGGACAAAGTAATATAACTTTTTTTCTACTTTACAATAGCGATTATTTCTGCAAAAGGGATGGCTAGAAATGATAAGAGGGGGTGCAGGGACAGGTCTAAAGATACGGGGGGGTCAGTTTCTGGGTTTAGGATCACTTTAATCTCGGTTATTTATAACTTGTGGACTCAAAAAAAAGATTCTTCCCCCCGCTCCCACAACATGTGGCATCCTCCAGTCCAGCAGTTGATTTCAGCATCCCAGCTCTGGTATTTCAGTACAGACAGCCAGTGGGTCTTTACATTGGCATATACGTCAGCTGAATATGCATGAAAGGATGCACATCCAGCTGAAATCAGTTCCATTGTCAGCTGGCCCCCTACCCGCACAGTCCAGTCACAGTCACACCCTCTATCGCTATGATTGTTACATCCCTCGTTTTGGCGTCTAAAAATGTTGCAACAATAAAGAACCATTTTGAAACACAAGGCTTTTCATTTCGTTCCACCATACTATATACAACTGGATAAGGATTTTCTTCAAGGTGTTGTGCCTTCACCCAACTCCTCTACATTATTACTAGGCCTTTGTAATTTTGTCCCCCAAACAGTTCTTTAAAGATTATTTATAGTCTCTATACAAAGTGATGAAGTTCAACTTTCATCACCAGAGACCAGCAAGTGTAAGGGGAAAATCCATATAGAGCATAAATCCATTAACTAGGCATGGTACAATAATATTGAGATGACTCTGCTCATCCTATCCCAGTCTATACAGCAAAGCTGACAAGTGAGCTCCAGAGAACAAAATCTATTGATTGTTACTGTGTTAGTGGTCAGCATAAAACGTGAATATTTTAAGATGTGTTTATGTGGATGATAAATTTTTAATGCATTCAATTGACAATTGAAGATTAGCAACTTATTTTACAGCACTACACACATCTATTCCATAATCAAATAAAGGCCTTAAACCAACTTCATCTGGACGACAGGTCATATGAATTGATTTAAGGGGAAAATATAAAACAATTGCTAATAATTTAGCTTCTTTTTCAGATTTTATACTTTTTTCCCATATTTTGTATCTTGTCTATGCAGCAGCTGTGTGAACCAAAGTCAAATTCATGTTTACAGTAATTAGCTAACGAGCTGAGCAGTTATCAGCAGATGTCTGCAAAACCAGACGGATTCTCTTCTGCGGGACAAGGACAAAGCTCTGTACATGATATGTGACTCGTCTCTTGGCAATAGGCTGCACCATGAACTGAAATACAGTGGATTAAATACAAAATATAAGGAAGCGAGGGACAAGAAAGTCAAATTGTCTGTTTATTCTCCAGGAGGAGGCTGTGACATTATCATGGCTGGATGGAGCAGCTGACACAATACCGGAAGTTTAGTATCTAATGAGCTGAATAATTTGCATGTCTGTGAAGTCTTTGCTGCAAAATTAATAGTATTTATATCCTCTGCGGATGCTCTTTGGGACATTATGTGGTGCCCGACCTGTCCAAGAAGGTCAATAAAGCCATTACTGTGGCTGTATCTTGTGTGTTACATAAGAATGGATCTGTTGGATTGACTCAATGACAGCCAACAGGAGAAACATCTGTTTTGGGCATCCTTTACACATTTAGGCTATGTGCATACACTGCATTTTTTATGTACTCTTTCATGCATTTTTGGGTGCAAGTGTGACCCTAGCCCTCAGGGGCCCGGTGGGCCCCCTCCAAGCATTCGGGCCCCTGCACTTGCCCGGGTGCGCTGGATGCTGACGCCGGGCCTGCCTATCCTTATGACAGCAAAGTTAATGAAAATTCTGATGTTTTGTACACATTTTGCTTGCTTTTCCTTTGCAGAGTTGGTGTAGAAATAAGACTTGAGCATGTGAATTCTTGGTGTGTTTTTGGCAGCGTATTTCCAATCCAAATGCCTGGCAAAGACATAGAAAAAAATGAATGCCTAAAACATGCATTTTTCTGCCAGGAGATGCAGGTTTGGTGCACACATTTCTGTAACAAATACTCACTGTGTACACATAGCCTTACAGTATCTGACTATATAACAGGAATTTTGTGTGCCAGAGGTCCACATCTTTAAAGCGTACCCACCATTAAAATTTTTATTCAATACTAATGTAGAGAAAGTGATTACAATAAACTTTCTGCTATACTTCATTGGAAAATTCTAGTTGAAAACCATTCATAAACCTTCCACAAGGTGTCCCCACTGCACTGTGTCTGAAGCATACATATGTTCATTATCAGTCAAATCCATTTTCACACTGAATACGGGCATGTAACCATATTGGATAAAAAGGGCATGGCCTACACTCCTGACTGCAGCTGATGAGGAAATAATGTATCAGATTAGCTCAGATTACAGCACAGTTGCTAAGCATTGTCAGAATCAGTGTAAACTCCCCTGCATAAGCTTCTGATCTGTCATCTGGCTCCATACAGCTCAGGCAGGATCTCTGTTAATCCCTTCTCTGCTGTCACACAGCTCCCTATCAGCCTGCTCTCAGAAGCTGTGGTAATATACACAGACTCTGGCCACGCCCGCACAGCCATAAAATGCAGTTTTTAAAAGAGCACAAAAAAATGTGAGAAAATAAGTCATATGGCACATAAACACATTATCTTAGATGCTATGTGACCCATCATTAACAACAAGTGCAGTATTGTGTTTTTTTCATTGAAATGACATTTACACTTTAAAAATAGATCTACCATGAGAAAATCATGCAGAAAAGTACGGTAACTATATTATGCTGGATAAAAAGGGCAGATCTATTGCTGTGACTGCAGCCCCAAACAATCTGGAGAGATATTGACTTGTTGTTCAGTCCTTGACTAGTTGCTGGTTTTAGTGTCAGTAATGCCTTGAAATCCTGAGGTTAATACTCCAGTAACAAGATAATATGTATCAGTGAAGCTATAGTATTAAAAGCATACCTCCCAACCGTCCAGGATCCAGCGGGACAGTCCCGATTTTGAGCCTCTGCCCCGCTGTCCCGGCCAGGAGGTTACATTTCCCGCACTGCAGTGAGCTGCCGGCCACGCCCCTTAGACATTTTAGCTCTGTGTGTCATGGATCATCAGTGCTCTGCCCCGAATGTTCAGTTCGTGTAATTTTTTTTTATTTAATAAAGTTTCGTGCCGCTCATACACATGCGGGGATTGCTGACACTGCCCTACGCGGCTCTGTGACCTCGGCAGTCCCCTCCGCACACTGCTCTCCCTCACCCCAGCTGTTGCCGAGGATTCCTCCATCGTTCTGCACTGAGACTGCAGTGAGTGCCCAGCATCAGTGAGGGGAGAGGGACTTCGTTCTGTAGCAGAAGGTGGGCAGGCCAAGTCTGTGTGAGAGGTGGGGGGAGAAACAGAAGGCAGTCTGCCCTGAGGAGAGGGCAGAGGGGAGAGGAGAGCAGCTACAGGAGCCCCCTCCCTCCTGTAATCTCACTAACTGCTCTGCTGTCGGGAGCAGGAGGAGGGGGAGAGAAGGAGAAGGAGGTCTCCTTCGTGATGACTCCAACTTCAGGCCTCCCCCAGTGCGGTACTGCCACTGAAGAAGAGAGTAAGTATATATGTGTTCATGTATGTATGACAGTATTTGTGATGTGGGTGTGATGCTGTGAGAGTGATGCATGTGCTGTTTGTGAGTGATGCATGTGATGTATGAGTGATGTGTGTGGTGTGTGAGTGATGTGTGTGTGTAAGGAATGTGTGTGCTATGTGTTAGAGTGATGCGTGTCTAAGTGTGATGCTTGTGAGTGATGCATGTGTGTGAGTGGTGCGTGTAGAGTGTGAGTGATGCGTGAGTTAGTGATGCATGTGTGTCAGTAATGCGTGTGCTGTATGTGAGTGATGCATGAGTTAGAGTGATGTGTGACAGTGATACGTGTGTGTGAGTGATGCACGTGGTGTGTGAAAGTGATGTATGTGTGTGAGTGATGCGTGTGATGTGTGACTGATGTGCAGTGTGTGAGAGTGATGCATGTGTGTGAGTAATGTGTGTGCTGTGTGTGAGTGATGAGTGTGATGTGTGACTATGACTCACCGTTGCCGGGTTCTCAAGTCTCAGGCGCTGCTTCACTTGTCACGGTTCCGTGCCTGAGGCTGTGGGGCTCGGTGGTCAAATGGAAGGGCTATATTGCATCTTCAGTCAGGGATGCAATACCTACCTGTGACGCACCCGTTGCGGGGCACCACACTCCCCCTTGGGAAATTACACTTGTCCCCAAGTGTCACAAAACCCAACCAGTACAGAGAAATATTTTTTATATATGCATAACAACAATATAACACTTTTAATAATGACAGTATTCTTGTGTTCTTCCCATCCGGGAGGCTCTATGGCTTTAAACGTTACTAAACAGTTCTTGGCGAAAAGTCCTCATGTAAGTCTAATGGTACCTTTACACGCCATCACAACAGGATGCATACAACCCGCTACAGGCTACGATTGTAGCTTGTCGCGCCAATATCGCCTGTAATAGCGGCGTGTGAAGACGGGACGACACAGCCGGCTACAGATACCTCTGTATCCGTACACTGCCCATAAACAGATGGCTACATCGCCGATTGTAGCGAGCTGTATCGGCGTGTAAACAAGCTACGGAAGGGAACTCTGGACACCCGGCGATGTAGCTGCAATGTAGCTAAGGCGTCACCCAGGCTCCGTGTTACCGCGCCCCATGTGCGATCATTGGTGGAAGCTGCTGCATGACGATTGGTAGTCGCTGCATAGGGAGGCATATTTAAGGAGCTGACGAGTCACACTACACAATCGCTCGATCGTGCTGTATTACTCAGCCTCCTGCGTTGCCTGCCCAATCAGGATGTTATTGCTTCGTCCTATCAGCGTACGGACGGCTCGTAATCCACAATTGTGGCACGCCTATGTGCTGGCCCTGCTGCACCAGGTCCGCCCATAGTAGCTGGTTATAGCGGTGTGTAAATGAGCTACAGCTGGCTACTTGCGACACCCGGCGATGTAGCTAGCTGTAGATGTAGCGTAGCGTAGCGCACCTTGTGGCGGCGTGTAAAGAGGGTGCGTTTCCCGTTGGTAACCGTTCGGGCGTGCTCGTGCATGTGAAGTAGCCGTTGGTATCCATCCTGTTGTGGCGGCGTGTAAAGGTACCATAAGAGTATTTTCAAAACAAAAAGCACTTCACATTGAACAACTGTATACAGGACCGAGGTGCTGCAATTTACTCATAAAATCTGCATACACGCAGGGCGTACCATTCAGGGAGCCCCACATGTCTCTCGTAGCTCGTACAGTCATTCAGATACAAGTCCTGGTCTGGGTGCGCTGGAGCTGGTGCACGGATCCGCTCACCTGTGATTGCGGCTACACCGACCCGTCTAGCTGGTCCGTGCGGCTGGGGCTCCTTCTGCACCGTGTGGGGCCCGGATGCTCCGACTTCCTCGACGTCGCCTTTCCGGTTATCGTCCTCCTCGAAGCTGGGCTGGCTGGACGGCTCCTTGGCTTCCTCGGACTCCGCTCTGGTCTGGCTGCCGCTGTCATCAGGTAGGGCCTCAGGGTCATCTCGCTCTGCCCCGGCTTCTGCTCTGGTGATGATGGGCTGCATCTCGGCTGGAGGGTTCTCACTGGTTACCGGGTGCTCAACCGCGGATCGGTCTCTTGCTCCCGGTTCCAGTTCCTGGTTACCGGACCTCCGCTGCGTTGCTCTGTCCCTGCCGCCATTTTTAGTTTCTGGCAGGCGTGGTTTAGTCTTTGCCCCGCCCCTTGGTTGTTCGTTGGCAATAGGGGCAGGCAAACAGTTTCGCTCCTCTGGTATGGCCCTCCCATGGTAAGGGGCCGAGGCACGCCCCTGGGCCAGCACGTTGTCTCTTACATGGCGGGACCCGCCATTTTGACCCAGTGGAAAATACGGGAAAAGTTCTTTAAAATGGCCGATAAAAGTCTTGTAAGGCACACAATACCCGTTGAACACGGGCCTGTTCGTATCCTGTTCGTAGACGCCAGATTTGACTCACCGTTGCCGGGTTCTCAAGTCTTAGGCGCTGCTTCACTTGTCACGGTTCCGTGCCTTAGGCTGTGGGGCTCGGTGGTCAAATGGAAGGGCTGGGGAATTTGGATAATAAAGTCTTATTTTGTCTCATGACGCGTCCTGTGGGTGTCCGGTGATGGCCCTGGCGCTGCTTGGGCCTCCGGGGAATGTGCGGCAGCTAAAGGGGATGCTCCCCACAGGATGAGCAGTAGTCGCCGGGGCCAAGAGCTGCACTGAGTGGAATACGGCAGCTCAGTTGATTTTAGTGTTAACCGTGGATTAAGATAGCTACGGAAGAATACACGGACACGATGCTCCTCTGCACGGGTCTTTACTGTAATTCTGGTACGGTACACGGTAATACAGTTCTTTAGGTAACGGACCGGGTGGTCCCAGTGATGAACAGTCTCTGTCCAAAGCTCCACAGTGTTCCTTTCTGTCTAACTGTCCTGTTGTTGTTGCCGTTGCTCGCCTTGTTGCACCAGGTTAGTATCCTAGAGTTTGTCTATTGGATTGCCTGTTCCATGTTATTCAACCGGCTACAAAGGGTCCTAAACCCCGGGGGCAGGTATCCTACTGGTAAGACTGCAGTAGTTGTGGCTTTAGTGAGGAGCTCCTATAAAGCTATTTCATCACTCCAGTTTTGCAGAGCAGCGGTGAACGGCTGTCTGCCTCGGAACCGGTGTCCGGCAGGACTGGGCTCAGGTGTCTTTGGACCCGTTGCTTGATCGTTTGCCCACTCTCTTGTCTGGGTCACCGTTAGTTGGTGCCCTCCCCATTAGATTTGTCCGGTCCTCCGTCCTTGAGCTTGTCTCTCCCACGTTCTAACTTTCTTTTTCTATTCTTTCCCCACACTACACCTCCCACTCCTCCCACCAGGACCTGATTGACCCTCTGCCTCTAGATGGTGCATGTGGTACATGGAGCTTTGGATTTAACTTGTTCACTACTGAGACGGACAATATTGCATCTTCAGTCAGGGATGCAATACCTTCCTGTGACGCACCCATTGCGGGGCGCCACAACTGCAAGTGACATCTACTTCATTATCTGCATTTAGAGAGTTAACACTGTTTTCTGTGGTGTTACCTACAACTGCAGATGACATCTACTACATTACCTGCACTAATAAATATCACTGTGTTATCTGTGGTGTTACATGCGACTGCAGATGACAACTACTGCATTATCTGTACTGTTATCAGTGTTATCTGTGATGTTACATGGGACTGCAGGTGACATCTACTATATTATCTGTACTTAGAGATATCACTGTGTTATCTGTGGTGTTACATAGGACTGCAGGTGACATCTACTGTATTTTTCGGACTATAAGATGCTTTTTCCCCCCATAAACTTTGGGTGAAAGAGGGGGTGCGTCTTGTAGTCTGAATATACAGATCTGTGTGACTGTGGGGCGCCACAGATCTGGAGCAGCTGGAGGAGGCTGGCATAGGCTGCAGAGGCAGTGGGAGGTCACTCATTAGTGTAATGTATTCTCAGCGCCGAGGTGGGCGGAGGAGGGGCGCATATTATAAGTATACACCCCCTACATCACTGTATGTGGCCCCCTTGCTGCCGCACACCAGAAAATAATAACCAATGTAACCTCTCCAGCGCTCCCCTCTGTCTCTCCCTGCTTGCCAGACTTTGTGTGCTGAGTCCTCCTGCATCCCCGACATCTGATCACATTACCAGCACAGCACAGTGATGTCATCGCTGCACGCTCCGATCATATGAGGACTCAGGACACGAAGTGCGGCAAGCAGGGAGAGATGGAGGGGAGTGCTGCAGAGCTAAGATACATTGCTTATTATTTTCTGGTGTGCAGCAGCATGGGGTTAGGACCAAAACGTTGGTTCCCTGTTGCTATAAAAATAAAGAAACACTTTTTTTGCAAAAAAGAAACAGAGAGTGTGCAATTGTCATTTTGTATACCCCTGTGATATCAGCACCCTGAAGTGATTGGCTGTGTGCACCCCTGTGACATCAGCACCCTGCAGTGATTGGCTCTGTGCATCCCTGTGATGTCAACACCCTGCAGTGATTGGCTGTGTGCACCCCTGTGACATCAGCACCCTGCGGTGATTGGCTGTGTGCACCCCTGTGACGTCAGCACCCCACAAACATTGGCTGTGTGCACCACTGTGAGGCTGTCTGTAGAGATGGAGGAGGAATGGAGGAAGGATGGAGGGAGGCTGTCGGGATGGCGGGAGGCTGTCGGGAGAGGAATATTTGTGTGCAAATTGGATTCTGTGGTGATAATCTTATACAAAAACAAAACCAGCTGGCAGCCCTGGCCTTGACCTTAATCTGTGCCAGCCGCAGCAATCTGTATGGGCTCCTTCCAGCATACACACATGGCAGCTGGATGAGACAATGGCATCTCTTCATACCTTGAGAAATGAGAACACGCCCCTATCATGTGATGGAAATAACATCCTACCTGGAAGGAGCCAATATTTTCTAGTCATCTACCGTTCGTCTGCATCCAGCCTCACCATCATGTGACTGCTCCCTGTCCGTTCCCCTCCTTCTTGGATCTTGCCATGATCACGTGACAGTCGTCTAGCACGTTACTAGCGGGAAGGCCCCGCCTATTCCTTTTCCATCCAATCAGAACAGTCAAAAAATGTTGGAGCGAAGTTTGAAATCTCTGGTTCTTTGGCACCTCAGGTGCCCGGTATATCTGCTCCACGAGAGCGCTGCTTCACTTCACTATGGGAGTCAATGCTGGAACCAGAGGATGTCACGTTTCAGAGACAAAGGTGAGGGCAGCATGGGCGTGATACCAGACTATGTGCCCGGCACCAAAAATGGCCGCATGTATGGTACATTGTGAGGAATGTGGTGCCCTGCCCCTTATAGATAATGTGATCATCATATTTTCCTGCATTTCCCAGTGTGGAGCTTATAATTGTCCTATAGTGGTCATGGCAGCGTGCCATCAGGGGGCGCTGTACACAGTACTGTGGACTCAGAGTAGGTGTTCATTTTGATGGAGTCGGATTCAGGGAAATTGAGGACTTGTAGTCGGAGATTAGACTACTGACTGCACATCCCGGCTCTGCAGGGCAGGCACTAGTCTCAGCCGTCCTGCTGCATTGTATGATGGAGCAGCCCATAGTCTGTGCTGTCAGTACTAAACCGCACTAAAATGTATCAAATGAATCGGAAAAGGCAAAAAAATGCAGCAAAAATGCAATAATCAGAAGTTTAATATTAATAAGGGCATCTGTTGAATGTTCGTCACTTGTAAATGGGTGTGGTTGGGTGTGGTAAGGGGCGTGGGCAAAATTTGCGTGGCGCGCATAGCACGCCACTTCTTTTGTCCTCTTTCTGTTCTTCAAAAGTTGGGAGGTATTCTAAAAGTCTGATTATTGTCTGATAATTGACTAAAGTGCTTTTTTAGGAATGTTCCTCCCTCTGCGATTATTGGTCTGTCTAAATAGTCCAATCACCTGACAAATTAGCAAATGTTAATTTTTTTAAATGCAATGATTTAAGCACCACTCCAGTGGGGGGAGGGGGTTATTGCTCCACTGGAGTGGAGCTTTAATTTTAAAGAGGACCTGTCACCTCCCTGGTGCTTTCCAAACTGAAAGCAGCACTGAATGCAGCGTGTCATTCAGGGAAGTGGTCTCCCATGTTTCTACCTGCCTTGTAAGCTGTAAAAAACACTTTATAAAGTTTAGAGATAACCAGTCCGGAGGGACTTACTGAATATGCAGTCCTCGCTGTTCCCGAGAGTCCTCCCTGCCTCCTGCCTCTGTGCCGCCTCCTGTATGTGACGTCAGCGCCAGAGCCCACCCTGCTCCAGATTATGCTTTATGCATACAGCAGGGCAGGCTCCGGCACTGATGTCACATGCAGGAGGCGGCACAGAGAGGCAGAAGGTGGCACAGAGAGAAAGGAGGTGGGGTTGGGAATTATTGAACGGCACGGAGGAAAAACAGAGAAAAGTCGCAAACTGCTCTTTTAATTTAGGACATGGAGAAGTTGGTGAGTTTTTGAGTCACTTTGGCTATCAGTGGGGAGGAGGTTCCTAGAGTTGGTAAAATTGTGGTGGTTGGATGATAACTTCCTATTGTGTTTTGGATTTGGTATTTGCTTGGTGGAGTATTGGGATTCTTCAGGGTGGGGTTCTTGGGGGTCAATGCCTAAAGCCTGTGGTTTGGATGGGAGCGTTGCCGGACGATTAGTATGAGATTTGTTTCTGCCAGGTTTTGGAGCGCTAAGAAACTCTTTACCTCAAGTTAATTATGATTTGTTATGTTTTTTATAATAGAGGCAAATTTAATCCAAATGATTGGTCTGTTAGTTTATTGGGGCTAATTTAAAAAAAAAGAGTTTGAATGGAGGAATAGAAAATGTGGAGGTAAAGGGGAAGTTTCTACAATTACCATACACAATCAAGTCAAGATTTTTTACAAAGCTGGAAAAAAATCAAAAACTGCCATAAACTAAGGATGATTTATGTGGCGCCCCTATGGCAAAGGCGCCACAGGGAGTTACTGCACCCCAAACAGCAGGTGTAGTGCCCGTAGCCATGGATACAGAGGACCTACAGAGTCTGCACCCTGCATCCATACAGTAGGCCATTTTAATACAGAGGACGGTATATTTAGTAGGTCCCAGGGGGTGGAGCCTAGAGAGCGGGAGACAGGGAGTGACAATAGTGTCAGGCAGACAGTTCAGACAGTGAGTAGGCAGATGCAGGGGACCATGCGGCTGTAACGGGAGAGCACCTCTTAGGAGAGAGGTGACCCAGACGTAAGCGTGAAGGGGGCCATTCAAGGACTGGTTGGAGCCAGCTGGAGACCCAGGTCACCACCGACATACCGGAGGCAGAGGCAGCTAGTAAAAGGTCTAACCCTAACTGCAGACTGGCAAGCTGAGGGCCCAACACAGTGAGCCACAGCACTCCTAAAGAAGCCCAACATCTGTCCCGCAGCTGGGTCCACGACACCGACAAGTAAGAGACTTTAGGTAACAGACCCCGAGGACTAGAGACTTGGCTCAAGAGGGAAACACAGACAGAGACAGAAGGACAGGACCAGGAACGCCATATTAAAGGCACCACTGCCAGACTCTGGAAAGTCCTCCAAGATCTGCTGCTACAAACCCCGTTCAACCAGACAGTACCATGTACCCCTTTCTACGTGGTGAAAGTACAGAACTGTTTGAGCTGATCTGGTGTCTGGTCTCCTTCTGTCCGCCACCCGGAGGGCTTCTTCAACAACATCGAGGTGAGGGCTACTACTCCCTTCATCCCCCCTGCTGCCCTGAGGTAAAGGTCGACCTGTAGGGAGCTGTACTACCAAAGCTGCATTTACATCACCTCAGCGGCCGGCCACAGCGCTGGTAACCCTATTACCAGGTACCACAGGTGGCGTCACCTTACCATTCCCCCATCATCATTATCCCCAACCCGCCATTGAGGGTCCAGGGCAAGGAACTGGGAACCAACCAGCCGTGATCCCCCACCTAAGTAACCCCCTGTCCCGGTATCCAAGTACCTCCTACCCTGTCGACCGACTCAATTTACACTTTTAACAAAATAAGAATATTTTCACTTTCAAATGCTCTTAAAATTTAGCAGATTGGTAAAAACATTGCATGGGTGACAGTTATACATTTTATCAGTTTATTATCCCCATAGAGACAAGTTAAATAGAGAAATACACAGGGACATAGTATACTGATTATTTTCTTGCAACATATGAAATAGTCCAGAATGTCAGCAGTAAAACATCCAATTAAAGTGTTCACTAAAGCGTTAGGAAAGATTTATGAGGACCTTCTGAGGCCATGTGCTCACTGGGAGATAGCTACACTCAGCCCTTTATACCACAATAATCACTAATAGTTATTTAAGTATCTGTGAATAACCATTAATACTTTTTTCTCCCGGTCAAGGGCAGGTCTTTGGGAGTTGGCTTTCCTTTATCTCATTAGTTGGAACTTAGCATTGAAAATTCTTATGATGGTATTACATATGTATTAATACAATACAAGCACGAAACCCCCTCAAAACAGTGGACTTAATGATGCGCTATGGTTACATTTTATTACAAACTATTCTCAGCTTGTGCACGCGACTGATAATATTGGACAAGAGGTTTTGACGGATCACAATGTTGGCGCTGTGAACAAGTCTGATTTTATTACTGAGATTGAAGAAAATATCGGACACATGAGAGATCTTGATCCGAGTGACAGATCAAAATCAGCAATGCAAGTCTGTGTGTCGTGGAAAGCGTCGGACCGCACTGGGGTGACATCTGATTGTCACGGACTGGCAGGATGGAGAAGGTGGAGAAACTTATTTTCCTCTCTCCACATCAGAGAAAGTGATCCCACTCTGATCAAAGTCTGACAGTTTATCTCACATGTGGGGAAAATGTTCTTTTGCATCTACCATAACACGCATGAATTTGAATTCTTAAAGGAAATCTGTTCACAGGTTTTTGCTATGTAACCTGAGGACAGCATGATGTAGGGGTTTAAAAACAAAAATCAACTGTGCCTCTCTTATCAGGGCCTGTGCCATTGTTTAGGTAAACTAAGGCTGCCTTCACACTTGCAGATGCATCTGCAAGTATCAGCATGCAGACCGCGGTCCCTATGTTTATAATAGGGCGCACCGCGGTCTGATTGCTCTCATTGATTCCTATATGTGAGCCGTAAGCAGGCGTATGCCTGCTGACAGATCACACACTCCCGCCCTGCACCTTGGACGCAACATCTCGCGTCCATAGTGCGGGCGGGAGAGTGTGATCTGTAAGCAGGCATACGCCTGCTTACGGCTCACATATAGGAATCAATGAGAGCATTCACACCACGGCCGTGGTCTGCATGCTGATACTTGCAGATGCATCTGCAAAACGCTGCAGATGCATCTGCAAGTGTGAAGCCAGCCTAAAGGCTTAATCAAGTGGTGGTTACAATTACAGGACTACTTTGTAATGCGCAGGACAGGACGCCCACTGCTGTGATTGACACTTCAAAGACAATATACAATCTCTATAGAGAGCCTGGTGTGAGCGGTGGCAGCTCACCCAGCTCTGCTGCATTGCTACAACTAAATGCTTTGATTGTGACAGAACAGCTGCACCCAGTAATCGAAGTTAAGCATTGTTGGATTCCGAATCTTTGCCTACAACCAGATGAGGTAGCAAAAATCTGCTGACAAGTTTCCTCTGAATCAATGGTTTTGCAAATTCAATGCCTTTTTTACAAATTGGTGATTACATGTTATCACTGGTGGAAGCATAGATCTGATTGTACAGTTGCCCTGCAGCTGTCATAGCCGAATAGCCACTCTGTAGGTGTAGCTGAAGATCTATGTCACGATGGTCTCTCTTACTTTGGAGACTTGTGACAGTTTTGGGACCTGTGTATGACTCCTGAATTGAGACTTTGTCGAGCGATCTGGGGGACGGGGTACTCGGTACCGGACCGGATCTGCTACTGGGGATGTCACGGGGTCCTGGTCTGGACCATGTCCCTGACCTGACAGTGAAAAGGGGAATATTTACAGAGGATAATGTCAGTCGTGACGCCACCCACGATGTGTGGTCAATAGTGGGGACCACCGCTGCTGCAGAACCTCCGGGGACGATGTTATAGCAGCTAGGATGGAATAGTTCTCCGTGGGCAGAACTGGGTTCCCCGGGGCAGTGATGATAGAGTCTATGGTGTATGGTGCAAGCTGATGCTGGGTGCAATGCACTTACTGTCCTGATGCTGCAGAAATCCTCAGCCAGCGTTCAGAGCTGACAAGCTGTGGCTCTCCAGGTGGGAATCTTCTGCAGACCTGTTTGGAGGGAGTCATATGCAGGCAGAAACATACGATGGAGTCGGAGTCAGGGTTCACCGTGTTTACTTCACAAACTTCTCTCTCAGTTACAGTTCACAGTCACAGTCACAGTTCACACTTTACAGTCTTTACACGGGCATAACTCTCCCCTCCGCGTTCCTTTACTCCCTGCAGCCAGGTTGTTCCTTCTATGACCCCTCACTCTGTCTCTCTGTCCTTTCCAGGCTTTTGTTCATTCTGCCACTTGGTGTGTGACTCCGGACAATATGGCGGTGGCTCGGACCCCTGTGGACCCTCCGGGTTGTCACTGAGCTGCCTGTCCTTGGGGGTAGGAACATTAACGTGTAGCTAGGGTCCCCCGTCGCTTGTCTGGGGATGCCAGGTGAATCTACGGTCCCCTTCAGAGCCGACACTCTGCTCCTAGCCTAGCCTCCAATAGTCCTCTGTGGTGAGGCTCTACCAGGCTCCCTCTAACCGTGTCTTCGGGCTCAACAGGAGGGCTACTCCGCCTGCAGTCTGCCGTCTCAGCCATGTTACTAGGACCCACTGTCACTGGTCCTCTAGTCCTTCACACTCCTGGGGTGCTGGCTCCGGATGGGCTTTCTCTCTGTGGCTCACACTGGCTCTCCAGATTCTGCGCTCCTTCCACCCCACTCTTCCAGGACGTGTGATCTCTGTCTTTGCTGCTCAGCCTACACCGGCCTACTGACTCCTTTCTCCTCCCCCTGCTCTATATCTACCCTCTGTCACCTGACCTGCTTGTTGGCCCCCCCACTGTCTCTAAACCCACCACCCCTTGCCTGCCTAGAGTCCCCAGGCATCGGGTTGGGTGCTGCCCTCTACTGGTGTGTGGGTTATCTGGGCTGTGAGGGTGTTGGGGTTCAACTGTCTTTCTTCCTACCTGGTTGCAGTTCCCTTTGTGGCCTCCTGGTCGCAGGGGCGCCACAACTTCATGTTAAACTTGTTTATTTCCTTTGGCAGTGTAGGAGTTAATGTCAGTTTCTGTTGCTAGCAAGCCAGCATGTTCTTTGCCCAGGTGTGGCTACTCTGTGATTACTCCCATCCCCTTTATATGGCCACATGGTTCTAGCATCCTTTGATGCTGAATTAACTTCATTCCTGGCCAAGCTCCTGCAGTGAAGGAAGTTCAGTGGAGAACTTGACCGTTTGCCAATCCGTCTATTGACTAGTAGAGTGGCAGCAAGTGTGAAATTGTTTTTGTCGTCCTCTTGTCTGTCTTCCCTTCCCTCTTGTTGTTATAATTACAGTGGTTGTGACTAGTGCTCCCGCCGGCCATTTCCCTATTGAGAGCTAACATCAGGGCCAGCGAGGGACTAGGTATTCTCTTCGGCAACAGGTTGAAATAACCTGTATAGGGACAGTAGGGAGATCAGGGCAAAGCCACAGGTGAGTGCAGGAGGTCACCTCTTCCCCGTTCTCTATGAGCAGGGCCCTCTGCTGTATTTTTCCCCTGGTGTTTCCCAGTCTGTTGTTTTGTGTAGTGCGCCGGACATCATTGGTCCATGCATCCACTGTCACGCACAGCAGCAGGACACCCCCTTAGTCCAGCTTGACAGCCTGGCTTAGCTCATAAAAGGGTGTCCTCAGTTCTTGTGACCCCCTCTGTGATCAATAAATGCCCTAATATGAATAGAGAAAAGGCACTCACTACATATTCAGCCATTTAGGAGATCTGCATCTAGAAGAAGGCAGGATAGTCAGGGAGATCATATGACAAAGACATCAGCTAATGTCACTTTACTGTCCCAAAAAATAAAGTCACATGTCTGGAACATAAACATCTGACCTGGATGATTAAAGAGGGATGCAAAACTACTCATGACATTAAACATTTCTGCCAAAACAGCAAAATGTACAGAATCTGTGCTGAGTTCACTGATATTGAGCAGGAGTTCACTTAGAACTGTCGTCTATTAGGGTGGAAAGGTAATGGTCAAACCTAGGTAATGTCTAGTTAGCAGCTTTGTGGAGAGCATTAAAGGGTTTAATAACAAAATATCCAGTGGTCTAAAGTAATAAAAGGGTTAAAGATATTAATCCTAGTGGTGTAGAGTAATGGAAGGGGAACATTATCATCCCTGGTGGTCTAAACCACAGGAAGGGTCCAATAGTATTAATACACAAGGGAAAGGCAAAGCTCTTAAACCTTTTTGGAGCTAGAAAACCAGACCTCCTTTAACCCCTTTTTCCTGAATTAAAACACATATATGCATACAAATGAATTGAACTGGTATGATGTGAATATGCAACAATAGACATTAACGGGTTAAGATATTTCCTCATTGCAGCTACAAGTACTTGCATCTCTACATTCATTTTCACACATTCATAGCACAGATTTTACCAAACTTTCCATAAATCCATGTCCACCACCTTCTAGTCATGTTTAATAGTATCGTCCCCCTTGATATGAGCCCCTGCACACCTTCAAAAATGCCTTTTATAATTTTCCTGCTCTATATGTTAATTACCATCAATCGGTCCATAGTGCCTCTCTGCACTCGGCGCCTCCTCTTTACCACAGTCGCCACCTCTCTAGCATTGATTTACTTGGATGTCAACTACTACGGCATCTACAGATACCTCTCAGCTCTTGCCCCAGCACAGGCACGAGAGCTGTAAAGGCTGCAAGGATACCATAGGAGATGTTAACCACGTCCATCAAGGCTGAAGCGGTGGAGACCTACATGTTAACCAGTAGGCAGGTGTGACTCACCGTGGCCGGGACTTCACGGGGCAGGCGTTTTTCTTCTCCCTGTCACAGAACCGCGCCTGCCGCTGTGGGGCCCGGTGGTCCAGATCAATAGGGGTTGGCTGAACAGGTTTAGTATTCTTGTCGTGACGCCATCTGCGGGAATCCCGGTGATTTCACTGGCGCTGCTTGGGCCTCTGGGGGATGGGATGCAGCAAGATGGACGAGCGGAATTCCCCGGAGCCAGGAGCTGCACAAGATGTTGTGAGGCAGCTGTGGTACTTCTAACATGCGGAGATGGACAGTTCTGAAAAAGGCACGAACACTGGTAGTCTCTGCAACGGGTAGTTTACTGTAACCAGCAGGTGATACATGGTATACAGGTAAGGGGTAACAGACCGGGTGGACTTAGCAATGACCGGTGTTTCTCAGAGCTCCGCGGTGTTCCTCCGTTCTAAGCTTGTTCTAGGTGAGTTGCCGATGTCGCCTTTGTGTGCCAAGGTCGGGTACAAGGGGTTACTTAAATTTCCCTGCCGGTGTGTACGTTCCGGTGTGAGGGGTAACCTGGGTCCTTTTGGTGGGTACTCCGCTGGCAAATACTCCTGTATAGCGGTCCCTCCACTCCTGGTTTGCATAGCAGTGATAAACGACTACCAGCTTTGGAACCAGTGATCCGGTTGTAGATGGGCGCGGGTGTATTTTGACCCGTGGATGTTCGCCCAGAGTCCGGTTTCAGGGCACCAAGCATTGGCGCCAACCGGAGGTGGTCTAGGGGCTGCACGGGACTGTGCAGAGCCCCCTCTCCTCCCGGCCACTCTCTTCCTCTTTCTCCTACATTCTCCTCTAACACACTACTCCTACACTCCGCCCACCAGGACCTTATTGGCCCTCTACGCTGGTGATGCATGTAGGGTATGAATCTCTGAGTTTTAACCATGTCATTGCTTAGTCAGAGAATATTACATCTGCAGTCTGGGATGCAATACTCTCCTGTGACGCACTTGTTGCGGGGCGCCACAGGTGCTTCACCGCCTGTTTACACAGACTGACTGCAATACCATGCTCAAAGAGCCATCATATACAACTGTTCTGTGGGCATAGAATATCATGTTACCGACAGCACGTTTACACAGGATAATGCGCTGCTGAAAACAATGTTTAAGCATTAGGTGATTGGCAGCCTGTTAAACAGGCCAATAATCAGGTGATCGGGAAGTGTAAGTGCTTCGTGTGTGCTTTATTCCTGAATGCAGATATTAAGTGTTCAGACCGTTATCACATATAAATAAGGGCTTGTACAATATGATAAGCTCAGAATACATACACTATGTGGATACAAATATTGGCACACTACACATTACACCTGCAGGAGAATTTATGACCCTGATGTTGGGACGAGGCCGAGCTCCCAGTCTTCATTCTAGTTCATCACAATGGTGTTGGATGAGGTTGGGGCTCTGTATCTTGTTCTTTCACACCAAATTCCCCCACCATGCCTTGATTAACTTTTCTGTGTGCATCGAGAGCAGGCATGATGCTGCTCAGCCATGAAGAAAGCGAAGGTGGAGGGGTGCATGTTATATACCTGAATTCCATAATTCTAAGTTTACTTTTAATACAGTTGTCCACATGGTGAATAGAACTTGTAACAATGAACATTGTTATGTGAGATAGTAGAGAGTCTAAAGGCCCCATCTCACACTATGATATCATTAACCATATCGTTAGTACGTCACAGTTTCTCAGTCGTACTAACGACGTTGTAACAATGTCGTTCAGTGTGACATGTACAAACGATCAACGATAATCGGGCAGATCATTGTTGGTAGGTTGGTGAACCTGACCTTAAACCAAACGATGAGTGTTCTTCAACCTGCAGCATGGATTGTTGTGACACCTCGATAACGATGTCATTAACGACCTCGCCTATTGAGAACTGAAAGACGTAGGCGAGCTAACGACCGCAAGTATGGTTTGCTTGTTGCGGGATCGTTGCTGCGTCGTTAATGAGATCTATACGTGTGATATTTCACTAGCGATCATTGAAGGTCGTTCTAGCGATCTAGGTCAAGTCGGATCGTTGGTCGGTTTGCTGACACATTGAAGCGTGATACTGGGCCTTAAGCCTGCTGCTCCAAATGGACACACGGACGCTGGTGCAGCAGCCAGATGCAGGTTAGGGAACTCCGAGGTAAAATGCAAAAATAATAGTTTAATAAGGTCCAAGAAATCAAAGACAGATAACGGATGAGAAGCTGAAATACTGAACAAATGGACTAATAGCCTGAAAAGCATGGGAAGATGGTAGCATAACCGAAGATCTGTGAAAGATGGTGAAGTAACAGAAGACCTCAGACATATAGCAGGAATATAGATGACTGTAAACAGGTAACAGGATGACAGAAGGCCCTTAGAAAACAGGTAGAAAAGTTACCGATGAGTCCAAAAAGTCTTACAACCTAGGAAGCTGCACAAACACTGAAGGTAGACGGGACTCATAAGGTCCAAAGACCCGGGGCAGGTCACTGACAGAACTCATAGAAACCGCGATGCAGCACAACAAACCCACTCAAACTCGGTTCTTCAGAATACACAATGATAAATGATGTGTTGGAAACAGGAACATAAATTGCCCAGGGCGTATATGACAAGAGCTAAATTGTAATTGGCACGCCCGCTCAAGGGTCGGGGGTACTCGGGAACCAGGCAGCAGTTGTTCTTCTTGGTTCTTTTCACGGAGACAGACGGGGGCCAAGACCCAGTCCTGTGACCCTGGCAGTGTCGTTTAGAAGAGGGGGGTTCTGACGGAGATGACAAGGGAACAGGTGCATTCGTGACACCACCTGCGGTGTGCAGCTGTAGCTGCTTCGTAACCTCTGGGGATGATTACTTGCAGCTTAGGTGGTTTCACTCCCTGCCGGTGGAGCGGTTCCCCAGGGCAGTGAGTAGTAAGATCAGTTCAGGGTCTTTGGCCGGTGTTCATTGAGTCATCAGCACCTCTGGATGTCATGCAGCCTCTGCAACCGGTGGTTGCCGCTAATGAAGTCCTCATACACGTCTGTTGGAGTGCTGTACCTTTACTGTAACATTTCAACCAGGTCGGCGGGTGCTCCCCTCTGCCAATCTCCGGTTTCAGCGGTTTCTCTAGAACCAGGACAGTGTCATCGAGACCCCCTTAAGGTACCTTTACACGCGGAAACTTTTCTAGGAATTTCACTGGCAACTTACTGGTTGCAGTGAAATCATGGAGACATTGTTCCATTTGTACACAGCAACAAAATAGAACAATGTGTCCATGATTTCACTGCAACCAGTAAGTTGCCAGTGAAATTCCTAGAAATGTTGCCGCGTGTAAAGGTACCCTTAGGTGTTCCTTGTTCCTACGGTGTTTACTCCTCTCTGGTGGGACTCTCAGCGCTCCTAGTTCGTCTTGCCTCTCCTCTCAGCGCCTCCACACACAGAGCTCATGTACCAACAGCCATGGGTGCTCAGTTGTACCGCTCCCTGGTATCTGCTCCCTAGTTCGGCTGCCTTCTCTAAATTGTGTTGGGTGTTCGGCTGCAGCTCCCATTAGGAACTTGGGGCCTCTGGTTTTAATGGTTCGGGCATACAGTATCCGCGCCGTGTTCAGGGCCGGTTCCCTGTGTCTTCCACCAGCCCCTCTGTTCTCTCGCAAAATATGGGTGTACGGGGATCTACGTCTCGTTCCATACCCCGAGGGCTCTGTTCTTCCTCCACACCCATTGGTCGTTCCCTCTGGGGGCGAGCGTGACTGTGCTCCAGCCCACAGGAGCTAACATCTCCGATCTCCTACTACTTTGCTGTTCTCTTCCCGACTCTCTCTAGACTTCCTTGTTCCCCCTGTTTGAGACTAGGTTCTCCCTCCAGGGTCCACCCACCATCCCTTCCTGGGATCCTAAGTGTGTGTGTGTGTGGGTTTCACCTCCACCATCCAGGTACCTAGAGAACAGGAGCACTACACTCCCGCTAAGGGAGGAGTGCAGTTCCTGTGGTGGCGGTCTGACCAAGGGGCGCCACATTCCCCCTTGGCAAAAGTTAGCTCGTCACAAGCAACCTCCACCAGGACACAAAACTCACAATTTTATTTTTTTTTCAACAAGAACGAATGAATATAAGCTTACTTTTCATCCCTTGTTGGAGGCACGCACTTTAAACGTTTCAATAACAAAACACAAATGAGTCTTTTCAAGTCCTGGTATAGCAAAAATAAAAAAGCAGAAAAAAAAATATATAAAGTACAAACTTCTTAGTCCTGCAGATCGTAGCACCCCTTAGCCTCTGGCTGGGACTCAGCACATTTCTTAACCGGGTGCAGCGTTGTCTGCTGTGCTACAGTGTCTCTACCGCACACTCTGTTCAGTAATTATGACGATTAACTATTTACATTTTTTTTTTACAAACTTTACAGTGTCTGGTACCTAACTATCTAACTATATACTGTACACAACCTTTTACAAGCAGGGATTACTATTTACATGCAACTATTTACAGTTCTGGTCTAACTTTAAGGGTGAGGTCTGCTTGCCCGCAAACCTTCCTCGCCTCTCAACAGTTTGACCGGCTCCGTACATGGGACTCTTGGTGGTAAGATCTTGTACAAGTGTAATGCATACCAGCCTCGCTGTCCATATGCAGGGCGTAACCGACCTGTCTCCGGGGTGAAGATCTCGACTGGGTGTCCTTTTGGGAGGTACGACTCCACATCTCGTCGGCTGACAAAGATTTATTCCTCTAAGCCGTACTCCTTAATGAATCCCCAGCCGTGCCGGAGATGGAAGTCCACGACTACTCCACGGTGCCGTTCCACCGAGTCAGGTGGTGTCTTTCGGGCTTGGTCTTTTTCTCCAGGTGGTTAGCGTCCTCCAGTTCGTCACCACCAGTCTAGGCGCTGTCGTCGCTCCTCCTCTTTAACCGCTTGTGTCTGGGCCCAATAGTCATTAACTGGCCTGCTCTCCACCTGTTTGTATCCTGGGCCGCAACCAAGCATAGCCTTGCGTTTGACAATGGATATGAGCCCCACGAGTGGATTGTTCACTGCCCGTGCATCTGAAAAACTCTCTTTGTCCTGGAACCATCTGGTTCTCTTTCTTTGCTCCTCAGTCAGGCCTCAGGATGAGCTCCAACTTGCTCCAGTCCTCTGAACACTTCTCTCAAGTTCTTTCCTTCTGTGACAGGCTTTCTTTCTCTAGCTTCCCTCCAACTCGACTCTAGCTGTTTTACTCTCCTTTGCTGTTTAACAGTCTTTCTCCTTCTACTGTTCAACTGTCTCTCCTTCTTTCTGGATCTTTCCCACTCTATTTATACCCTCTGTCACGTGTTCCACGTCATCTACATGTGTGCTTCCTAACTTCACTCCTCCGAGGTGCTACCGCTAACTACTTCCTCTCCACTCATTCCCACTACACTACCCGTAGGAACAATCTCATCCTAACCCTGGCCTGGACCTAGGGTTGTGTATGTGGCCTGGGTGTCCCGGTTCCGGTCTGTGCCCCTCTTACCAGAGAGTGGGATACTACACACTAACAGGGGAGCAGTACCTCTGTGCCACTGGATCCACAGGGGCGCCACACACATGTGCAGGAGTGAGACTGTGCCTTGCAGAAAGGAGAAGTGCGCCTGTGCAAAAGCGAACCGTACCGTGCGGTGCCGTGAAGGACATGGCATCCACATCAAGCTAGACAGAAGGACAACGACCGCACCATCTAAATGGGACCTTAGAAGCTCCTGTCCAGTTATTAGCAGGAATCTCCCAGCCATGTGGTCGGGTTATATTGCAATTCGCTTCATTGCCTGATATACAGTTGCCAAGAGGAAATAGCCCTAAAATGGCCCCATAATGTTTACTGCTGCATGTCGCACATATAAAATCTATTAATATGTAACCATCTCATTTCTTCTGACAACACTACACCCCGGCCTGCGATATTTTGTAAATACTTCTCCCATTATTGCTGGAACACCGGTTGTAGAGAAGCTGCCGCCTTCCTGATAAATGTATTGTGTGTTCACTGTCCACTCTCCAGTTACATTTTATGAGACTTTTTTTCTTATTTTCATTATAATTTTTAGTTTTACTATGTTTCGTGTGAGTAGGTCATTCTGAGCGGTTGTACAATAAAATATTGACAGTGTAATTTAATTCGGGAACATGCTGGATGACTCATGGGACGATGTTATGTATTAACAAGACGGCAAGGAAAAATCTGAGGTTGAAAAAGTTTGCTGCAGGCTATGCAATGGTTAATTACACATCTTAAAGATGGCGTTAAATGGATTTTCCGCAGTTTGTTTAAGAAAAAAAAAGCATTACTCACCCTCCCCGGGTCTGCAGGTTCAACGCTGCTCCCAGTGACGGCTATTGACTCAAGCAGTGACAGCACTGCAGCCAATCAGTGAGGTCAGCGGCTCGGCCCATGTAGATGGCACAAGCTGCTTAGAGCCACCGAGCTTTGATTGATAGCAGTGCTGCCAATGTGGTGTCACCGCTGCAGTCAATAACCGACACCAGCAGCAGGAGAGGCTCAGCGCTGGAACCAGGAGGGGGAGTAAAGTTTTTTTTTTTTTAAACTATGCTTGAGGACATGGGTATCCTGAAAGCAGAGAACGCTTTTTAAGTCAAGCTTTAAGGCCATGTGCACACGCTGTGTTTTTTATATTTTTTTGTGCTGCTTTCTTGTAGAATTTTCAGCAGCAAAACTGGATCCGTTTTTGGGAAAAAACTGACCCAAAACGTGTCATTACAACAGAGTCAGTGGAGAAAGCTGTAGAGACAATGGATCATTAATTGACATGCTCATTCTTTTTCTGGATGCGTTTTCTGCCCCAAAAAGGAACCAGTAAAACATGCAGAGTTGGAACAGCATTTTTGAAATCTCATTGACTTTGCTGGGCAGGAAGTGATCCATTTTTCATGCAAAACCAGATCACAAAAAAACGGTGAACAGGACCTAAAGGCTATGTGCACACACAGCAGATTTAGTACAGAAATTCTCTGTGCCAATTCTACATTCCCTGGCAGAAAAATACACCAAAATCTACATTGCATGTTTTCTCATTTATGGCACATTCACGTTTTTTTCATGCAGAAATGGTGCATTTTTCTACCATGTATTTTTGCTTTGAATTTCTGAAATTGCCAGCCTGGGTCAAAGAGGAGAGCCTGATATTAAAATCTCCCATATGGATTCATTGCTGTTTCTCCACTACTCTGCAGTAATTTTCTCTTTTTTTGTGCCTTTAGTATTTTCCCCTAATTCTCGATGTTATTTTTCTCTTTTTAGTTTTCCAAATTTTTTTATCCAGACGTTTTAGATGCATAAAATGTGATTTGTACCAAACGTTGCATTATTTCTTTGGCGCATCTTACTCCAGTCCCTGTCCGGAGTAAGGTCTCTGGCTGAGTTTTTAATTTGGTGCATTTTAAAAGACAAACATGTGACTTGCTACTTTTGCTACTAAATAGTCTCAAACAATGATTAGATACCAAAAAAAGAGCATTTTTTTATTTTTTGGAGCAAAATAACTGATAGCATGCACTGTTTTAAATAATTTGGCACAAAAAAAGTCAACGAGAATACAGCAAGACAAAAAAAGAGGCTCATAATACCAAGTGATTTTTAAAGGGAACCTGTCACCTGATTTTAAGTGCCTACACTATCTCTAGCTGTCCCTACAGCTTCCTAGCAGCTCCCTATCTCTCCCTTTCTTATCTAAAGTCTCCCTATTAAACATGTGTAAATTAAGTCTGAACTTACTGCAGTCCCCGTGGTTAGGGGACTGGGTAGGCGTGGCCACGCTTCCACAGCACTCCTCCATGTTGTAATGCACGCCCTGCTGGGCGGCATTATTCAGGGCCCTCTCTGCCCCCATGTCTTTGTAATCTGCCGCCATGTTTGTAGTTCTAAGCACCGGCCGGACGTCACTTCCGGCGCGGTGCATTATGGGGCCGGTCACGTGATCGGCCCTAGTGCATTATGGGGCCGATCGCGTGACCGGCCCGGCTCCGCGCATGCGCAGCGCGCTTACTGAAGCCGGGCCGGTCACGTGATCGGCCCCATAATGCACTAGGGCCGATCATGTGACCGGCCCCATAATGCACCGCGCCGGAAGTGACGTCCGGCCGGTGCTTAGAACTACAAACATGGCGGCAGATTACAAAGACATGGGGGCAGAGAGGGCCCTGAATAATGCCGCCCAGCGGGGCGTGCATTACAACATGGAGGAGTGCTGTGGAAGCGTGGCCACGCCTACCCAGTCCCCTAACCACGGGGACTGCAGTAAGTTCAGACTTAATTTACACATGTTTAATAGGGAGACTTTAGATAAGAAAGGGAGAGATAGGGAGCTGCTAGAAAGGTGTAGGGACAGCTAGAGATAGTGTAGGGGCTTAAAATTAGGTGACAGGTTCCCTTTAAGGCACATTGAAACCCATAAAATCAAAATGAAAAAAAAAATTGTGGAATTACCTTTTTTTTTAACTATTTGACGCCAGTTGTATATTCTGTTCTGAAGTGCAATGAATGGTGTCAGCAAAGCAGGTGAGTAGGAGGAATACGGCAGCGTAGAATAAGAATAGTGGCTTCTCCAAGGCGTTAAATTTTGAATTCATTCCTTAGAAAACTATCCAAAAGTGACAAGAAATGGACAATGGTGTCGTCAAAAAAAGTTTTTTAGTTCGGAAAATCTGCAATAAAAGTGGTCATCTAAAGGAGACGAATATTTCTTTCCCCATCACAGTATACACCGCAGTCTTTTAGGGCAACATAACATGGTTTTCTATGGTATTTTAGACTGAGTGTCCCAGAAAATCCAGTAAAGCCAGTGTTAGAATTCAGACCTTTATACAAACATCATTAGAGAATAGATATCTCGCCATGCCAAGGAATGTTCTCAAAATATGGGATTTTACAATTAAAAATTGTTGTGGTGCGTGGCTTCTTAACCTGCAAACAAATGATAGAATTAACAATCCTCAGAGGACACATCAAACTTTTCCTGCTACCATAAAAAAACACGGAAATATCGCGAATACAGAAACTGGATATGTTTTGCAAAAAGGATGTTTTCTTAGAACAAGGGCGATATGTATTTTGGCATATTAATCATTTATTTTTTTTTAATTGCAGCAAGACAAATTGCAAAACTGAAAACTTCATCTGATCCTGTCCCGGCCTTAAGTAAAGGATCTTGCTTCATTTCTGCGGGATTTATGTCGGCTGTTAATTCACGTTTTGGGGTAAACTATAAGGCTATGTTCACACTGGATGTTTCTGATCCGCTTTTGGTGCTGCATATTTTTTTTTTTTAAATCTGCACTAAAATAAGATCAGTCCCTGCGTCTGCCAGGAAAGTGAATGGGATTTTCAATTTGATGTGCAGACATCACCTTTTTTGATTGCTTTGTTAGAGGTGCAGAAAGCGCATCCAGAAAATAATGAGCATCAATTAGTGCTCCATGTTTCTGCTGCGCTTTCTGCACTACTAACCTCCAGTTTCTTACCCTCCCCAGCTGTCATGGGTGTATCAGGAAACGTGGACGAGGCTGTTGGGGCAGCATCTTGCCACACAGCCAAAATCCTGAGTTGTGGTTCTATCCCTTTAAAAAGTATTTCTCTGCTTGGTGATAGTTGGAGGTCACTACGACCCAGCTGGTCTCCTACCTGCCTACCCTTATGCTGTCTCTATTTATACCCCTTGGCTCCCATGATGCATTGCTGGTGATAGTGTGTTTGGAGTTTGTGGTGCTTCCTGGCTCAGCAATGCATTGTGGACTTCCTGTGCTGTTTGCTGTCTGATCTCCTTTCAGCTAAGGCCGGGTTCACACCACGGCATGATCCGATCCAGGGCTGTCCGGTGTAAACCGGACAGCCCCGGATCAGATTTTGGCCCCATAGTATGCTATAGGGCCAGATCTAGCCGGATGGCAGCTACATGCCATCTGGCTTCCATCTGTCCGGGAGGATCCGGGTGTATTTGGATTTTCCTCCCAAACACAAAAACGTTGCATGCAACATTTTTGTGTCCGGGGGAAAAAATATGAGACTCTTGGATCCTCCCGGATCCACACCCAGGAGCCGGACGCCGGGTGCTGAAGCTCAGCGCAGGCCGGCGCTGAACTTCAGCACCATGGAGCTGTCCCTTGCTGACAGCTCATGACCGCAGCTAGCTTGAATTATCAGCAGCTGCGGCTGCTATTAGAAGAATCCAGCTGGATACCAGACCGGAGGGCATATTTCACACCCGATGCTGCCATGACGTGAAACCGGCTTAAGTGTTTCTCCCTCTCCCCTTTGTTTGTTTCCTTGGTGTCTTCCTTTAGTTGTTATCTGGGTTGACCAGTGTCTGCCCTGTCTGATCCCTAAGTAGTCTTAGGGACCTTTTACATCAGCGTTTTTGCTGAATCAGGGCAGACTTGCGCATCTGCCCATAACGGCCGACTTGCAGCAAGCCCTCATTCATTCCATATGGGACTTGCGGCAGGTGCAGCAAGTGCGGTTTTCGCCGCAATCCAGCAAATCCGGCTCTTGCGACAAGTCAAAATAACGCGGTTAGCTGCGGTATATCTGCTGGATTTGCTGCGATTCATCAAAAACGCTGATGTGAAAGCAGCCTTAGTTGAGGAACAGACAGGGATGGGGTATCCTTATAGGCGACAGTTGCGGAGACTGTATAGGGTTGTTAGGGGAGCCAAGTGTCAGTGCTAGTGTTTCTAGGGGTCACCATCTCGCCTTTGCCCTTAGTGTCAGGGACTCCTTTCCCCCTCGCCGTCCTGCGCTGGGTGTCTCCCTATGTCCTGTGTGACACCGGCGATCCCATGGCAAGCCCTGGTGATGTGTTCCTTACCAGGCATCGGCAGGACCTGCGGGTAATTGGGTACAGCACTTCCAGGACCTACCACCAAGTGACTCAGGCTAATAGTCACATGGTGCCAGCCTTTAGTTTTTATTGACACAATTTATTTTACTTATAATGAACAGAATAAATGAGAAAAATTCTAAGTGCAGAGAAATGGTAAAAAACACAAATTCACAATTATTTTTGAGGTTCAGATTTTACACCATTCAGTGTGCAGGAAAAATGAGGTGACTATATTATTCCGCGGGTGATTACATTGGTCACCAACTTGTATAGATTTGGAACCATTTTATTTTCTTTTTAGGAGCTTCTGTTTTGTGTGGCGAGCTGTAGTTTTTATTGGTACCATTTGCGGCAGATATTTTCATTGCTTTTTATTGCAGTTTTTGGGGGAGGTGCGGTGTGAACGTTCTGGCTGGCATTTCTAGTTATATTTTTATGGTACTGACCGTACAGGAGAAACAGTTTTATATTTTGATAGCTTGAAGTTTATAGACTTGGAATGCCAAATATGTTTTTTTATACAGTATTGGTCAAAAGTTTGAACAAAATTGTTGGTGCAATGGTTTTCCATGTTTTCCATGTTGGAATGTGCACATTGCAGATTCAGGCTAAAAGCTGCAAAACCACGAAGAAACAGATATGGGACGAATGAGCAAAGAAGCACGTGTGAAACAAACCTGAATACTAGTGCATCTCAATAAATTAGAATATCATCAAAAAGTGAATTTATTTCAGTAATTCAATACAAAAAGTGAAAGGCATATATTATATAGAGTCATTACACCAGGATTTACCGGAGGATGACCTCTGATGACGTCATCTTCCGCTGCATCTGTGGCTTGCCAGCAGATGGCACTGCGCAAAGACACACTTTTATTCATTGTCTGTGCGCGGCTGTCTGCTTGCATATAAAACAAGCACACAACCACACACAAAAAATCCAACATTTTGCATTCGGCATGCGCATAACTTATGCACAGCCGAACGCAAATGCACCTGAACGCAGCCACATACAGGCGTTATGCGTTCCCATGTTAAACATAGGACCGCATAGTGTCTGCATTTTGCTGCGGTCAGGGACGCTGTGTTCACAGCGCAAATGGTGTGCAAATGTGAACCCAGTCTAATAATGGGACTCAATGTGACACCTGGATTCATGAATCATTACAGCGACACAGTTCACACCTTCCACCAGAAGGCCTTCAGTTCTTTAAAAGATCACTTCCATCTCATCTGCATAAGTAACAAAAAGCCTTAATTTAAATTCCTTAGCCCTTCTCTACTTAGCATTATCTCATGTCCTGTTGTAATACCTATTTAAATGTCTCAGTAATTCATTTGTAATAGTGTCTGATGAAGGAGCCTTTGTAGCTTTGAAAGCTTACAAATATGATTTTTCTGGTTAGCCAATAAAGGTATCACTCCTAGAATGCAGTAAAAAGTTTTGAAAGTCACTGGAGACCAAATTCTTCTGTTTAAGAACCTTTATTTAATCCAGTAAAGCTGGACGCGTTTCGAGAGGGTCTGTGTTGAGAAACTGTGCTGGCTTAATACAAATAGGATAGGTCATTCCTGTAGTTCAAACCCTGTGGACTGCGAGTGTCAAGCTGAAGATTCCATTGTAACTTGCGATTGTGCAGCAGCCTCTCCCAATCCCTGCCTCTATATGGTCGAAAGACATGTTCAATGCCTTTGACCGACAGAGATGTCAAATCACGCGAAAGTACAACTCTGAAATGCTTTGATAGCCCGGACATCCCGGTTTTATAGCTGTTGGAATTGGAATTGGATGCTGACACATGTTCAGATATTCTCTTTTTTAGTGGGCGGCTTGTACAACCTACATAGTCCAATTTGCAGGTGCTACAGCTAGCAAAATACACTACCTAAGGTGTATTACAGTTAATGTATGATTGAATATTAAATCTCTTGCCTGTTGAATCAGATCGTCAATGTATCTCTCGTACCATCTTATGTAGTTAACAAATGGACTCTGATCATTAAAAATGTATTCATTTTCCCATTCTAGCATATATAAATTTGCCAGACATGGAGAAAATTTGGCCCCCATTGGACATCCAAGTAACTGAATGTAATAAATTCTGTCAAATTTTAAAAAATTACTAGTTAATAAATGATCCAGACACATAAGCAGGAATTAATTTTCATTTTTATTTAACATATTGGTGCGATATAGGATGTTGGTAACAGCACGCACAGCTTTATCATGTACGATTGAAGAATAAAGTTGTGTTACATCCATGGTGATCCATGTGGAGTTTTTGTTCCATTTCATGTGTTCCAAACACTGTAATAAATGCTTGGTATCTCTTATCCTGCCCCTCATGCCCTCCACCAAGACCTGGAGCCTGGTGTCCACCCACTCTGACAGTTTTTCGTGAAGGAGAACTGATTTCCACCATGATCGGCCGCAGGGATGGGGGAAAAACTCCCTTGTGGGTCTTGGGGAGGTCATGAAAGACAGTACAGATTGGTTTTGAGACCTGAATGAATTCTTTAGTTTTCAAATCGATCACTCCAATGGACACCTCATCAGACAACAAAGACTCTAACTTTGCCTGGAAAATACACGTGGGTCCCAGACAAGGATTGGTAAGTGGTGATATCACTAAGTGTGTCAAAAATGTGTTTTTTATAAAGTACAGAATCTAGGACCACCACCGATCCGCTCTTGTCTGAGGACCTGACCACTATGTTGGAATTGTTCTTTATTTCTTTCAATGCAAACCTTTCTAACACAGTAAGATTATCATGGACACTTGCATTTCCATTCAAAAGCCTTTTTAGTTCTTGTTCCACAATTCCCTGGAAGGAATCCATCACTGGCACCCGAGAGGCAACAGGGTAATAAAAAAGGGTTAGAATATTTAGCTGCTGAATTCTTTAATTTATTAAATTTACAAACCTCTTCTTCCATATACCTATTTAAGCAATATGTGTCTCCTAGTGTCAAAATATCCCTTAATTCCAAATGTAATAGTTAACAATCTATATCACAGGCATTATCAGGCAAATCTTTATCTGTAATATGTCTGCAAGTCTCTTCATCCTTGAAAAAATGTCTCTTTATTGTAAGATTTCGCATAAATCTGTTTAGCTCTTAAATTGTCTGAAACAGGTTAGATGTGGTAATGTGTACAAATTTAAGTCCCTTCGCAAGCACAGATTTTTGTGCATCGGACAAAATTGTGGCAAATTCAAAACAGTCATTGCAACGCACTTACTTGCGTTTCGCTGTATGTCGGTTCAGACCTTGTTGGAAATTTCTTTGGTGCCTTTCTGTGCCGTTTTTTGACGATGAGGATGTGAAACTGTGGGTATGGTATCTTGTAGAAAATGATGTAGTAGTATTATCACCTTCAGATTCTGAAGATACTTCTGACTCCACAGTGGTGGGAGGCGATGAAAAACTATCGATGCGGAAACTGCTTCCCTTTGGAGGGTGTCTTAGAATTGATCATGGATGTTTTGCAGGTTGGTTTTGATGCGGGCGATGTGGTGTAAGGCCGGCTTCACACTGCGGCGTGATCCGGTCCGGGTCTGTCCGGGAGGACCCTGACAGCCGCGGACCAGATCAGCACACAGGACGGGGGGGCTAATATGTCCTCCAGTCCAGTGTGCAGCGCACGCAGCTGCAGCCGCTGACAGGTCAGGACCGCGGCGCCCGTGGTCCTGACTTATCAGCAGCGGGAACTGCGTGTGCTGCACACCGGATCGGAGGGCATATTAGCCCCCAGTCCTGTGTGCTGATCAAGTCCGCGGCTGTCAGGGTCCTCCCGGACAGACCCGGACCGGATCACGCCGCAGTGTGAAGCGGCCCTAAGTGGAGTGTTGGGCCCACGTCTTTCACACATATACACTGAGTTAGGTGATGTAATCCTTTAAGTCATGATCATATTTAGTTTTTTAAATTTCGATGATTTTCATCTCCAGTTCATCAATATGCCGATGCATACGGTCGTTAAGATCCTCATACGCCTCTGATGACTGATATTTGTCCACTTCTTTTTGAAGCATATTTGCATTCTCCTCTAAAACTATCTTTTTTTTTTCTCCTTGGGAGGATAAGATTAATTAGCTTTAGCGAGCAATCTGATAAGACGTCGCTTCAACTGTTGCACGATATCATCGCCAAATGGTGTGGTAGGTAGTGTCCTTTGTTGAAGGCCCCTTAGGGTCATTCTATGTGCAGCGTGTTTGCTTAATGTTGCGTGATCCACCACACACTAAGATGTTGTAACAAAGTTTTTTCCAAGCCGGCAAAAGCTTTTTCAATGTCGGAGCCGGTGACATCTGAACTGGCCCCTCTGGTGAACAATGTATCCACTTTTTTGGCACGTGCATCGTGGCATAGCGACAGGTAGGTGGAAGACGAGTCCATTATGTCAAAATTTATATTCGGTTAATTACAGATAATAATTTAAATGAGTGGTGAGCGCTGTAAAGCCTGTTCAATACAAATTGGGAGCAAAGGGAAAGGAAAGCTATTCACACATATTCATAGACTCGGGCTCCGGTTTAATGGCTGGCAGCCATCCATAAATGCAGGAAAAATTTTTGAAAGTCACCGGAGACCAAACTTTTCTGTTTAAGGTCCTTTATTTAATCCAGATTAAAAAGCATGAGAACGGGATGGAAGTAACGCTGGACGCGTTTCGAGGAGTAAGCTCTTAGTCCTCAGCATGAAGTGTAAAAACATCAAATCACAATATAACATAAAACCCCCACCCCCATGCACATCTGAAGTCAATACAGTGATAGCATCAGATCAATTTAACCCACAAGGTGCCACATAGACCAAAAAGCAAATGGATACATGAAACATGGGTTGTACATATACATAAACATCGAAACACTACATAGATATATAAAAAAGGAAGAAAAATTTCTTCTATGCAAATAAAGCACACACCACAATGACATTGAGACATTTCAAGGAAAAAATTATCTTAATGTAGAAATGACATGAGTCCCAATTCTAACAAAAATTATATATATATATATATATATATATATAATCAGAACATACAAAAAAGAAAAAAAAAATATATATATATACAGATACGTGTGCAAATGTGATTTCGATATTAGAAATCATTGTCTATAAATAAAAATAAATAAATGTCATTCTACAGATTGTTTCTAATTGATGTGATGAATTGTCTCAACAAAGGAGCCCCTCTGCACCCCCTCCCTCCCTGCACTTTTTGTTAGGTCCCCTGGCACCGCTCCCCAGCTCACCTCTCCCGGGCCGGCTTCCTCTGACCCTCTGCCAACCGGGCATCCAGCGTCCAGGCGTACTGTGTCTTGGAGCCGTTGCCGGGTTCCCTTCCTGTCAGCTGACCACCGGGCTCACACATGAGCACATTGCAATGGTCGTATTCATGTGAGACCAATCAGTGGCGCATTAGGTGCACTCCTCCCCTGTGACTCTAGGGGCCTAACATGTGGCTGTGATGTTAGGTGATATGGATCATGTTGCTACTCAACTGCTTTTCCAGGTTACTAGAGCCCTAGACATTACAGAAGAGGCTGGGGGCATATACTTCAGTGGGGAGGCTGAGGCTGTGGCAGATAGATCACTGGGGACATGCATTTAAAAGGCAGCCAGTTGGCAAAAAGTGTCTGGCAGCCTGAGCACTGCGGTCCCCAGGAATCTAGCTGAGGGCTGCAGAAGAGGTCATCGAGTGCTGCATGCAGCCCTGGAGCTCTAGGTTCCCCACCCCTGGTTTATACCCTTGGCAGTATGTAGCAGTCTGCATTCACGTAGGGCCTGCACACTAATTTTAAGTAAGGTTGGTTTCACACTAGCTATTTTTGCTGGGGCATGTGTATCCGTCACAAACTGGATGCACATACATGTGTTTTTGTCCCCATTGACTTTCAATGGATACAGAGACACTTGCGTGTGCATCCAGTTGTGCACATTTTTGCTCGGATCTTTGTGGATCTGTGGTATCACTTGTTGGAGGAAAAATCTGCAATTTGTTGCTCTTTTTGTCTCTATGAAAAAACTGTGAAGACGCAAATCTGCACTGATCCAGGGCCCCATTTCTCAATGGAGGCCTATGGATCACGGACAGACATGGAAGCAGGATTCCGGTGGATCCGTACTTCTGGTCTATGATCCATGAACTGTGCATGCACAAAACACATTACTAACTGACACACCCCCAAGGAATTTCCTTCATACCCACAGATCTAAAAATACGTTAATGTGAAACTAGCCTAACCAAACACCCTTTTACCCCATGACGACCAAAAGCGTACCTATACGTTCTTGTTCATGTCCCTGACTTTAATGTGGGCTCGTGTAGTATCCCTGTGACCAGAGGACTGGGATGTGAATATGGGTCCCTCATTACACGCATTACATGCCTGAGTCACCAGTAAAACCCGTGCAGAGTCAAAGACTGTGTGTTGTGTTTTATTTGCCTGCGCCGGAAAACCATACTCTTGCTCCCTCACAACAGACTGTCTGCCAGCAGCTCCACCAGACGAGCCGCCTCCCTGTGTAAAATCCTTATTCATCCATCACTGCCCTGGGGACCCGCTTCACTTACGGGGAACGTTACCAACAAAGCTGCCTCATCATCACCCCGGAGGTCTACAGCAGCGCCGGTATCATTACCGGATACCGTGGGTGGCGTCACAAAGTCTTTTTTTTTTATTTAACCCCCTTTTTCAGCGACCGCAAGGGCCACGGAACCGGGCAACAGGCCGCCCGTGACATTCCTGTGAACTACTGGCTTGGACCGGGTACCCCACGGCCCTGTGGTGGGTCACAGCCAGTAATAAACAGTGTAATATAGCAGTTATAGGAAGCATATAGTGCAAAATATTTAATGAAACCAAAATGCAAAAACAATTTTTTAGCCCCAAATACATACAATTTAGTTAGAAAAAAAATAGTCCCCAAAGGTGGACATTTCCATTAATTGTTCCCAGTGTACATAACTCTTGATCCCTAATAACTGCGGGTGGGATTAGAAGAGTAATGGAATCAGATGGTGTTGTACAACACTGCTAGGTGACTGGCAGGAATAATAATAATATTTATATAGCGCTATTAATTCCATAGCACTTTCCATACATCAGTAATGCTGTCTCTCTTGGAGCTCACAATCTAAACATCCAATCAGTATGTCTTTACAATGTGGGAGGAAACCAGAGTGCCCGGAGGAAACCCATGCAGACACAGAGAGAACATACAAACTTCTTGCAGATGTTGTCCTTTGTGGGAATTGAACCCAGAACCTCAAGACCCCAGTGCTGCAAAGGCTGCAGTGCTAACCACTTGAACCACCATGAAGTGTTAATATATAAGTCTGTGGTTAATTGAAATTAGCTGCTCTCTTGTAATCCTATTCCATTGTTTTTTTTTTTTTTTGGTTTTTTTTAAAGTGTTGAATTTTTTAAAATCAGTAAAATATAAGAAAAATGTATACCACCATTGTCATCACCGTAGTAGCGACCTTCAGATTCAAGTTAATGGGTGATTTTTACTGCATTAATAAATGTTTTTCAAAGTAAACTCCCCGCAAAAAATGGAGGAAATTTGTTTTTGTTGTTGCTTGTTTTTACCTTAATTGGCTTTCATCCCATTATTCGATAGATTAAACGTGAATGGTGTCATTAAAAAGTACAATGTACAGCAAAAACAAGCCCTGTCGGAAAAATACAGAAACGTCATGTCACTTGGAAGAAGGGGAGAACCAAAAAATAAAATTAGCTCTTGAGGGACAGGGTTAAACCTAATAATTAGAGATGAGCAAATCAATTTAATGTACATCGAATTTATGTTGAATTTTTGGGAATTTGCTAAATTTGTAATCTGCCAGCTGCCATCATTTTACTCATTGCAAAAGACTGCATCAGTCAGAAAAGGCTGACATGACCTCGGTGCAGCAGGAGAGGCTTCCCCATAATGCTTTAAAGTTGTCACATCACATGATGTAGTGCAGCCAATCAGGAGGGTCTATTACAGCCTGTATAAAAGTTGAGGCAGGGAATGCAGTACCCACTTTGTGATTAATCTGGATAGTGAGATGACATCACAGTTCAGCCATAGTAATAGGCACAAAAAAAGTCATGAAACACTGAATACGCATTGCAAATAGGTAGGGCCATATTTGGAGTTTCTGCCACCCTAGGCAATTTCAGCAGTGTCACCCTCCCTTTCCCCCCCTCCCCGATCAGTCAGACTAAGCGTATGTAGACACAGCATTTTATTGTTCAGGCAGATGCGCTCAGTATTCCACCTGAAAAAGCAACAGATAATGCTAAAAAGAATGAACCCATGCACGGCAATGTAAAAACGTATTGCTGTTCATATGTTCAGTCTTGTGGTAGGTGCCGCAAGTCAGCCGTTAGGCGGCAGATCCGGTGCCATCTGTCGGATACATCAGCAAACTGTCCCCCCACCATTCATCCCATTCTGCCCCCTCTTCCAGGCCACCCCATCCATCTATCCCATTCTGCCCCTCTTCCAGGCCGCCCTATCCATTCATTTATCCCACTTTGTCCCCCCCAGGATGCTATCTTCGGCTGTAACAGCGCCTTACCTGACTCCACACTCGTGATCCCGGCAGCTTCTTCCTCTGCGGCTCCCGGTTTCCTGAACACCAGCACCATGAACCTGGCACCAGGCAGCTTCTTCCTCTGTGGCTCCCGATCGTCAGCACCAGGTACCCCGCACCTTCTTCCTCTGCGGCTCCCAGTCTCCTGCACCAGGTAACCTGCACCAGGCACCCGACACCTTCTTCCTCTGCAGCTCCCGGTCTCTGGCACCAGGCATCCGGCACCAGGCATCCTGGCACCAGGAATCCTCGCACCCTGGCACCAGGCACCCGGCAGGCATCCGGCAGATACCAGGCACCCGGCATCCTGGTATCAGGCACCCGGCACCAGGCATCCCGGCATCCTCCCCCATATGACCCAGGCTGCTCGTTTCCCCCCCTCCCCCATATGTTCCAGTGTGCTCATCTCCCCCTGCCCATATGTCCCAGCTTGCTCGTTTTTCCCCCCAATATGTCCAGTCTGCTCGTTTCCCCCCTCTCCCCCTTATGTCCCAGCTCGCTTGTTCCCCCTTCCCACATATGAACCAGCCTGCTCGTTCCCCCTCTCCCCCATGTGAACCAGCCTGCTCGTTCCCCCTTCCCCATATGCCCCAGCTTGCTCTTTCCACCCCTCCCATATATCCTAGTCTGCTCGTATCCCCCCTCTCCCCCTTATGTCCCAGCTTGCTCGTTCCCTCCTCTCCCATATGAACCATCCTGCTCGTTCCCCCCTCTCCCCCATATGAACCAGTCTGCTCGTTCCCCCCTCCTCCATATGACTCAGACTGCTCGTTCCCCACCCTCCCCCATATGTCCCAGCTTGCTCGTTCCCCCCTCCCCCATATATCCCAGCTTGCTTGTTTCCCCCCTCCCCATATATCCCAGTCTGCTTGTTTCCCCCCTCTCCCCCTTATGTCCCAGCTTGCTCATTCCCCCCTCCCCATATATCCCAGTCTGCTCATTTTCCCCCTCCCCTTATATCCCTACTTGCTCGTTCCCCCCTCCCCCATTATGACTCAGACTGTTCGTTCCCCCCCTCCCCCATATGTCCCAGCTTGCTTGTTTCCCCCCTCCCCCATATATCCCAGTCTGCTTGTTTCCCCCTCTCCCCCTTATGTCCCAGCATGCTCGTTCCCCGCTCCCCCATCTATCCCAGTCTGCTTGTTTCTCCCTCTCCCCTTTAAGTCCCAACTTACTCGTTCCCCCTCCCCCATATGACCCAGGCTGCTGGCTTTATATTAGCCCCCTCTTGCCTCTTCTCCATGCCGCTCTCTCCCTTAGCCCCCCGCTCCTTCGGCTCTAAAGCGCCTTACCTGCTCCCCGCTCCCGGTAGATCCAACGATGTCTTCTCTTCTCTCCCGCACTCTGCAGATGCCAGCAGCGTGGTGACTCATCACCTGCTGCCGCGCTGTGACGCTGCAGGAGCGCGCTGCCGGATGTCGGGGCGGGGAGCCGAATGGACTCCACTGATCCCGGGCCCCCTCTCTCATCCAAGAACACTCCGGATTTAATAAAGAGTTTGGAGGAGGGAGGGGATTTAAAAAAAAAACAAAAAAACATTTTTTTAACTTGCTCCTGGTGCCACCCCCTTGACACCTGGCGCCCTAGGCACATGTCTATGGGTGCCTAATGGGAAATACGGCCCTGCAGATAGGGTGTGACAGCGCAGCAGTGAAGAACAGCCACCATCCAGATATATCCACAGCCATTTATGTTGAAGTCACTCTGACATTACTAAAGCTGCTTTTAATGAGCTAGATGCAGTTGTAGTAGACATCAGAATGGTACACATGATTCTTCAGGGAGGGTGGAGCACTTGAGAACCTGAAGTGGTTAAATGTGGTAAGAGAAGCTGGAATGTAGCACAGTAATGTGGATCCTCCATTGCTGTGCACTATGATCATATTTTGCGGTGGTTTTGCAGTGCTTTTTCAGGTGAGTTACGTGGTTTCCGCCAGAAAAAGGACATTGTGTGAACATAACCTTATGATTTGAAAACCTCTTGGGCAACTCTTTTTATTCATTCTATGGGAAACGCACTGTGCTGCTCATAGGAAGAGTTTTTCTTTGCTTTTATTTTCTGTGTCAGATTTTGAAAATCGTCTGGTGGAAATAAGAAAGAGCATGTTTCTTCTTTGAAGCGGATCCTCGAGGTAACGTCTCCAAATAAGATAATATCCAATCAAAAGGCTGCAAAGTACCGTACACTTCAAGGAAAAACTCTCTATACATATATGTCCAACGGACAAAGGATTTGTCTTTTTTGGTGGTTTTGACCTATATTGAGACCCTGAGACCACAAGATTGCAGTAAGGCTTGAGAACAAAGCAGCTTTAAATACAGTACATATTACACAGGTAAAGATATAACATAATTCATCAGTAAAGTCAGATTTATAAAAATTAGCAGCTCTGACATTTCTACTGTTATACCTGAGAATATAGAGACATATATTTCATTTAGAGACAGTTTTAAAAATCAATGGACAGATGCTGACGTCTAGTGGCCAGATCTAGATATAGCATGCAGCCTGTAGACAGTAGTGTGCAGTATAATAATAATAATAATAATCTTTATTTATATAGCGCCAACATATTCCACAGCGCTTTAGAATTCAGTGGTTCATATACAAACAGTCATAAGTAACAATTATAAAAAAAATAATACAATAATTAAAGCAGAGAAACATTGTCAAAATACAATCCAATAATGAAAGCAGGGAAACAATGTAAAAAATGCAATACAATAATGAAGCAGGGAAACAATGTAAAAAATGCAATACAATAATGAAAGCAAAAAAGGTGACCCTACTCAAAAGAGCTTACAATCTACAACGAGGTGGGTTTAAATAAAGTACAGGGGCTTATTACATTGATGGTCCAGGCATCTTGAGAAAGAGGGGGATAGATAAGTTTACACGAATAGTCACCAGACAATCTGTGGAGAGCTGTTGGGTTTGGTGGTTTGAAGGAGAGTTATGTCAAGAGAGATAGTAAATGGGCAGTATACAGCATAATGTCTTCCATTAAGGAAAATGATAGGCCACCTTAAAAAGATGTGTTTTTAGGGAGTGTGTGAAGCTATGCGAGTTGTGATAGTCCTAATTTCTTGGGGTAGAGCATTCAAGAGAATTGGTGCAGCTCGGGAGAAGTCTAGGAGCCGTGATTGGGAGGTTCGGATTAGTGGGGATGTTAGTCGAAAGTCATTTGTAGAACATAGAGAATGGGTGGGGTGATAGACAGAGATGAGGGAGGAAATGTAGGGTGGTGATCCACTGTGAAGAGCTTTGTGGGTGAGAACAAGCAGCTTGAATTGGATCTTATAATGTACTGGCAGCATAGAGAGTAGGAGAGTGGTCACCATTACGGTTTGCTGTCAGAAGGTCGTGGGTCACTTTGGTGAGAGCAGTTTCTGTAGAATGTAGGGGGCGGAAACCAGACTGTAATGGGTCTGGAAAAGAGTGAGTGGAGAGGTAATGGGTGAGGTGGGTGTAGAATCAGGCGTTCCAATAGTTGAGAGATGAAGGGGAGATTGGAATCTGGTCTGTAGTTATTTGTGCAGGATGGGTCGAGAGAAGATTTCTTTAACCCCTTCCTGACCTTTGACATTGTACAATGTCATGAAAGTTGGTGCCTTCCCGACCTATGACGTTGCCGCGGTAACCACCATCGGGCCCCGGTGTTCAGCGATTCTTATCACTGAACACCGGGGTTGAGGTCAGGTGGGATGCATTCCCCACACCGTTCCCACGATCACTGTGACTGGCTATTTGAATAAACCCCTACCATAGGCTGGAGCACTGGAGAGGGCAGGTATCGCTGATATGAAGTGATCTGATGATTATGATGAAATGGACCCCTTTAATATATAATGTAGGAGGATTTCTTATTCATCCAGACCATATTGTATTTTGGTTTGTAAACTTGTAATGGCCAAGGAGAATTTCCTACAGCTTTTCATAGATTACTGTGGTTTTAGCTAGCATGGTAATGTAATTATCTAACTTGTTTGTCATAGAAGGCCAGAGGACTTAATTCTGCTAATCGTCCATTGTATGTTACCATGTGGATCCCTGACTCTATGTACATGGCCCCAGCCACTATTGTTTTAATGTCATGGTTTGCAGACTGAATGTCCCCTACTAACATTCCATTGTAAGGACTATGTCAATCAGTATGTCACTCTACCTTGTCAGGAGTACAATACTACTAAAAATATGTTAAATGAGGCTTGAGGTCCAGCCAATGAAAAGACAGTGTTATTGCACCAATCGTGACATCCCCAATATCCTGCAATGAGGGCTGAGGGTATATAGGTAAGGAGGACTGTTTATTTTGACCAGCAGATTGAAGATTGGATACAGGCAGCTAATCTAGGATCTTCGGGTCCGTTAGCAAGCCATAACCCCAGGCCTAGGCATTTCGGTGCCGACCAAGGGGATCAGAACACGGACTATAGAAGCACAAGGACTTCAGCATTGGATTATCGGATTCGGCTGTGATAAAGACTGCATAAGGATATGGAAGACCCCAGGTTGGGACGATACAGTCACCTGGCTACAGACTTTGCTGTGCTATATTCTAATCCCTGGTGAGCCAGCGGAAGGGTGAGACTCTGTTGCTGTTACATTATGTGTTGTGCTTGGTTATGCGTTATATGCTGTTAACTGTTTGGGGATCCAATAAAGCCTTAATATTGTGATTCCCTCACCCTGTGTTGTCTGAGTAGTTTTCCGCCCATGGTTAAGGAGCTCTGGCGTTCAGTTGGGGATGAGCCTTGGTCCACGTTGTCTTTGTAAAGGCGGCTGGGCCTTGCGGACGAGAGCACCCACTGACCCGGGTCTCCACAATTGGTGGCAGCGATGGGTTTCTACTCAGCCTGGTTTATCCAGGGGAGCTGCAGGGGACTGGTGTTTGTGGACACCGTCCAATGGCTCAACAACCAGGGAGGCATATAAGCATACCCAGCAGCCATAGGTGAGGCGTTAAGGTTTCGGACGTTGCCATGTGCAACCCCACCAGCTCAGCCATGGGACAAGGGCTGGAGAGGAGATACGGCCACAGCAGTAAATGGATGCTACAGGATATGTGCCAGAGGTGAAATATTGAATACAGGAACGCTGACACTCGGTCGGCTTTGATCCAGAAATTGGTCCATTGGAATACCCAGAGAGAGGGGGAGGATGATGAGGACCCCGACGACGTTATGCCAGAGGATGTAAACCGTGTGTCTTATCTGGGTTTCCGTGCCAATCTGGAATCCAACCAACCCCCAGCAGATCAAGCCAAGGAATGGTTGGCTGCCTTGGGGCCTGAAGCTTCAAGAGAAGAAATGGCTGGTGTTCTGCAAGTAGTATTGGGAGCTCCAATTTCCTTACCACCAGCGCCTGCCCCCACGATAGACAGCCACCAAGGAATTCACCTTCACTACAGTGACGTGCCAGTGATGAATGAATCCAACACTGAGATCGATGAACACTTGCAAAACTTTGAGATGATGATGAGAATGCACCAGTGCACACAGCTGAGTGGCCCAAATATCGTGGTCAAGTTTGCCTTCGAGCCCAGGGCCTGTCCGATCACTTGGGCTCAGGATTGCTTGATAAGGACTTGTTGGACCCTTCGGGTCTGCACCAGGGTTTAGCAACCTTTGCGATAGCGCCTGGTTCTCTCCCTTTCTAGGCTATGCTTGTACACAGAACTGCTACCTGCCAATGGGTTGCTGGACGAGACTGCAGGGCCCTACCTTCGCCAATCACCATGCTTCTGGGTGATCCAATAATCAGCCCTGCGATGATATAAACTTCCTGTTTCCATAGTCAGGGCCGATGGATACTCTTAGGAGTTGCCATTTCTGGTCTGGAGGTCCATCCTATTGGCTTGTTACGTGATTTCATTGGTCCTTCCAACATTTCCTGCCCGCTGGACCAACTTGCTTGCCGCACCCGGCATGGTTTCCGGATCTCCCAAGCCGATCGCCCATCCAAGCCTGGCGTTCCGGATTCGCCCTGGTCACCGGCCAGGTGTCTTCCAATTCGCCTATACCGGTGCGTACTTGTTTCCTATGTTCCCTGGGTCGGATTCAACACCCTGTCCGCTGTCTATCGGTACCTACCCAGTGGTACGCCGGTGGAATCGTGTATAGGGGTTAACGCTCCGGGGCCATCCTTCGGGGTTCCGGCACTCCGGTGGCCCTCCTGGGGTAGTGTCGTGTGTGGGTTGTAATAACCTGTGCTACTTTACTGTCCGTCTCTCTGTCATCCGGTATCAGCTCGCTCTACGCGTCCATGGTCCACTTGTGAGTCGTCAGTAGAGTGACAGATTTTGCCCGGCCATGCCCCTGATACCAGTTCTGGATGTCCAAAGAGAGCTCCCGCGGCCAGCCGTGACATCGTTGGTGGCATTTATCAGTTCGAACTGAGGCCGCACGTTGGGGGGCCTCTGACTGTTGAATCCCCTCTTCTTCGATGCGAGTTCCTAGGACAGATTGGACCATTGAGAGAGAGACAGAACCCGGGTGTACACCAATGTCCCCTTGTGATGATCTCTTGCCTGCCTTCTGAGGACCGCCAGTAATCCAGTTCCTTTCAGCCGCATGTGAGTACCAACGGGACGCTCGGGCTGGAGGTGTCTACGCGAGCGCCAAGTAACCGCCCTCAGGGTCTTCTGGACAGGGATCCGGGGAGGGTTCGTCCGATTAGCCAAGCCCTACGCAGCGGGTTCCTTGCTGGTCTCCGGGCCAAGGGAGGGGGTAGAGGGGGGGTACTCGTTGAGCATCGGGGTCTGCCCAGGGTTTCAGCACCCATTTGTGGAATAGCGCTGCCATTTACCTCCCTTTCGGGGCTACGTTGAGGCAACACGAAACTGTCCCTCAATGTAACTTTCTGCGGAAGACTGCAGGGTACGCAATGCCTCCCTCAGTCAATCCCATTTTGCATGATGAGTGCCGCCAATCAGGACTATGTTATGGATGATATAAACCTTCCCTGTTCCTAGTCGTCGAGGCCAGCAACTTACCGTCTTGATGTTGCGACTAGTCTGGTCGGTCAATGTCACATTTTACCTTGCCCGTGATTTCTGTGATCCCTTTCCAACATTCATACAAGCCAGGATGTGACTTCGACGCGGTCCTGCCTGGTTCTCCATTCTTCAGCGGATCGCTGTCTCAAGCCTGGCTCCGGATTCCCCGTCTTCCCGGTTCCCCGTTTCCGATCCTATACCCGGTTGCTGTATTGTTTCCTACGTTGCCTTGGGTCGGTTCAACACCCGTGTCCGCTTCATCGGTCCCTCGAGGTTGGTACCGGCGGAATCCCTGTATAGGGGTTAAGCGCTTCGGGGCCTCCTTCGGTGGTGTTCTGGTGCTGTGGCCGTGTGGCCCTCCCTGGGGCGTGGGTGTGTGTGTTGTTAATAAACTGTTGACTCTACTTTACTGGTCCGTCTCTCTGTCATCCCGGTATCAGCATCCGCTCTACGCGGTCCAGTGGGTCCACGTGTGGAGTCCGTCAGTAGGACGTGACAATGGAATTATTAAGGACACTTTGTTGGCCCTTTCTACCATAACCCCTGAGAGATATCGCATTACGTTCCAGACTATGTCTCGCCAGGGTGTCTCCTATGTCAAATTTGGCAGTCAACTCCGACGACACTGTAACCGCTGGCTCAATGGTCGTGCTGCCCACTCCGCTGCTGCCCACCGGGATATGATAGTACTCGAACAGCTTATGGAGAAGATGGATCCAGAAATATGAGAATGGGTGGCAGACCGGAAGCCCGACACCCCAGAGCAAGCAGCCCGATTGGCTGACGAATTTACAGCCAACCGACCCAGCTGGAGACCCAATTGGCCCACCGATCCCAGAAGGTTCATCAACCATGGATACCAGCGACCTCCAGACTCCCGTGCTGGACAAACTTGCTATGCCGCAGAAACCCCAACAGGGCAAAGGTTTACCACCAGTGCCCGTGACTTGCCTAACCCACGGCGCTGTTATACGTGTGGGCGCCTTGGACACAAAATCGGGGCCCTATGCCTGGAGCCCGTCTGCCAGCCCACTCAGTCAACATATGCAGAGATGAACCAGCAATGCCTGGAGGATACTACCCCAAGATACGCCAGTAGCTGAGGAAGTGATTTAACCGGTCCACACCCTACGGCAGGCCGGACACCGTAAACCGGCAACCTCAATCACCACATCCAGATGGTCAAGGTCGGTGGAATACAGGCTCAGGGACTTCGAAATACTGGATCTTCAATCACCCTGGTTAGCCCAGATATTGTTCCCGTCGAACATCATTTACCGGGCCGCCAAGTGACCATCTCCCTTGCTGGAGGCCAGCGCTCGAACATTTCCTCTGGCACGCGTGCAGTTGGACTCAGGAACTGACCAGGGAGAGGTTGAAGTGGGGCTCATGGACGGCCTCCCAACCCCTGTTCTTTTGGGAAATTACCTAGGACAAGGATTATCCAGGCAGTTTGTCACCGCCATCACCCGCAGCCAAGCCAAGCATCACCCTTGTGCAGATCTTTCTACCAACCCATCTGAGGATAACCCTTCTCTTCAATCTTCAGCCTCCTTTTCTGAGCTGACCAATGTGAGTATATCAAACCAAACTGTGGCTCTGGATCGAGCAGGTGTTCGTGAGCGTACCTACCATGTTAACAGGCTAAAAGCTTATGAGGAAAGAGAGGTCACCAACTTAGCAGTTTGTTGTCCCGATTTAGATGACCCTGATACAGACCAGATCCCTGACCTATTAGTGGACTCCAAAAGGGAAATGGGTGTAAAAGATGTATCACTGGGGGAACAGCTTTGTCCATCACAGAAGCAACAGTTATCAGACGTACTCAGACCATATGAATCCCTGTTCACGAGTTTACCTGGTCGAACACCTCTGGTCCGGCATCATGTCAACACAGGGGCATCCACTCCGCTACGTCAACCCGCCTACCGAGTGACACCCCTGGTATTGGCAATGATGAAGGCCGAGGTGGATGACATGTTAAATATGGAAGTCATATTTCCTTCCCAAAGCCCATGGGCTGCCAGTGTTGTGCTGGTGCCAAAAAAGGACAAGAGTACTTGTTTCTGTGTGAACTATAGACGGCTCAATGAGATCACAGTGCCTACCCCATGCCCCGGGTGGATGAACTACTAGATCGGTTGCACACTATCAAAAAGCCAAGGAAATGTTACATTACATGAAGGACGCCACTCCTTGATTGCTGTCACCTTGTCTGGATCAGGGGCCATGCCTTCGGCACTGACTATGTGTCCCAGGTACTGCACTCTTGGCTTCAACAGGTGGCATTTTGATGGTTTTAGCCTCATCCCGTATTTGGCCAGAGCTTCAAACACCTCTACTAGATGGGTGACATGTTCCTCGTAGGTCTTGGAATACACGATCACGTCATCCAGGTACAGCAGTACCGTCTCGAAGTTCTTATGTCCCAGGCAACTCTCCATCAACCTCTGGAAGGTTCTGGGTGCATTACATAGTCCGAAGGGCATGCTGTTGAATTCACGTAGGCCCATAGGTGTTGTGAAAGCCGTCTTTTCGCGGTCTTCCTCGGCTACGGACACCTGCCAATACCCACTAGTGAGATCTAAGGTGGAGAGGTAATTGGAAGACTTCAACGCAGCTAAGGATTCCTCTATACGAGGTAACGGGTAAGCATCTTTGTGTGTTATGCGGATTATTTGCCTATAGTCTACACACATTCTCATACTGACATCCTTTTTCCTGACTAGGACCAATGGGGCTGCCCAGGGACTACAGCTATCTCGTATAACCCCTGCGTCCTTCATGTCCTGTAACATTTGCTTGGCCTTTTGATAGTGTGCAGGTGGAATAGGCCTGTACCGCTCTTTGATTGGTGGATGTGTACCTGTGGGGATGTGATGTTGTACCCCTTTTATGCTACCAAAGTCAAGTGGATGCTTACTAAAGACTTGTTCAAAGTCTTGAACTACCTGGTAAACACCTTGCTTTTCGTACACAAGAGTGGTGTCAGTTCCGACATGGCGCTGCTGGCACCAGTCCTCCAGTGGCCCAGTAGTTTGATCAGGTTTTGCCCCTTTACTATAGGGTACGGGTCCCACTGTTTGGATCTCGTTGTTGCTGACTGTCCAATTTAGCAACGGTTGTATACCTGGGTAGTTTAACCTCCTCACTGCCACAATTTAAGATGTGAACAGGTACTCTCCCATTGTGTACGTCCACCACCCCCCTGGCTGTCAACAGTGTAGGTCTGTGCTCAGTGCTGATGGGCTCCACTAATTGCTGGTATTCCTGCCCTCTCAGACCTATAGCTGCTCAACACCAAATCATCATTTCACTCATTGGGGGTATCACAATAGGTAACAGGTCTGTCACCCGTGCTGTACCAATTTCGCCACCTGTAACTGTTACCTGTTGATGGTGCAGGATGGCTCTGATCTCACGCTGGAGAACCTTCCTCTGACCAGGTCTGGCAGTGTCTGCAATCTCCTGAAGCAGAATGCAATTGCTAACAACATTAGTGCCTAGTATTATATATGGGTCATTAGCATTACTGGCTTCTGCTACAACTCTGACCCCCTGCTTCTGCAATTCCACCCTCCCACCTTTATTGGTACTTCCTTAACCCCCATTACGGTAATTGGTTCACCGATAGATGCATTAAGGGTAAAGTCTAGATCAGGCTGTTTCAGTTCTGCATCAGCCCAATACTTCTTATAAAGGATATAGGGTATGGTGGTCACCTGTGACCCGGTGTCCAGTAGAGCAGGTGTCGGGATGCCATCTAGTACAATGGACAGAAATGGCCTCTGTCTGATGAAGGTCTTGTACCAGGTGGCTGGGCCCTGTTGATCTAATCCTGAGGTTTGGCCTCGGCCCCCAGGGACTGCCCGTTTAAAGGACAGCTCCTGGCGAGGTGACCGGTGCGGTTAAAGCGGCGGCAAATGGGCTCCCCAGTGGGGCCTGTAGTGGTCGGTGGTTCGTTCCTGGTGTGCTGTGGCTTGCTTCCCTCGCATCCAGGGTACATCCTCCGGACTGTCGGCAAATTGAATCAGCGGCTGAGGTCGGGGCTGGGGTCTTGGCGCTGGCTGTTTGCTTTGCTGCAGCTGCAGAGCGTCCATTAGTTTAGTGATGTTTTTATTCATGTGGTGCATCTCAGCACGCATCTCAGCTCGCAGGGAATCATACTTGTCAGGCTGAGCAGATTGAACATTGTGCGTGGCTGTAGACACGGATAATGGTTTCGGGGTAGCCTGCACCTCACTACTGCACCACCGTTTAATAGAAGCTTCATGGGTCTCTACCGGTGGTAATCCTTCGATGGCCAACTCCTTCAGGGTGTTAAGGTCAGCTTCAGGGTTGCTTAATGACCACCAATGTACAGTCTTACTGTCCTCGGGGGATAGCAGCCCCCAGGTGGACTGTTCAATTAGGAGCTTGTTTTTGTAGGGTACACTGGCAGGGCTGACATGTTTAAGGGCGCGCAGTGCTTCTTCGAGCCGTCAGGCATAAGCTCTTATATCGTCCCCCGGCCTCTGGTAGCAGTGATGGAAGCGCATGCGTATATCAGCCTCGTTGCACTCCTCGAAGGTAGCTCTCAGTTTGTTAAATATAACAGCGGCAGACCAGGACGCACTTTCTTTCTCTGCTGCGCCAGTTAACTGTCCGAGTATCACAGCAGCGCGTTGTTGGCCGGTCATCGCATAGATATCTAGGACGCTATTGATTTTTCGCTTGAACTCATCCAGCGTATCAGGGCGGCCATCATACTGAGGCAACCACTTGGCCCCTGGGATGTATGGGAGTGACATCGGCATTATCGGGGCGATTGCGCCCGGTGCGCCGGTGGCGCTGGCAGTGCTACTGGAGCCAGCCATTGGGGCTTCCAGGTAATTCCTAGGGTCAGCGAACGCACTTTCGTCATCGCTGGAGGAGGCTGACATGTTGGAGGCCCCCCTAGTGAATTACAGCCAGTTCTTAAAGAGTTAAACAGTTTGGGAGTTTCCGGACTAGGAATGCTCGGCTGAGCGAGAGGCGGGCTTCAGTTTTGCGCTCTACAGGCCAACACGCCCCCTTTCTTCCCGCTCTTCGGCGCAGTAATGGCGGCGTAGTTGTAACAGTCACTCAATACAGTCAAAATCACGGCACACAGTACCCAGCAATACCGGGCACGGGATCCTGTTCGTGACGCCAGGAAAGATATGTCGAGCCCCAGGCTTTGGGGTACTCGGGTATCAGGCTCCAAGGGGTTAACGCTTCTGTTGTCACAGGGAGTGGTGACCGCGCCTGATCCCGTGTCCTGGGGGACTTCTTTGAAAAAAGGGAATTATTTACAGGGGATTATATTTACAGTTGTCGTGACGCCACCTGTAGTTTCTGGTGATGGGTCACCAGCACCGCCACAGTCCGCCAGAGGTAGATGGTAGTGCAGCTTTGTTGGCAAAGTCCTCTACAGGTAGGGCTGGACCTCCGGGGCAGCGTAGTGTGAAGGGGCAGCTTGTAGTGGAGCTGTGGATGGGGAGTGTTGGAGCAGTCTATGAGGGGCACCGGGAGCGGAGAGGAATGACACACACACACTGCAGAAGTCTCTTTTACCTTTTACTGATGGTACGCAGGTAAAGATGTCCAGGGCACTGACAGGTGACGAGGTTGCACACTGGGTCCCCACAGCAAGTGGGTATAAGGCCTCCTCTGTTCCTCTTTGGTAATTGAAGCCCAGCCTGCATGCAGCCAGACTGGCCTCCTCTCTCTTCCTGACTCTGATATCTGTCCTCTCCTCCTGTGCGGTCCAAAGGTTACCCTCTCTGATCACTGCGGTGGAACACTGCTGTGTCTGGTTCCCTCTCTTTGACCCACAGGGGGACCAGGTGGCTGAAGCCTCCACGGTGTGATGGGGTTTTCTGTGGTCCTGGAGGATCCCACAGGTGCGGATCCCGATGTCCGGTACGTCCTTGGGCGAACTTCCACTAGTTCCTAACTCCCTTTGGGCTGTCAGCTCCTTGCTTTCTGTCCCACTTAGACATGCGGGACATCAGAAGGGCCCCTACGGGTCACTGACTCGAGCCTAACTGTGGCACCGACCACCAGGACGTCTTCGCAGCTCTCCTAGTGTCTGCACACTCTGACTAACTCCTCCCCCAGCAGCAGTATTTATAGGGGATATTGCCTAAGGTCAGCAAGTTGGGCTCCCCCTACTGTGCAGGGGTGGAAGATGTTGTATGTAGTAGGTACCTGCTGTGGAAAGCCAACTGTGCATTAGAGAAGTCTGTGGCTACCTGCGTGTGCAGGGCACCACACTGGCACTACTTACAAGGTAGTGGCTGGGGCAGAAATCGCAGGAGCAGATTTAGGTGCGACATGTGGAGTAATAATAATAGGAGTAGACAACGCACGCATGCAATATGCACAAAAAAGCAACAAACCCTGATTATTGCAAACAGCTTCTATACTGATCAAAGAGCGGGTTTTGCCTGCAGAAAAAAAATCCCGCAAAAACACAACATGTGAACATATCTTTAGGGTGTGTTCACCCTGAGTTGCATTACTCAGTGTTGGAAGTAGAAACTAGGAATGTGCACATAATGTGCAACGGTTGTAAGGGCCTGGGGTACTTGGTAGCTGGGCCAGCAGTCTCTTGAGGAAGTCACGGTGTCGGTTGCCCAGCTCTGTGGCCCTGACCAAGCAGATTAATGGGAATATTTACAGGGGATAATAAAGTTCTTGGTGAGGACACCTGTGGTATCTGGTCAGGGATGACCAGTGCTGATGTATTGGCTCCCAGGGGATAGAATTGACGGGTAGCTTGTATGGAACACTCCCACAGGTGGAGTGGGGCCCCTGGGATCTTGTATAAAGTCTATATGGAAAATGGCGGTGGTAGTTATGTGCAGTATGCAGCAAGGAGGTCGCAGAAAGAAGCAGGAGTACACAGTGGATGCAGTTCTTACCAGGTTCTTAACTTGTAATTTGCTCTGTGCAGACCCAGCCTGGTACTGTACTGTACAGCTTGCATCTTGGCCAGCCCCCAGATAATCCAGGCACCCTTTTATAGGCCTTTCTTTGCTGCTCTCTTTCCCTGTGCTGATCTTCTTTCTTTCACTTGTCTTGAGCCTTCGTGCTACAAATCCAAGGCAGGTGACTGCGGACCCTGATGAATGACGACTAGCAAGTCCTCCTGGCCCTCTGTAGTCACTATGCCCGGGGGTGTACACGGTGTTGGCTACTGTTTATGCAGACCAGTAGTCTTCAGTTTCCTGACTTGAATATGCAGTTTCACACCACATTTGGGCCGGTCCCCTCAAGCAGCTAATTCCTCTACCACGACCTGGAAGTCGGCTGAAGATTCGAGGTTCTCTGAACTGGGGGTTCCTTAGCCGACCTACCAACTGGTCCCATTAGGCCCCAGCTCCAGTGACCCCTAGAACTCCATCCTTCTCTATCTCTCCCACTTACTCTTACTCTCTGTCTCAACTCTTCCCAAAGAATAAACGACTCCTTCCTCCAGTCAGCAGATGGGGTATGCCCCCTAGAAGGGTCTCTTCCTCTCTGCATTTCCTGGCCTGGAGTTGGGAATAGTGTTGGATGTGACCCGCCCAGGGGCCTATGGGAACTCGGTACCTGGGCGTTGATATGGGGGTGCTGCCTCGGTGGCTGATGCCCGAGCCCATAGCCCTGGGGGTCAGCTAAATAATGGATTAAATAATAAAAGTCTTGTGACGCCACATGCAGTTTCTGGTGATCTCACCAGTGCCGGTCAGGCTGCCGAGGATGGTAGTATTGCAGCCAGTTGATAATGCTCCTGCAGGCGGAGCTGGGTCCCCGGAGCAGTGATGCTGCTGAGCTGGTCGTTGTGGCAACAGCTGTAGGTTTACTTAATCAGAATAATACACCGGGGACTTGCTGACTCTTTATGGGTATTTAGCCTCCTGCATTATACTGTAGGCTGTGTGTGGCCTCCTGGTGTATACTGGAGGCTGTGTGTGGCCTCCTGCAGTATACTGGAGGCTGTGTGTGGCCTTCTGCATTATACTGTAGGCTGTGTGTGGCCTCGTGCTGTTTACTGGAGGCTGTGTGCGGCCTCCTGCTGTTTACTGGAGGCTGTGTGCGGCCTCCTGCTGTATACTTGAGGCTGTGTGTGGCCTCCTGCTGTATATTGGGGCTGTGTGCGGCCTCCTGCTGTTTACTGGAGGCTGTGTGCGGCCTCCTGCTGTATACTGGAGGCTGTGTGTGGCCTTCTGCATTATACTGTAGGCTGTGTGCGGCCTCCTGCTGTATACTGGGGGCTGTATGCGGCCTCCTGCTCTAGACTGGGGCTGTGTGCGGCCTCCTGCTGTTTACTGGAGGCTGTGTATAACCTCCTGCATTATGCTGTAGCCTGTGTGTGGCCTCCTGCTATATACTGGAGGCTGTGTATGGCCTTCTGCATTATACTGATGGCTGTGTGTGGCCTCCTTCTGTATACTGGAGGCTGTGTATAACCTCCTGCATTATGCTTAAGCCTGTGTGTGGCCTCCTACTGTATACTGGAGGCTGTGTATGGCCTTCTGCATTATACTGGAGGCTGTGTGTGTCCGCCTGCTGTATACTGTAGGCTGTGTGTGGTCTCCTGCATTATACTGAAGGCTGTGTGTGGCCTCCTGCTGTAAACTGGAGGCTGTGTGTAACATCCTGCATTATGCTGTAGCCTTTGTGTGGCCTCCTGCTGTATACTGGAGGCTGTGTATGGCCTTCTGCATTATACTGTAGGCTGTGTGTGGCCTTCTGCTGTATACTGGAGGCTGTGTATGGTCTTCTGCATTATACTGGAGGCTGTGTGTGGCTTCCTGCTGTATACTGGAGGCTGTGTGCGCCCTCCTGTTTTATACTGGAGGCTGTGTGCGGCATCCTGCTGTATACTGTAGGCTGTGTGTGGCTTCCTGCTATATACTGCAGGCTGTGTATGGCCTTCTGCATTATACTGAAGGTTGTGTGTGGCCTCCTGCTGTATACTGGAGGCTGTGTATGGCCTTCTGCATTATGCTGTAGCCTGTGTGTGGCCTCCTGCTGTATACTGGTGGCTGTGTATGGCCTTCTGCATTATACTGAAGGTTGTGTGTGGCCTCCTGCTGTATACTGGAGGCTGTGTGCGGCCTCCTGCTGTTTACTGGAGGCTGTGTATAACCTCCTGCATTATGCTGTAGCCTGTGTGTGGCCTCCTGCTATATACTGGAGGCTGTGTATGGCCTTTTGCATTATACTGACGGCTGTGTGTGGCCTCCTTCTGTATACTGGAGGCTGTGTATAACCTCCGGCATTATGCTGTAGCCTGTGTGTGGCCTCCTACTGTATACTGGAGGCTGTGTATAACCTCCTGCATTATGCTGTAGCCTGTGTGTGGCCTCCTGCTATATACTGGAGGCTGTGTATGGCCTTCTGCATTATACTGAAGGTTGTGTGTGGCCTCCTGCTGTATAATGGAGGCTGTGTGCGGCCTCCTGATGTTTACTGGAGGCTGTGTGTGGCCTCCTGCTGTATACTGTAGGCTGTGTGTGGCCTCCTGCATTATGCTATAGGCTGTGTGTGGCCTCCTGCTGTATACTGGAGGCTGTGTATGGCCTTCTGAATTATACTGGAGGCTGTATGTGGCCTCCTGCTGTATACTGGAGGCTGTGTATAAGCTCCTGCATTATGCTGTAGCCTTTGTGTGGCCTCCTGCTGTATACTAGAGGCTGTGTATGGCCTTCTGCATTATATTTGAGGCTGTGTGCAGGCTCCTGCTGTATACTGTAGGCTGTGTGCGCCCTCCTGCTTTATACTGGAGGCTGTGTGCGGCATCCTGCTGTATACTGTAGGCTGTGTGTGGCCTCCTGCTGTATACTGGAGGCTGTGTTTGGCCTTCTGCATTATACTGAAGGCTGTGTGTGGCCTCCTGCTGTATACTGGAGGCTGTGTATGGCCTCCTGCATTATAATATAGCCTGTGTGTGGCCTCCTGCTGTATACTGGAGGGTGTGTATGGCCTTCTGCATTATACTGAAGGCTGTGTGTGGCCTCCTGCTGTATACTGGAGGCTGTGTGCGGCCTCCTGATGTTTACTGGAGGCTGTGTGTGGCCTCCTGCTGTACACTGTAGGCTGTGTGTGGCCTCCTGCATTATGCTATAGGCTGTGTACGGCCACCTGCTGTATACTGTAGGCTGTGTGCGGCCGCCTGCTGTATACTGTAGGCTGTGTGCGGCCACCTGCTGTATACTGTAGGATGTGTGTGGCCTCCTGCTATATACTGGAGGCTGTGTTTGGCCTTCTGCATTATACTGAAGGCTGTGTGTGGCCTCCTGCTGTATACTGGAGGCTGTGTATGGCCTTCTGCATTATACTGTAGCCTGTGTGTGGCCTCCTGCTGTATACTGGAGGCTGTGTATGGCCTCCTGATGTTTACTGGAGGCTGTGTGCGGCCTCCTGATGTTTACTGGAGGCTGTGTGTGGCCTCCTGCTGTATACTGTAGGCTGTGTGTGGCCTCCTGCATTATGCTATAGGCTGTGTGTGGCCTCCTGCTATATACTGGAGGCTGTGTATGGCCTTCTGAATTATACTGGAGGCTGTGTGTGGCCTCTTGCTGTATACTGGAGGCTGTGTATAAGCTCCTGCATTATGCTGTAGCCTTTGTGTGGCCTCCTGCTGTATACTGGAGGCTGTGTATGGCCTTCTGCATTATATTGGAGGCTGTGTGCAGCCTCCTGCTGTATACTGTAGGCTGTGTGCACCCTCCTGCTTTATACTGGAGGCTGTGTGCGGCATCCTGCTGTATACTATAGGCTGTGTGTGGCCTCCTGCTGTATACTGAAGGCTGTGTTTGGCCTTCTGCATTATACTGAAGGCTGTGTGTGGCCTCCTGCTGTATACTGGAGGCTGTGTATGGCCTCCTGCATTATACTGTAGCCTGTGTGTGGCCTCCTGCTGTATACTGGAGGCTGTGTATGGCCTTCTGCATTATACTGGAGGCTGTATGCGGCCTCCTGATGTTTACTGGAGGCGGTGTGTGGCCTCCTGCTGTACACTGTAGGCTGTGTGTGGCCTCCCCCATTAGGCTATAGGCTGTGTATGGCCGCCTGCTGTATACTGTAGGCTGTGTGCGGCCGCCTGCTGTATACTGTAGGCTGTGTGCGGCCGCCTGCTGTATACTGTAGGCTGTGTTCGGCCGCCTGCTGTATACTGTAGGCTGTGTGTGGTCTCCTGCATTATGCTGTGTAGGCTGTGTGCGGCCGCCTGCTGTTTACTGGAGGCTGTGTATGACCTCCTGCATTATACTGTAGGCTGTGTGTGGCCTCCTGCTGTATACTGGAGGCTGTGTGTGGCCTCCGGCTGTATACTGTAGGCTGTGTGTGGCCTCCTGCATTATGCTATAGGCTGTGTACGGCCGCCTGCTGTATACTGTAGGTTGTGTGTGGCCTCCTGCTGTATACTGTAGGCTGTGTGCGGCCTCCTGCATTATGCTATAGGCTGTGTGCGGCCGCCTGCTGTATACTGTAGGCTGTGTGCGGCCTCCTGCTGTATACTGTAGGCTGTGTGTGGCCTCCTGCTGTATACTGTAGGCTGTGTGCAGCCTCCTGCTGTATACTGTAGGCTGTGTGTGGCCTCCTGCTGTATACTGTAGGCTGTGTGCGGCCTCCTGCTGTATACTGTAGGCTGTGTGTGGCCTCCTGCTGTATACTGTAGGCTGTGTGCGGCCTCCTGCTGTATACTGGAGGCTGTGTGTGGCCTCCTGCAGTATACTGGAGGCTGTGTGCGGCCTCCTGCTGTATACTGTAGGCTGTGTGCGGCCTCCTGCTGTATACTGTAGGCTGTGTGCGGCCTCCTGCTGTATACTGTAGGCTTGTGTGTGGGCCTCCTGCTGTATACTGTAGGCTGTGTGTGGCCTCCTGCTGTATACTGAGGCTGTGTGTGTGCCTCCTGCTGTATACTGTAGGCTGTGTGCGGCCTCCTGCTGTATACTGTAGGCTGTGTGTGGCCTCCTGCTGTATACTGGAGGCTGTGTGGGCCTCCTGCTGTATACTGAGGCTGTGTGGGCCTCCTGCTGTTTACTGGAGGCTGTGTGCGTGCCTCCTGCTGTATACTGGAGGCTGTGTGTGGCCTCCTGCTGTATACTGGAGGCTGTGTTGGACCTCCTGCTTATACTGTAGGCTGTGTGTGGCCTCCTGCTGTATACTGGATGCTGTGTGCGGCCTCCTGCTGTATACTGGTAGGCTGTGTGCGGCCTCCTGCTGTATACTGTAGGCTGTGTGCGGCCTCCTGCTGTATACTGTAGGCTGTGTGTGCGGCCTCCTGCTGTATACTGTAGGCTGTGTGTGGCCTCCTGCTGTATACATGTAGGCTGTGTGTGCGGCCTCCTGCTGTATACATGGAGGCTGTGTGGCCTCCTGCTGTATACTGGTAGGCTGTGTATGACCTCCTGCTGTATACTGGAGGCTGTGTGTGGCCTCCTGCTGTATACTGAGGCTGTGTGTGGCCTCCTGCTGTATACTGTAGGCTGTGTGTGGCCTCCTGCTGTATACATGGAGGCTGTGTATGGCCTCCTGCTGTATACTGAGGCTGTGTATGACCTCCTGCTGTATACTGTAGGCTGTGTATGACCTCCTGCTGTATACTGTAGGCTGTGTAGTGGCCTCCTGCTGTATACTGTAGGCTGTGTGTGGCCTCCTGCTGTATACTGTAGGCTGTGTGTGGCCTCCTGCTGTATACTGGAGGCTGTGTGCGGCCTCCTGCTGTATACTGTAGGCTGTGTATGACCTCCTGCTGTATACTGTAGGCTGTGTGTAGCCTCCTGCTGTATACTGTAGGCTGTGTGGGCCTCCTGCTGTATACTGGTAGGCTGTGTTGCCTCCTGCTGTATACTGTAGGCTGTGTATGACCTCCTGCTGTATACTGGAGGTGTGTGGACCTCCTGCTGTATACTGTAGGCTGTGTGTGGCCTCCTGCTGTATACAGTAGGCTGTGTGCGGCCTCCTGCTGTATACTGGAGGCTGTGTGATGACCTCCTGCTGTATACTGGAGGCTGTGTATGACTCCTGCATTGCTGTGTAGGCTGTATGCGCCTTCCTCTTATACTGGAGGCTGTGTATTACCTCCGGCATTATGCTGAAAGCTGTGTGCGGACTCCTGCTGTTCCTGTCTCTGCTGTGTGTTTATCCTATTCATTGGTAGTCATCATTTTCTGATGACGTCACGGAGCAGGTTCGTGTAATCCAGACTATACGGTACTGCGTCTCCTGCAGAGAATTGACGGTAGGTCACATGACTTCTGTAGGCGTGGCCTGCGCTGCACATGGCGTTTTCTTTACCTCCCGTGTGATTGGTAAGTGACGCCAGGATGCCTCTTGTTTCTCGGGTGTGTGATACAATGGCGGCGATCACACTCCGCCCCTCAGTGAATGTGACAAAGACCCCGCTTTATAGTTATCTCTACAGGTCATTCTCCGCAACCAATCAGATTCCAGTTGACAACTGGTAACCTGAACTAAAAACATGAACCGTGGAATGTGATTGGTTCTCCGGCAGTTTTATGTCTGCAGGAAAGAGGAGGCATCTGCACAGTCACATCAGGAGAAGGGACAGTGTCTGCCATCCCCTGAGTGTGGGCTCCCTGGGTCCCTGTGTCACCATCTCCGGTGGGCTCCCTGTGGGGTCTCCAGTGTCCCCCATCCTCCTGAGTGTGGGCTCCCTGTGGGGTCTCCAGTGTCCCCATCCTCCTGAGTGTGGGCTCCCTGTGGGGTCTCCAGTGTCCCCCATCCCCCTGAGTGTGGGCTCCCTGTGGGGTCTCCAGTGTCCCCCATCCCCCTGAGTGTGGGCTCCCTGTGGGGTCTCCAGTGTCCCCCATCCCCCTGAGTGTGGGCTCCCTTGGGGTCTCCAGTGTCCCCCATCCCCCTGAGTGTGGGCTCCCTGTGGGGTCTCCAGTGTCCCCCATCCCCCTGAGTGTGGGCTCCCTGTGGGGTCTCCAGTGTCCCCCATCCCCTGAGTGTGGGCTCCCTGTGGGGTCTCCAGTGTCCCCCATCCCCTGAGTGTGGGCTCCCTGTGGGGTCTCCAGTGTCCCCATCCCCCTGATGTGGTTGGGTCCCCTGTGAGTTCTCCGGGTTAGTCCCCATCCCCTGAGTGTGGGCTCCCTGTGGGGTCTCCAGTGTCCCCCATCCCCCTGAGTGTGGGCTCCCTGGGGGTCTCCAGTGTCCCCCATCCCCTGAGTGTGGGCTCCCTGGGGGTCTCCAGTGTCCCCCATCCCCTGAGTGTGGGCTCCCTGGGAGTCTCCAGTATCCCCCATCCCCCTGAGTGTGGGCTCCCTGTGGGGTCTCCAGTGTCCCCCATCCCCTGAGTGTGGGCTCCCTGGGAGTCTCCAGTGTCCCCCATCCCCTGAGTGTGGGCTCCCTGTGGGGTCTCCAGTGTCCCCCATCCTCCTGAGTGTGGGCTCCCTGGGAGTCTCCAGTGTCCCCCATCCCCCTGAGTGTGGGCTCCCTGTGGGGTCTCCAGTGTCCCCCATCCTCCTGAGTGTGGGCTGCCTGATGGTCTCCAGTGTCCCCATCCCCCTGAGTGTGGGCTCCCTGTGGGGTCTCCAGTGTCCCCCATCCCCCTGAGTGTGGGCTACCTGGGGGTCTCCAGTGTCCCCCATCCTCCTGAGTGTGGGCTCCCTTTGGGGTCTCCAGTGTCCCCCCATCCCCCTGAGTGTGGGCTCCCTGTGGGGTCTCCAGTGTCCCCCATCCCCCTGAGTGTGGGCTCCCTGTGGGGTCTCCAGTGTCCCCCATCCCCCTGAGTGTGGGCTCCCTGTGGGGTCTCCAGTGTCCCCCATCCCACTGAGTGTGGGCTCCCTGTGGGGTCTCCAGTGTCCCCCATCCCCCTGAGTGTGGGCTCCCTGTGGGGTCTCCAGTGTCCCCCCATCCCCCTGAGTGTGGGCTCCCTGTGGGGTCTCCAGTGTCCCCCATCCCCCTGAGTGTGGGCTCCCTGTGGGGTCTCCAGTGTCCCCCATCCTCCTGAGTGTGGGCTCCCTGGGGGTCTCCAGTGTCCCCCATCCCCCTGAGTGTGGGCTCCCTGTGGGGTCTCCAGTGTCCCCCATCCTCCTGAGTGTGGGCTCCCTGTGGGGTCTCCAGTGTCCCCCATCCTCCTGAGTGTGGGCTCCCTGGGGGTCTCCAGTGTCCCCCATCCTCCTGAGTGTGGGCTCCCTGGGGGTCTCCAGTGTCCCCCATCCCCCTGAGTGTGGGCTCCCTGTGGGGTCTCCAGTGTCCCCCATCCTCCTGAGTGTGGGCTCCCTGGGGGTCTCCAGTGTCCCCCATCCTCCTGAGTGTGGGCTCCCTGGGGGTCTCCAGTGTCCCCCATCCCCTGAGTGTGGTCTCCCAGTGGGGTCTCCCAGTGTCCCCCATCCTCCTGAGTGTGGGCTCCCTGGGGGTCTCCAGTGTCCCCCATCCCCCTAAGTGTGGGCTCCCTGATGGTCTCCAGTGTCCCACATCCTCTCCATTTCCCTGAGTCTAAGCTCCCTGGGGCAGTGTTCCCCGTCTCCCTGAGTGTGGGCTCCCTGGGGGTCTCCAGTTTCCTCCATCCTCCTGAGTGTGGGCTCCCTGGTGGTCTCCAGTGTCCCCCATCCTCCCCATCCCCCTGAGTGTGGGCTCTATGGGGGTCTCCAGTGTCCTTCATCCTCCCCATCCCCCTGAGTGTGGGCTCCCTGGGGGGTCTCCAGTGTCCTCCATCCCCCTGAGTGTGGGCTCCCTGGGGGGGGTCTCCAGTGTCCTCCATCCCCCTGAGTGTGGGCTCCCTGTGGGGTCTCCAGTTTCCTCCATCCTCCTGAGTGTGGGCTCCCTGGTGGTCTCCAGTGTCCTCCATCCTCCCCATCCTCCTGAGTGTGGGCTCAATGGTGGTCTCCAGTGTCCTCCATCCTCCCTATCCCCCTGAGTGTGGGCTCCCTGGTGGTCTCCAGTGTCCTCCATCCTCCCTATCCCCCTGAGTGTGGGCTCCCTGGGGGGTCTCCAGTTTCCTCCATCCTCCTGAGTGTGGGCTCCCTGGTGGTCTCCAGTGTCCTCCATACTCTCTGGGGGTCTCCAGTGTTCCCCATCCCCCTGAGTGTGGGCTCCCTGGGGGTCTCCAGTGTCCCCATCCCCCTGAGTGTGGGCTCCCTGGGGGTCTCCAGTGTCCCCCATCCCCCTGAGTGTGGGCTCCCTGTGGGGTCTCCAGTGTCCCCCATCCCCCTGAGTGTGGGCTCCCTGGGGGTCTCCAGTGTCCCCCATCCTCCTGAGTGTGGGCTCCCTGTGGGGTCTCCAGTGTCCCCCATCCTCCTGAGTGTGGGCTCCCTGGGGGTCTCCAGTGTCCCCCATCCTCCTGAGTGTGGGCTCCCTGTGGGTCTCCAGTGTCCCCCATCCCCCTGAGTGTGGGCTCCCTGTGGGGTCTCCAGTGTCCCCCATCCCCCTGAGTGTGGGCTCCCTGGGGGTCTCCAGTGTCCACCATCCTCCTGAGTGTGGGCTCCCTGTGGGATCTCCAGTGTCCCCCATCCTCCTGAGTGTGGGCTCCCTGGTGGTCTCCAGTTTCCTCCATCCTCCTGAGTGTGGGCTCCCTGGTGGTCTCCAGTGTCCTCCATCCTCTCCATCCACCTGAGTGTGGGCTCCCTGGTGGTCTCCAGTGTCCTCCATCCACCTGAGTGTGGGCTCCCTGGTGGTCTCCACTGTCCTCCATCCTCCCTATCCCCCTGAGTGTGGGCTCCCTGGGGGGTCTCCAGTTTCCTCCATCCTCCTGAGTGTGGGCTCCCTGGTGGTCTCCAGTGTCCTCCATCCTCTCCATCCGCCTGAGTGTGGGCTCCCTGGTGGTCTCCAGTGTCCTCCATCCACCTGAGTGTGGGCTCCCTGGTGGTCTCCACTGTCCTCCATTTTCCCCATCCTCCTTAGTTTGGGCTCCCTGGTGGTCTCCAGTGTCCTCCATCCTCCCCATCTTCCTTAGTGTGGGCTCCCTGGTGGTCTCCAGTGTCCTCCATCCTCCCCATCTTCCTTAGCGTGGGCTCCCTGGTGGTCTCCAGTGTCCTCCATCCTCCCCATCTTCCTTAGTGTGGGCTCCCTGGTGGTCTCCAGTGTCCTCCATCCTCCTGAGTGTGGGCTCCCTGGTGGTCTCCAGTGTCCTCCATCCTCCTTAGTGTGGGCTCCCTGGTGGTCTCCAGTGTCCTCCATCCTCCTGAGTGTGGGCTCCCTGGTGGTCTCCAGTGTCCTCCATCCTCCCCATCTTCCTTAGTGTGGGCTCCCTGGTGGTCTCCAGTGTCCTCCATCCTCTTGAGTGTGGGCTCCCTGGTGGTCTCCAGTGTCCTCCATCCTCTCCATCCACCTGAGTGTGGGCTCCCTGGTGGTCTCCAGTGTCCTTCATCCTCTCCATCCACCTGAGTGTGGGCTCCCTGGTGGTCTCCAGTGTCCTCCATCCTCCCCATCTTCCTTAGTGTGGGCTCCCTGGTGGTCTCCAGTGTCCTCCATCCTCCTGAGTGTGGGCTCCCTGGTGGTCTCCAGTGTCCTCCATCCTCCTGAGTGTGGGCTCCCTGGTGGTCTCCAGTGTCCTCCATCCTCCCCATCTTCCTTAGTGTGGGCTCCCTGGTGGTCTCCAGTGTCCTCCATCCTCTTGAGTGTGGGCTCCCTGGTGGTCTCCAGTGTCCTCCATCCTCTCCATCCACCTGAGTGTGGGCTCCCTGGTGGTCTCCAGTGTCCTTCATCCTCTCCATCCACCTGAGTGTGGGCTCCCTGGTGGTCTCCAGTGTCCTCCATCCTCCCCATCTTCCTTAGTGTGGGCTCCCTGGTGGTCTCCAGTGTCCTCCATCCTCCCCATCTTCCTTAGTGTGGGCTCCCTGGTGGTCTCCAGTGTCCTCCATCCTCCTGAGTGTGGGCTCCCTGGTGGTCTCCAGTGTCCTCCATCCTCCTGAGTGTGGGCTCCCTGGTGGTCTCCAGTGTCCTCCATCCTCCTTAGTGTGGGCTCTCCTGGTGGTCTCCAGTGTCCTCCATCCTCCCCATCTTCCTAAGTGTAGACTCTCTGGGGGTCTCTCTGCACCATGTGACCCCACCATCCCTCATATAAAGGGACAGCGGCTTCTCACCCACACACAGGAGATTTAATGGGATTGTCCATTTGGAGCACTTATAATTACATAGATGCAGTTGAGGCTTCATATTGTGTTTGACACCAGGTGTCATAAAGCAACTTTGCACCATTTTGCTCTGATGGCCGCTTTACACTCCCCGATATCGTTGTCCAACAACGATAAAAAGTCATATGGTTTGGGCGTGGCCGCCGATATCGTTCGTGCGTTGTGTGGTGTAAATGAGCAATGCGACACAAGAACGATGCCAAAACGATATCGGGGGGGGGGGGGGGGGGATTTGTGCAGGCTCTCCAACTGCCCAATATTGGATGGACGATCTGGCAGTATCGTGCTGTGTGACAGCGCAACTACGACTTGGAGAACAACTTCCCCTATTCTCTCCAATGTTAATTGGTCGTTCCCGAGTTGATGAGACTCAGTGTGCAAGAGGGGCGTACGACATCGTACTTGCGTTCCCTGCCGATATCTCCCTGTGTAACATCTCCTATGCGATTGTGGACAAACTCCAAAAACGTGCGCGCTCCTGTGATATTGGGACGTGTAAAGCGGCCATTAGAGTTTCTTTGTTTGTTAACGTTGATGTGGTCATAAATCAGGTAGGAAGAGATCAGTAAAAAGGCCGCAGTCACGTGAGCGTATTGTATCCGATGCAGTCTGTTAATGATTCTGAGCTCAGACTGCTGCGAGAGTCACCGAGTGCCATCATACTGTGCTCTGACCCTGCGATCTATCACCGCTACGGAGGAGAAGGGAGACATCATTTCCCCCATCTTCTCCATTGCCGGCCTCAGTGTAAAATCGCACTGTCTGCCTACATGAGCTGAGGTATAAATGGCAGCATGCTGCGATTGTATGTGAGTCTCAGCTCACTCGCACCCATATAAGTCTGTGTGTGAATGAAACATGGTGATATACGCCAGAGCCGACAACAGAGGAGGTGACTCTCTTCCTCCGCCTCGTGGGATCGGATCACAGTATTAGGACACTCGGCACACGTGTGCAGCAGAGCCTGAGCCGACTGTCATTACCATCTCACATCACAGGCCGTACACTAATGTGACTCCAGCCTAAGGGCCCCGTAACACGGGGCAACATCGGCGCCGATGACAGAGGCGACGTGGGGGCGTGGCCTATCACCAGCGTCATCGCCCCTATGTCGCCTCATGTGAAGGGGCGATGTCGCCGGTGCCTGGAGGTCACCTGGTTTCAGAGCAGTGCTGACCATCATGGGGCGATGTGCACACCCTCAAACCGAGTATATAAATGGTGTTATGAGACCAATCCCCCCCAGCAAGATGGGGATTTTGTTAGGGTGTAGCAATATCAATGGTTATCTCACTATAAATAAATTGTAATGGGAGCCAAAGGGTCCAGAAAGGAAAGCAATCTTAATTGATATAAATCATAGGAAACTGGTTTTACCAACATCAGAGGGCATAATGGCAGGAGGTGTGGCGCTCCCCACACGTTACGCTGCCCGCGCCTGGCAGCTTCGTCAGGGGAATTGATTGGTCTCATAACACCATTTATATACTCGGTTTGAGGGTCTCTCCCAGGGGGGTTCACTCATCGTGTCTATACATGGCAGCTGATAACTGTAAAGGTACCTTTACACGCCACTACAAGAGGATGGATACAACCCGCTACTTCACGTGCACGAGCACTCCCAAACGGTTACAAACGGGAAACGCACCACCTTTACACGCCGCCACAAGGTGCGCTACGCTACGCTTCATCTACAGCTAGATACATCGCCGGGTGTGTCAAGTCACCTTCTGTAGCTCATCTTACCTCATTTACACACCGCTACAACCAGCTAATATGGGCGGACCTGGTGCAGCAGGGACAACACATAAGCGTGCCACAATTGTGGAGTACGAGACGTCCGTACGCTGATAGGACAAAGCAAGAACATCATGATTGGGCAGGCATCGCAGGAGGCTGTTTAATATATGACGCTCTAGCAATTGTGTAGTGTGACTGGTCAGCTCCTTGAATATGCCTCCCTATGCAGCGACTACCAATCGTAACGCAGGAGCTTCCTCCAATGATCGCTGGAGGGGGCGCGGTAACCCGGAGCCTGTGTCACGCCCCAGCTACATAGCATGGTGTAGAAACAACCCTTCTGTTCCTTCTTTACACGCCGATACAGCTCGCTGCAATCGCCTGTGTAGCCACCTGTTTCAGAGCAGTGCTCGGAAACAGATGTATCTGTTGCCGGCTGCCTCCTACCGTCTTCACACGTCGCTACTACGGGCAATATTGACGACGCAAGCTACAATCGTAGCCTGTAGCGGGTTGTATCCATCCTCCAGTAGCGGCGTGTAAAGGTACCTTAAAGGTATTGGGTTGCTTGCAGTTTTGCAGCTTGGTTCACATCACCTAATGTTTTGACACGTGTCACTTAATTACAGGTGCCTATTTCATATATAATATACTGTCTGTGTCTGAAGCATGATCAGCTTGTGACCCCTAAAAAACAAACAAGGGGATCTAAAATGAGTGATTACCGGTAATTATCAGAGTCCTCAGGGACCGATCCTGTTATTTGCTTTATGAATGTTGTAATAATTTTTGGGTGTTTTTGGAAAAGCAACATTTAATAACACCACTGATAATATTTGTATTGTTATAACTGGTACCTGCAATTGGCAGAGAGGTTTCCATGTGTACCTTTATCATTGGAATTGTTATAGATGGACTTGGCTATTATAAATGTTTTAATCTCATGTGTGACTACTTTCCTTTGTTGTTTGATATTGAATAAACTTTGATAATATGACCATGTCTGTTTGAGGTTGTATCACTTCTTGGACCTCCCTTTAGTTTTTCTACTATTGTATATAACTGGTCTAGCGATCCCTACCCTATTAAATGTATTTGTGGTGCCCTCCCTATTTTCTTCCTTAAAGGTAAGTCATTGTGTTACCAGCAATAGACAGTGTAGGCACAGGGGCTATAGACGGCAAATGGTGCAAAATATTTAATGAAAACTACTTGCAAAACTGTTTAGCCCTGATTATATGCACTCAAGTCCTTGTAGTGTTCCTGGGACAACCCCTTTAACTTATTTCCCATGTTCACCCCATAAAAATAATAAAGCCTATACTGCCCTTACCCGCCTGGTGCTGGCACCACATCCCTAGTTCAGCTCTTCTTCACTCTGCTGACAGAATGTGACTGCCAACATCCTTCTGATTGACAGCTGGTTTTCCTCAGGCAGCGCTGAGCCGGCTGTCAATCAATGACGTCAGCAGAGCAGAAGTGGAAGATCTGCTCTGTGCATGTGACGCCAGCAGGATCACCGGCAGGAGGCGTCTGTGACCACTGACCAGGCAGAGGTTGGTGTCGGGCACACAGGCAGGTGGATAGTAACTAGAAGCTTGTTGGTTCTTAGTCCCATAGTAAAAATTTAATTATTAATAGTCCCAGACAACCCAAGTAATGAGCAAGAATTCACATCCGCCTCACAATGGGCAGATCTAAGTGTATTACCGGCTGTTTGTTCACTATTGTACAGTCCAATGTTTCTTCTCTTGTATCAGCAGAGGGTTGGCCATGTCTCAGGCCACGTTCCACGCTCCTCGGAGGAAGAGGAAGGTGTATGAGGCTTATGAATCCCCTTTTCCCATCCCGCTGTCTCATGATAGTTACATGAAAGATTTCCGGCTCTGTAAGGGAGAGATGATTAACAATAACGTCATTGTGAGGAGTATAGAGGACATAGAGCTCCTGTACGGAAAGGTAAGAGGAGTCTTGCACTGGGGAACTGAACACCGCGCTGGCCCGCGCTGTGGAGTGTGGGCTGCGCTGGCCCGCGCTGTAGAGTGTGGGCTGCACGGCCCGCGCTGTAGAGTGTGGGCTGCACGGCCCGCGCTGTAGAGTGTGGGCTGCACGGCCCGCGCTGTAGAGTGTGGGCTGCACGGCCCGCGCTGTAGAGTGTGGGCTGCACGGCCCGCGCTGTAGAGTGTGGGCTGCACGGCCCGCGCTGTAGAGTGTGGGCTGCACGGCCCGCCCTGTAGAGTGTGGGCTGCACGGCCCGCGCTGTAGAGTGTGGGCTGCACGGCCCGCCCTGTGGAGTGTGGGCTGCACGGCCCGCGCTGTGGAGTGTGGGCTGCACGGCCCGCGCTGTGGAGTGTGGGCTGCACGGCCCGCGCTGTGGAGTGTGGGCTGCGCTGGCCCGCGCTGTGGAGTGTGGGCTGCGCTGGCCCGCGCTGTGGAGTGTGGGCTGCGCTGGCCCGCGCTGTGGAGTGTGGGCTGCGCTGGCCCGCGCTGTGGAGTGTGGGCTGCGCTGGCCCGCGCTGTGGAGTGTGGGCTGCGCTGGCCCGCGCTGTGGAGTGTGGGCTGCGCTGGCCCGCGCTGTGGAGTGTGGGCTGCGCTGGCCCGCGCTGTGGAGTGTGGGCTGCGCTGGCCCGCGCTGTGGAGTGTGGGCTGCGCTGGCCCGCGCTGTGGAGTGTGGGCTGCGCTGGCCCGCGCTGTGGAGTGTGGGCTGCGCTGGCCCGCGCTGTGGAGTGTGGGCTGCGCTGGCCCGCGCTGTGGAGTGTGGGCTGCGCTGGCCCGCGCTGTGGAGTGTGGGCTGCGCTGGCCCGCGCTGTGGAGTGTGGGCTGCGCTGGCCCGCGCTGTGGAGTGTGGGCTGCGCTGGCCCGCGCTGTGGAGTGTGGGCTGCGCTGGCCCGCGCTGTGGAGTGTGGGCTGCGCTGGCCCGCGCTGTGGAGTGTCCGCTCACTGCCAACTTGTGAACAGGAAAGCTCCCATTTTTGTTTTTGTTTTTTTCTTAACTGTTTTGTAAACTTTTTTAATAACACTTGAAATAATGAATGTTAATATGGGGCCATAACACATGGTTCTTGCTAGTGCAGTGCTACCTGTGCTGTTTAGTAGTGGGGTGCTCCTTATATGATCACAAGACAATTGTCTAGATAGATAATATCTTGTCTGGTTATTGACAAAACTGTTACTTGTCTTATGCAGTGCCTGTGTGGCCTGGAATTTTGGGCGAACATTATAGATAAAATACAATACATTTTCTTATCAGACTTCATAAAGGCCTACAGAAAGGAATGAATTAGGAATTATTTATTGTCTTTTTGCCTCCAGGGATATTTTGGGAAGGGGATTTTGTCGCGCAGTCGACCAGATTACAGCATTGACCAGGAGGAGCTGAGGAGGCGCTGGAAAGGTAAAGTGTATATATTCAGTGACTATCCCCAGCAGCTGTATACATAGGGCACACTGCAGGTCTGGTGGTGCGGAGCCCAATGCACCAGCCGCTGTGTACGGCGACGAGCCGCAACGTCTGAGCCGATCATCCCTGTGTAACAAACTACACAGAGGGCGTCATTTATTAAATATGGACCGAAAAATGGTTGTCACCACACTGTATCAACCTGGTTGGATTTTTTTCTCCAGTTATACCGTCAGTGATTATGATCGGCATAAATATCCTGTGTGTTTTTTAGAACAACAGGGAATGTTCATCGGTGACCATTGATTGACCATGATCTTTGGTTGGTTTCTCCCATGCAGCTGACAATCATTTGCTATGGGCAACATTGTTTGTTGTGACCCTTTTCTCTGAGTATTGGAGCCTTACGGGTTTTGTAATCCGCGATCAGTGCTTATAAATATGGGAAAATATTCATATGGTTAATTGTTTCTCTCTTCTGCAGATTCCAAAATTAAATTTCCAGTTATTTCATCCATCAAGTAAGTCTAATCTGGTGATTAGTTTGTTACTTTACGTTGGGAATCGGCCAACGCCATCAATAACGATGAGACGTTTCATCATTGTAGTTAACTGTGTGATGTTCCTTCATAACCTGTATAGTGATAGCAGTAGAGCGGGTCACCATCTCCTCCATCAAAGATAGTGCCACGTTGTCGCGAGATTTGTGAAGTCTCGCGAGACTTCGGCACTTCAATGGAGGAGCACAGTGACCCGCTCCACTGTGCCGGAGCGAGTGCCCCTGTCACTAAGCGCACCGTCCACAGGAGGGGGTGAGTTTTCAAATTGCAAGTTGGGTTTTGCTGGCAAGGGGCAGCGAGGACTTAATTCACCAGAGAGCAGACCTCCCTATAGGATGCAGGGCGACAGAAAATAATAAAAGTTGATTTCTCAGGTATGAGGGGGATGTCTGGGCACATAGAGGGGTTACAAGAACCCCATTTACATGATGTTAATGCTGGTGGGCAAAGATTAAAATGCCCAAGGGGGGTGCCCGGTTCACTTTAATATCAGCCACAGGTATGGCCCAGGTGTGAATTCCTTGCTAATGTGACAATTTTGTCCATAGTTTTATTTATTTGGAAAATTCTATGTTTTTAGGTATCAACATCATGTAGAATGGGCCAAAGAACTTTTAAGAGGACAGAGCATGGACTCAAAGTCAATTACAAAAATACTTGGTGATTACACCCGTCCTATTATTCTGCCAGGGGAAAATGATGAGCCGGTAACTTCAGAGGCCTCCTTAGAGGAGCTGCAGCCTGCGTCTCCTAATACAGACGGCACAGATCGAGAAGGAAATCCGCATTATGATCCCTTGTGGAAGGATCGGCCTGAACCTCACACCGGCACTCCGCCGGACATAGCCATGCTGGAGAAGATGTACTGCCACCGGCACGATGACCACATCATACACTGCGGGTGTAAGCCTGAGACACAGACAGTGCACAGCGAGCCTGAAGAAGATCTGGGGCAGGACTACGTCTTGGTAGAAGAGGAGACTATAGCGGAGGCTGAACACAAGGAGGACGGAGGTGTAAGGATGGTGCCCCTGGGGCTATACCCTGCCAAGTCTTATCTGTGTAACTTGTGAGACACGACCAGATTACCATCAACATAAAAATCTTTTCAAATACTGTAATATTGACAATTCTCATCCCATTTAATTATGTTTTACCATATACAGGCCTCTTGTATTATATATAGTATATAGATATAAAAGCTTTATTAGTCACATCATTAATATTCAACTAGAATATAATATACTTTGCACAGAGAAAAGGACTGACCCCCTCGAACACAGAAAACCTCAACCTCACACAAGGTATGTCCTAACATTGGTACTTGCTCACACATAAGTAATGGATCTAAAGAAATGGCCGCATATCATATAAATATAACAGAAAATAAAAAATAGCCCTGATGTAAGTAGTAGAAGAACACAGGTTAGTGGTGAAACGCGCGTCGGGGCTGTGCTTCCCCACAGAAAGCAGCAGAATGCCTCTAGGTATACACTGGAGTTGTTACTTCTATTTACATCATGGTTGTTTTGGAACTTCATATTTATAACATGTTTATATGATAAATAGGCCTTTTTCATGTCTATTGTAAGTACAGTGCAAGCCAGAAGTTTACATACACTATTCAAAGGCACACATGCATGTTTTATCACTATCTGACATTAAATAAGGATGAAAGAAAAAAGGAGCGGCACTCACCAGTATTGCTCTTGAAGTTTATTCCATTTCGAAGTTACAGACCCGTACAGGTCCGGACCTGTTGAAGCGCAACCGCGCAAAACGGTTAACCATCATCCAACCCTGCACCCCCACGGTCCCTGCACCCTTGTAACTTCGAAATGGAATAAACTTCAAGAGCAATACTGGTGAGTGCCACTCCTTTCTTTCATCCTTATGTATGGACCTTGTGCTTTGAGCTGAGCAACACCAAAAAGAAGGCCTCTGACAACAGTAGTGGGTTACAAGCCCTAGCTATATGGACTGATTGGTGCCCGCTTTCTTTCTACACTAAGTGAAATCAGAATAAACTTTACTTGTTTTATTACGATTACCATAATTATTGTTTGCCAAATGCCAGAATAATGAGAGACCATTTTAAAGCATTTTTATTACTTTAAGCAAAGTCACAAGTTTTCATACACTAAGATTACTTTGCCTTTAAACAAGACAACCCATATGATGATGTCATGTGTTTGGAAGCTTCTGATAGGTTTATTGGTAACATCCGAGTTAATTAGAGACACACCTGTGGATGTATTTTAATAATGCACACCAGAAACACACTGCTTTGTGTGGCATCGTGGGAAAGTCTAAAGAAGACAGCCAATATTTCAGGAGGGGATTTGTGGACTTGCACAAGTCTGGTACATACTTGGGCGCAATTTCCAGATACCTGAAGGTGCTTTGTTAATCTCTACAAACAATTATACACAAGTACAAACAAAGATGGGAATGTCCAGCTATCATACCACTCTGGAAGGAGACAGGTTCTGTGTCCCAGAGATAGGTCCGACATCTGCATATCAACCCAAGAATAAAAGCAAAAGAAAAGAGTACTGTATCAACATGGGCTGAAAGGCCACTCTGCCAGAAAGAAGACATTACTCCAAAAGAAACGTAAAAAAGCCAGATTAATTTTTTCAAATGCACACAGCAACAAAGACCTACATTTTTGGAGACATGTCTTGTGGTCTGGCAAAACTGATATTGGACTCTTTGGCCATAATGACCATTGTTATATTTGGAGGAAAAAGGGAGAAGCTTGGAAGCCTAAGAACACCATCCCAACTGTGAAACATGGGGGTGGCAGCATCATAGTGTGGGGTTATTTTGCTGCAGGAGGGACTGGTGAACTTCACAAAATAGATGACATCATGAGGAAAGAAGATTGTGGCAATACTGAAGCAACATCTCAAGACATCAGTCAGAAAGTTAAAGCTTGCATGGAAATGGGTCTTCAAAATGGACAATGGCCTGAAGCATACTGCCAAACTAATTAAAGAGTGGCTTGTAAGGATAACAAAGTCAATGTTTTGGAGCTGCCACCACAAAGCCCTGATCTCAATCCTATTGAGAAATTATGTGCAAAGCTGAAAATGCAGGGAGAGCAAGGCAACCAACAAACATGGCTCAGTTACACCAGTTCTGTCAGGAGGAATGGGCCCAAATTCCTACCAACTCTTGTGAGCAGCTTGTGGAAGGATATCCAAAATGTTTTACCCAAGTCATACAGTTTATGGGCAATGGTACTAAATACCAATGAAGTGTATGTAAACGTGTGACTTTGCAGAAAGTAATAAAATGCCTTTAAAACATTCTCTCATTATTCTGGCATTTGGAAAATATTAATAATTATGGTAATCCTAACTGACCTAAAACGGGAAAAATTTATTCTGATTTCATGTCGGATAATGATAATAACATTCAGATGTATATTTTTATATAGTCTATGGAAACGTCTGTTTTCAGCTGTAGCTGGCAAATGTTTGCTTTGGTATTTCAGGACTTCAGTAAATACTGCACCACTGTGTGAACACGTACTAACATATACTTATTTACCACCTGCATACACTATTTTGGGGGGATTTTTTGCTGCTTCTCCACATATGTTTTTTATTTTTAGTTATCTTTTTTCAGCCCTTTTTCTGTGCGTTGTTATTATGTTGTATTTGAATATTATTCATTCTTAGAAATATTAAGCTTCTTATATATATATTACCAGTCTGCACATCTACTATATAATCGTCTAATTCTGTCTATCGGAAATCCAGCGTCACTAATTGGTCGCCACTTTAGTCACTCTTAAAGGGGCGGTCCCCAACCACGTCTTAAAGGGGCGATCCCCAACCATGTCTTAAAGGGGCGGCCCCAACCATCGTCCTTTAAAGGGGCGTCCCCAACCACGTCTTAAAGGGGGGCCCCAACCACGTCTTAAAGGGGGTCCCCAACCACGTCTTAAAGGGGCGGTCCCCAACCAATGTCTTAAAGGGGTGGTCCCCAACTACGTCTTAAAGGGGCAGTCCCCAACCACGTCTTAAAGGGGCGGTCCCCATACCACATCTTAAAGGGGCAGCCCCACCACGTCTTAAAGGGGCGGCCCCAACCACATCTTAAGGGGCAGCCCCAGCCACGTTTAAAGGGGCGGCCCCAACCACGTCTTAAAGGGGCGGCCCCAACCCACGTCTTAAAGGGACATTTCCCCAGCCAGTCTTAAAGGGGCGGCTGTGACCAATCAGCTCTATTGGCGCGGGATTTAAATGATAATGTATATATTTTACGGGAAAATCCTGTGTATTCATTGTATTATTCTTAAATCTTCATAAATAAACTACATACATATTCTAGAATACCCGATGCGTTAGAATCGGGCCACCATCTAGTGTCCTTCTAATGGCATAGGTGTATTTCTAGCTTTGGTAAGGGAGCAGACATTACATCAGATGTGAAGCATTTTGGTTTTATACTGTTATATTTAAGTGAACCTGTCAGCAGTTTTTTCCCATCTAAACTGCGGCCATTTGCTTTATTACTAAAAGAGATCAATTATTATAGTTGCTAACCTTTCTGGGGATGTTTATCATCTACCCCCAGCTACGTCCCAGCCCTCCTGACAATAGCTCACCTCGAAAGCTCGTTTTTAGATTTTGTTTTTGAGTGAAAAGGAGCCTGATAAAATCCAGGACAGTCAGGGATTCTGCATAGTTATCACTACACAGTTACACCTCTGTGCTCTCTGCTTGGTCTTTTTACCTATTGATGTTCTTCCTTTTTAATACACTTCTAGGAGGTGAAGAAGTTGCACTTAGTTTGCCGCCGGAATCCATTCAGAATTTTGGAGTATTTACAGTTAAGCCACGAAGAAGTAAGAGTCTTATTATCTCCAGTGCTTGATGTAGAGTCGTGTAACATTTCTATCACTTAGTGTTTTCTTCTCACATTGTCTTGTTAGGCCTTCTTCTTAGTGTATGCCTTGGGGTGCCTGTCCATCACATTTAAACAGGTAAGATGTAGTTTGATGGTCATAAAACAACACTCCAAACACAAATCAGAGGGAGGAATTTATCATGGTTATCACATAGTACAGCTCAGATCCTACTTCATCTTCACTTACATTTATCAGCACAGCTCCAGGACTGTACTTGTTTCTTTATCATTTGCTTTCTTCCTTTCCGTAGCCTCTTTTCTCTTACCCTCCAAGAGACTGCACTTGCTTTCCCCTCTGATCTATTGTGTACAAAGGAAGGGGGGAACTGAGGGATCCGGAAGTGTCCTAGATTCAGCAGAAAAGTCTTGCTTTTTTCGGTCACTTACATGTTACTTTTTCCAAGAGTGCTCAGTAACCTCCATCACAGAATTGTTTATCTGGACTCTTACAAGTAGGACTAGCTAAGGTTCTGCTGTGTGTGATCCACTTTCACATAATCTGTTATCACTGGAGAAAATATGGGAATAGTGGAGATAGTAAGGGGGTTGTTCAGGTGGGGTAACATGTCCTTGTGTAGGAATACAATTAAATAGAGCTAAATTCAGAATCCTGTGATTTGCTATAGTTTCTACTCAAGTTGTTGCTTGCCCTAGGACATAGTGCATCTGGGCAGCACGGTGGCTCAAGTGGTTAGCACTGTAGCCTTTGCAGCGCTGGGGTCCTGAGGTCCTGGGTTCAATTCCCACCAAGGACACTAAGGACAACATCTGCAAGGAGTTTTATGCGTGGGTTTCCTCCGGGCACTCCAGTTTCCTCCCACATTGTAAAGACATACTGATTGGATGTTTAGATTGTGAGCTCCAAGAGAGACAGCATTACTGATGTATGTAAAGTGCTATGGAATTAATAGCGCTATATAAATGAATAATATATTATTATTATTATCTGTGCATTACTAGACGTGGCTCTGCCCTAGGACATAGTGCATCACTAGACATGGCTCTGCCCTAGGACATAGTGCATCTGTACATCACTAGACATCGCTCTGCCCTAGGACATAGTGCATCTGTGCATCACTAGACATGCTCTGCCCTAGGACATAGTGCATCTGTGCATCACTAGACATCGCTCTGCCCTAGGACATAGTGCATCTGTGCATCACTAGACATCGCTCTGCCCTAGGACATAGTGCATCTGTGCATCACTAGACATCGCTCTGCCCTAGGACATAGTGTATCTGTGCATCACTAGAATCGCTCTACCCTAGGACATAGTGCATCTGTGCATCACTAGACATGCTCTGCCCTAGGACATAGTGCATCTGTGCATCACTAGACATGCTCTGCCCTAGGACATAGTGCATCTGTGCATCACTAGACATCGCTCTACCCTAGGACATAGTGCATCTGTGCATCACTAGACATCGCTCTGCCCTAGGACATAGTGCATCTGTGCATCACTAGACATCGCTCTGCCCTAGGACATAGTGCATCTGTGCATCACTAGACATCGCTCTGCCCTATGACATAGTGCATCTGTGCATCACTAGACATGGCTCTGCCCTAGGACATAGTGCATCTGTGCATCACTAGACATCGCTCTGCCCTAGGACATAGTGCATCTGTGCATCACTAGACATCGCTCTGCCCTAGGACATAGTGTATCTGTGCATCACTAGATGTCGCTCTACCCTAGGACATAGTGCATCTGTGCATCACTAGACGTTGCTCTGCCCTAGGACATAGTGCATCTGTGCATCACTAGACGTGGCTCTGCCCCAGAAGAGAGCATAGTGTGCCTGCTCAGGTCTATGATTCGGTTGCCAGGTCTGTGATTCCGTTGCACAGGTATGAGACTGACAGCACTGTGTGGATGCAAGAAAAAAAGGGAGAGAAGGGGCGCATGTGTAGGATCACTATAGCTCAGTTAATATGGCGTTATTACAGGTGGCCACTCACCTGTTTAGGTTGTGCATGACCTGCACAACCCGGTGTAATAGCCTCTGATATATGGGGGACCCCCGGCAATATGCACGCTCTGCTCCTTCGACCTCGCTGGTCCCCAGCTGTCCGTACAGGACCTTTCCGGTCACGTGGCGCCGGTCCCGGATGTGCGTCACTGCTTTTTACCTAGGGAACGCCAGATCCTTCACCTCTGTGCCCTCGCTGTGCTGCTCCAGCCGCTGATCCCTCAGGGGTAATAGAAGCTTGTAAGAATATGATTTAGCGGTCTTGTAGAAGCGCTACTAAAGCTCAGGCACCAGGATGATAAGGTTTATGAACAGCAATCTTTATTTTCCCCTCACAGCTCCACAACATGTTTCAACTGCTCAAGGCAGTCTTCCTCAGGTAGTGTAAGGGGGTGAACTGTGACATCACATTATATAGAGAACAAAAAACTTTGATTGGTTCCCCAATTAACTATGTTTAACTCCTCATGCACTTCTACAAACATTGTCAATAAAAAACGACATAATTAAACTACAATTTATACAATTCCCCTAATTCCATATTGCATATTAAAACTGCATATCTATATAAACCAGCTGTAGCTCATTAATAAAATCAAAACATATATATAAAAAATTATTAAAATTATTAAAATTACTATACACATTATTATAAAAAATTATTAAAATGAAATTATTATAAAAATGATTACTTCATATATATATATATATATACACACATGCACACACACACACATATACATATATATATTGAGACAAGGTTTTTTTTTTTTTTTTTTTTCTCTCTTTCCTTCCCTGAACTTTAAAGAGGATAAGTATTGGCACTGGAAGTAAGAGGAATAGCAGTTATAGTGACATCTGGTATATTTTGATCTAACTCGTTCTGTTTTGGCTCTTTACATATATCTAGATTTGTAAACTAATTCAACATATCTAGATATATGTAAAGAGCCATGTGGATGACATAGAAACATTGCTAACTTTTCTTAATGGGAGAAGAAGAGGCATTTAAAGGGACCGGGGTGGTGCTTAGGGCAATCTGGTTTTACCCCTCCGGGTGTGAATTAAATACTTTTTCGGAGGTATGCAGCAGGCACCTATGAAGGTTTAAAGGGCTTTCAGAAACCCTATTTATGTGGTTTAAAAGGTGAAGGGCAGGATTTCTAAAGGATAAACCTGGTGACTGTTTCCCTTTAAATGGCTATTTCCATCTTACAGATGGGTATTGTAGCATAGGGCTTGCAAAAACAATCACTTTTGCAATTTACTGCTTATTAAAATCTGCGGTTGTTCTTGAGATATTAGCACTTTTGTTACAGGTTGTAGCCAAGGACACCGGCCACCGCTGCTAAGCACTGAGCTGAAGGTAGCTGGGATTAGGAGGAGGTAACGGCATGCTCCAGCAATCCGGGCCTTCTACAAGCTCCATAGAAATAGCTCATCACTGTGGATGCTCTCCTGTCTAGAGCGACGGTCGGTCTCCAAGACCTCAGACTGTAAACAGAAGTGTTAATATTTTAAGTACAGATGAGAATTTGAATAAGCAGCAAATTGTAGAATTGCTTCTGTTTATGAGCCCTGTCCGACAATACACAGCTATGAAGCTGGGAATAGCCCTATGAATGCACATGTTATGTAATAGAAGGTCCTTGATGTACTGTTATTTACTGTCCAGTGTATACTTGTATGTTCTAGGAATCCTGCATCTAACACTATGACTCCATCTAGTATTTCTACTGTTGTTTTTTTTTTCTAGGAACCTTTAACTATAGCAAAACTGTGGGAAGATTTTAGTGAAGCCGATCAAAACTTCCAGACCCGTTACATGGCATATCACCACTTCCGATGCAAGGGCTGGGTGCCCAAAGTGGGGCTGAAGTACGGGACGGACCTGTGTAAGTCAGTGCTTCCATCAGACACATCTGTAGACGTGACCCGTATTGTTCCCACTGACCTTTCATTCGATTTGATAGCTCATTGTCCAGCAATGGGTGCAGCATGTGAATTCTAGCTCCACAACATACACATGGAGCTATAGAAATAAGTCTCATCCCAAGATGGCAGTTTACTACATGGTGCTCAGAGTAGTTGTCAATTTCGGCGGCTGAGATCAAAAAGTCTTACAGTTAGGGCCAGAAATATTTGGACAGTGACACAAGTTTTGTTATTTTAGCTGTTTACAAAAACATGTTCAGAAATACAATTATATATATAATATGGGCTGAAAGTGCACACTCCCAGCTGCAATATGAGAGTTTCCACATCCAAATCGGAGAAAGGGTTTAGCAATCATAGCTCTGTAATGCATAGCCTCCTCTTTTTCAAGGGACCAAAAGTAATTGGACAATGGACTCTAAGGGCTGCAATTAACTCTGAAGGCGTCTCCCTCGTTAACCTGTAATCAATGAAGTAGTTAAAAGGTCAGGGGTGGATTCCAGGTGTGTGGTTTTGCATTTGGAAGCTGTTGCTGTGACCAGACAACATGCGGTCAAAGGAACTCTCAATTGAGGTGAAGCAGAACATCCTGAGGCTGAAAAAATCCATCAGAGAGATAGCAGACATGCTTGGAGTAGCAAAATCAACAGTTGGGTACATTCTGAGAAAAAAGGAATTGACTGGTGAGCTTGGGAACTGTAAAAGGCCTGGGCGTCCACGGATGACAACAGTGGTGGATGATCGCCGCATACTTTATTTGGTGAAGAAGAACCCGTTCACAACATCAACTGAAGTCCAGAACACTCTCAGTGAAGTAGGTGTATCTGTCTCTATGTCAACAGTAAAGAGAAGACTCCATGACAGTAAATACAAAGGGTTCACATCTAGATGCAAACCATTCATCAATTCCAAAAATAGACAGGCCAGAGTTAAATTTGCTGAAAAACACCTCAAGAAGCCAGCTCAGTTCTGGAAGAGTATTCTATGGACAGATGAGACAAAGATCAACCTGTACCAGAATGATGGGAAGAAAAAAGTTTGGAGAATAAAGGGAACGGCACATGATCCAAGGCACACCACATCCTCTGTAAAACATGGTGGAGGCAACGTGATGGCATGGGCATGCATGGCTTTCAATGGCACTGGGTCACTTGTGTTTATTGATGACATAACAGCAGACAAGAGTAGCCGGATGAATTCTGAAGTGTACCGGGATATACTTTCAGCCCAGATTCAGCCAAATGCTGCAAAGTTGATTGGACGGCGCTTCATAGTACAGATGGACAATGACCCCAAGCATACAGCCAAAGTTACCCAGGAGTTCATGAGTGCAAAACAGTGGAACATTCTGCAATGGCCAAGTCAATCACCAGATCTTAACCCAATTGAGCATGCATTTCACTTGCTCAAATCCAGACTTAAGACGGAAAGACCCACAAACAAGCAAGACCTGAAGGCTGCGGCTGTAAAGGCCTGGCAAAGCATTAAGAAGGAGGAAACCCAGCGTTTGATGATGTCCATGGGTTCCAGACTTAAGGCAGTGATTGCCTCCAAAGGATTCGCAACAAAATATTGACAATAAAAATATTTTGTTTGGGTTATGTTTATTTGTCCAATTACTTTTGACCTCCTAAAATGTGGAGTGTTTGTAAAGAAATGTGTACAATTCCTACATTTTCTATCAGATATTTTTGTTCAACCCTTCAAATTAAACGTTACAATCTGCACTTGAATTCTGTTGTAGAGGTTTCATTTCAAATCCAATGTGGTGGCATGCAGAGCCCAACTCGCCAAAATTGTGTCACTGTCCAAATATTTCTGGCCCTAACTGTATATCCGTCAGTCAGCTCAAATTCCAGAACATCTGAAATTTTTGGACTATAAAATGCACCTAGCAAGAATCCTATAAAGTGTGGGCGTCTTAGTCTGGAGGCGGCAGCTTCCTGAGATCTGGTCTTTCTATCCAGATCGGTGGAGGGCAGGAGAGATACTGTGAGGACCTGCACATCATGAAAGCTGAAAGTCCTGGTTGGCTGGAGGACTGTTCAGGTCATGTGATCAGTCTAATGTCTACAAGCAACTGCAAAATGTGTAGGTGTGTGTTTGTGCACATGTGTTAACTCTCACATATGTAGCAGAGTTTTGTGTCCATGTGTGTGTGTCTGTGAGTGTGTGTATGTTACAGAGCAGAGTGTGTGTGCAGCACTGATTTTCTGCAGTCTATACCAGGTCTGGTGGGGTGGGGGTTTATCTTATAGTAATGACCACTTTACACGTCCCGATATCGGCGTCCAACTCCGATAAAAAGTCATGTGGTTTGTGCGTTGGCCCCGATATGCGTTGTGTAGTGTAAATGTCCAATACGATGCAAGAACGATGCCAAAACGATATCGGGGATCAAATGAGCCTGCTCTCCAACGGCTCGATATTGGATGGACGATCTGGCCGAATCGTGCTGTGTAAAAGCCCAACAACGATGTGGAGTACAACTTCCCCTATTCTTTCCCATGTTAAATAGTCGTTCCTGGGTCGCCCGTACAAGGGGGCGTACACATCGTAGTGGTGTTGCCTGCCGATATCGCGCTTTGTAACATCTATGCGATCTTGGAATTCTGCCAAAAATGCGCGCTCCCGCGTCGTTGTATCCAACATCGGACCGATGTTCGGACGTGTAAAGTGGCCATAAGGGGCGTCCCATCATCCAAAAAATGAGGGATTTATTTCTTCTCATTATGTTTATCTGAATTTTTGTTTCTTCTTGCAGTGCTGTATCGCAAGGGACCCCCATTCTACCACGCCAGGTTGGTAAATATCTATGAATTTGTAATGTAATGAGTATGTTATTAAACGGCGCCCCTCCCCACAGTGCATTTTAAATTTGCATTGAACTAAAGCACTGTTGTCATTGCTTTTCGGGTTTTGCTTCTACAGTATTAATTTTTTAATATTTAGTTTCCTTAGGGGACTTTAACCTGGAGTTGTCTGCTCCCTTATACTGTATACTGGAATTCCACGTTGTTATAAATATAGAACAAATCATTGTTCCCTATGAAGGAATAAATCATCAAACACACACATCACACAGGGATACAGCACCAGAACAACCATCAGTACAGGGATACAGCACCAGAACAACCATAAGTACAGGGATACAGCACCAGAACAACCATCAGTACAGGGATACAGCACCAGACTATCATCTTACAAGAACCACAGTGTTTGTGATTGTGATACTGACTGCATCTCATCAGTAAATGTTTATATCCAGATACCTTATAGAAGACGTCTTCTCTGACTGGAGTCGTTCTCATCCCTTGTTGCCATCTGGTATAGATCATGATAACTCTTGACATTCACGAATCTTCTCTGCACACTTCATTTTTTCTCATCGTCTTCAGCACATCAATATAGTGCCCTTAAAAGTAAAAGTGTTATTATAATGTTCCTTGCATAAAATATGATTCACACTCACTAATTTTGTTATGAACTATTATCTTGACATCATCCACCTTTAAGAACTGTAACCTACACTCTATCTCCCTTATGAACTTTTAGCACCATACTTTCCCTACTCTAAGCTGTCCACTCTCCACTATTTCCCCCCTTGTTCTACCTGTCTTCACAATGATCCTCATGCAGCCTTCTCTAGTCTTTAGTATGTCCCCCTTTTTATGTTGTGCCTCCTTTTTATACTGCCTCCTGTTTGTTCTATGCCTCATTTTCTGGTCATCATAATGGGAGACCCAGACAATGGGGTTTAGGGCACTGCCCTCCGGAGGTCACACTAGGTACTACAAGTTTGTAGACACCGCCCCCTCCGCTTATAAACCCCTACCGCAGGGAACATCCTCAGTTTTAAACTTAGTGTGCTCGGAGGATCACGCTTTGCTTGCACTTCACTGCATTCTCACAACTTACGTGATGGCGTCTGAAGACAAGGTAAAATGGTTCCGGTCGGGACCTGCGACAGCCTCCCCGCTCACCCTTGTGGAACACGCTGGTGGAGGTACCGGAGGGCCTAGAGCCTGGACACCTTGTGTTCTCCCGGTACGCTGTTGCGCTCCTTTCCATCCCCCTCTGGGGGGCTCTGGAGAGTGGGAGATGGGAGCCTTGCACAGCTCCGCTCCGTCCGAGGCCTCCCTAAATGGTGCTTACAGACCGGACTGGAGCCAGCCCAGTCCGAGGCCTCCCTAAATGGTGCTTACACTCCGGACTGGTGCTGAACCCCCGTCCGAGGCCTCCCTAAATGGTGCTTACAGACCGGACCGGCACTGAGGCACTCTGTGTCTCCTGTGTGCCTGGGGGTAGTGTCTTTCACTTTATGTGTCCTGACACTCAGACCGCGCGTTACTCTCTAGTCCGCGGATCTGGAGTTGTACCCTGTGCTGGGGTCACCCTGGCTGACCGCCCTGTGTGTCGCAGGGGCTGAGGCTGTAGGCTGCGGATGTGTATTTGTGCATGCAGTCTGTGTGTTGTACTTCACACTAATTCCCGCGCTGCGGGCTCTGGCGCCTTCATACTGAGGCTGCTTGGAGGATGGGAAGCAGCCCGTGCGGTGACGTCATCGATGGGCGTGTGTGTGTGCTTCCCGCGTGTTTTCGGCGCCGCCCACGGTTTCACTGTCGGCGGCCATCTTTACCCTCACTTCCCGGCTGGGATCTGTCTGCAGCGTGCGTCTGCACTCCAGAGGAGACCGGAAACTCTCGCGGAGGTCACACACACACACCGCTTCCTCCCACCGCTTCGCTGCGGTCGGTAAGCCACCGGGATTCCCGGTTTTGTCTGCACAATTTGGCTTATTTTCCCCTGCTGTGGCGATGTCCTCAGTTAGGAAGCGTGCTGCTAAGGCGGCAGATGCCACCATTACCTGTGCTACATGCAACGGGACACTGGTGGAGGGGTCCTGCAATAACTGCGGACGCCCAGAGGCCCGGACTGACACTGCTGAGACAGCAGCTCCGGTGCTGTACCCTGAGGTTCAGGTGATCCCAGGGCCATGGGAAACTCAGAATAAGATCAATGAATCTCTGTTGTCCCAGCTGTCCTCCATGTCGCAGTCCCTGGAGGCACTCAATAGGAGGCTGGAAAGCCCAGCTACGCCTTCCAGTTACCCCCGGGTGTCTCCCTCTTCTGCTGTGAGACCCCTTAAGCGGGCTCGTCGTGAGGATTCACCCGAGCTCCAGGCTCTCTCTGAGGAGGAGCGTTCCTCTGATGGTGAGGAAGATGATGGGGGTTCGACTCTCGGGTCTGTGTCTGTGTCTGAACCACCAGACGGGGTGGAGGATTTGGTGTCCTCTATTAACGAGACCTTACGTCTCGTGACACCCCATGAGGAGGTGACTGTACACCCGAAGGAGGTCTATCAATGGCTGCGGCCGGAGGCTAGACCAAGTGGCTCCTTCATGGACCACACTAACTTTGGAAGGGTGGTTAGAGCTCCCAGGTTACATCCTGGGCGGCGTTATGTCCGCAAACCCAAGGACAATCGCTTCCCCTTCTCCCAGGAGGTGCTTCAGGAGTGGTCGCAGTCCCCGAAGGTGGACGCTTCCATGACCAGGATTGCTGCACGCTCCCTTTTCTCTGCCTCTGATAGCTCCTCGCTGAAGGATGCGACTGATAGACAGGTCGAGCAACTCGCCAAGTCTTCCTATGAGGCTGTGGGGTCTTCATTTGCCCCTAATTTTGCCACGGTCTGGACCTTACAAGCGATTACTACCTGCTTGGATGGTATCACTGACCTGGCAAGGTCCAGTCCAGAGGTCCTGGCGCTTGCCGAAAGGGCAAGGGCCTATGCGGACTACGCCAGGACGGCGACTTTGGAAACTGCCACTCGCTCAGCTGTGGCTTCGGCCAATGCTATTGCGATTCGCAGGTTGTTGTGGCTGCGTCTTTGGGACTCAGATGCCACATCTAAGAAGATTTTGCAGAATCTTCCGTTCTCTGGTGACAGGCTTTTTGGTACCGAACTGGACAAGCTGATAAAGGATTCTGCTGAGTCTAAGATCCCGCAGAATAAGCCTAAGCCACGGTATTCCGTTAAGAGGAACCCAAAGCAGTGGTCCTTTTGTTCCAGCTCACAGTCATCAGCACCGTCCGCTCGCACGGACCGAGGGGGCAAGCCCGCTTCTCAGTGGCGCTCTAAGAGTCGTCCAAAGAAGTCGGCGGGGGCAGCGGCTGCCGCCCCCAAACCCGCCTCTACATGACTCGCTCTCCCTTCCTGCCTCCCCACAGGTGGGGGGTCGCCTGTCTCGTTTTCAGGACAGGTGGCTACTTCACGTTCAAGATCAGTGGGTTCGAGACGTGGTCTCGCGAGGTTACAGGATAGAGCTGACGTCAAAGCCGATACCCCGATTCCATCGGTCGGTCCCATCCCCAGAAAAGGCTCAGGCCTTTCACCTGGTGTTGGAGGGTCTCCGCAGGGACGGAGTGGTGGTCCCGGTGCCTTCCGGGGAGAGGTTTCGGGGTTTTTACTCCAACCTCTTCATTGTCCCAAAGAAGGACGGATCCTTCCGCCCGGTTCTGGACCTAAAGTTGTTCAACCGTCACGTGTTGGTTCGGAAGTTCCGTATGGAATCACTGCGTTCCGTGATCGCGGCTGTGTCACAGGGGGACTTCCTAGCGTCCATAGATATCCGAGACGCTTACCTTCACGTGCCCATTGCACCGGCTCATCAGCGCTGGTTGAGATTTGCAGTGGGGGAAGAACACTTCCAATTTGTGGCGCTGCCGTTCGGGTTGGCCTCGGCACCGCGGGTGTTCACAAAAGTGATGGCCTCCATGATGGCTCTCCTGCACGTGCAGGGGCACGCCGTAATACCCTATCTGGACGACCTGCTGGTCAGGGCGCCATCAGAACACCTTTGTCGGCAAAGCCTGGAGGTAACCATGAAGTCTCTGGAACAGTTCGGGTGGCTTATCAATATCCAGAAGTCGACCCTGGTTCCGACCCAGTCACTGACATATCTGGGCATGGACTTCCACACGGACTCGGCCCTAGTGTCTCTGCCACGAGTCAAACAGATGGCGATCCAATCAGGAGTGCAAGCAGTCCTCCTGTCACCACAATCATCCCTACGGATCTTGATGAAGCTGGTGGGGCGCATGGTAGCTGCAATAGAGGCAGTACCTTTTGCGCAGTTTCGCCTCCGTCCTCTCCAGCTGGAGATTCTTCGCAGATGGGACAAGAGGACGATCTCTCTGAATCGGCTGGTGACACTTTCCCAACCGACCAGGGATTCCCTGCAGTGGTGGCTCCAGCCACGTCATTTGTCACGGGGCCGGTCCTTCCTCAAACCGTCATGGTTAGTGGTGACCACCGACGCCAGTCTGACGGGCTGGGGTGCGGTGTTCTTACACCACAGGGCTCAAGGCCTCTGGACTCCGTCGGAGTCGGCGTTGCAGATCAACGTGCTGGAGATCAAGGCGGTCTATCTGGCGCTCCTAGCGTTTCAGAAGTTCCTGTCAGGGCAACCCATTCGGGTTCAGTCCGACAATGCGACGGCCGTCGCCTATATAAATCATCAGGGAGGGACCAGAAGTGCTCTAGGCCCTCGCCGAAGTCCACCACATTCTATCTTGGGTGGAGGACAACGACTGCCTGATCTCCGCAGTTCACATCCCAGGGGTCGAGAACTGGGAGGCCGACTACCTGAGCCGGCAGGGGATGGACGCCGGAGAGTGGTCTCTTCATCCAGACGTCTTCCAGGACATCTGCAGCAGATGGGGCACTCCGGACGTGGATCTGATGGCCTCGCGGCTGAATCATCAGGTGCCGCAATACATGGCGAGATCATGGGATCCTCAGTCTCTGGGGGCAGATGCCCTGATCCTGAGTTGGTCCAGATTCCATCTTCCGTATGTGTTCCCGCCTCTAGCTCTGATTCCCAGGGTTCTGTGGAAGATCAGGTCGGAGTGCAGGGTAGCCATTCTAGTGGCTCCAGATTGGCCCAGGAGGTCCTGGTATCCGGACCTGTGGCGACTGTCAGGCGGACTCCGGTGGGCTCTTCCAGAACGCGCAGATCTGCTCGCACAAGGCCCATTCTTCCACCTCAATTCCAGGGCCCTCAGATTGACTGCATGGCTCTTGAGGCCTGGCTGCTGACGTCCAGGGGCTTCTCTCCTACGGTTGTTGCCACCATGACTCGGGCTAGGAAGCCTGTTTCCAGGAAGATGTACCACAGAACGTGGAAGATTTTCTTCACCTGGTGTGCCTCGGGTGGTCGCTCCCCGTGGCCCTTGTCCATTCCGACATTGTTGGCTTTCCTTCAGTCGGGGTTGGAATTGGGGTTATCCCTATGCTCTTTGAAGGGTCAAGTGTCAGCTCATTCAGTGCTGTTTGACAAGCGCTTGGCGCTCCTTCCCAAGGTCCGTCAGTTTCTCCAGGGAGTCTCTCGGGTGGTCCCGCCCTACAGGCGACCACTGGACCCTTGGGACCTTAACATGGTCCTGGCGGCACTGCAGAAACCGCCGTTTGAGCCGCTGAGAGACATTTCTCTGTCTCGTCTGTCCCAGAAGGTGGTCTTTCTGGTGGCGATTGCATCTCTGAGAAGGGTCTCAGAATTGGCTGCACTATCGTGCAAGTCGCCCTTTCTGGTGTTACGCCCGCGGCCAGAATTCTTGCCAAAGGTGGTTTCCACTTTTCACCTGAACCAGGAGATTGTTCTCCCATCATTTTGCCCCGCTCCCGTTCATCAGGTCGAGCGCGATCTCCATACTCTGGATCTTGTGAGGGCTGTACGCATTTATGTGTCCAGGACTGCCTCCTTCCGGAATTCGGATTCCTTATTTGTCCTGACGACAGGTCGCTGTAAGGGGTCCGCGGCATCGAAGTCAACCTTGGCCAGATGGATCAAGGCTCCCATTCAGGAGGCCTACCGGTCTTCTGGTTTGCCTCTCCCGGTGGGATTGAAAGCTCACTCTACCAGAGCTGTCGGTGCCTCCTGGGCTTTGCGACATCGAGCTTCTGCTCTACAGGTGTGTCAGGCAGCCACCTGGTCCAGCCTGCACACTTTCTCTAAGCACTATATGGTGCATGCCCATGCCTCTGCGGATGCAAGTTTGGGCAGGCGGGTCCTCCAGGCGGCGGTTGCCCACCTTTGAGGGGGACCATGTGTTATCCGTCTTTGAGGAACTCTTCCCGCCCTGGGGTATTGCTTTAGGACATCCCCATTGTCTGGGTCTCCCATTATGATGACCAGAAAAAAGAGAATTTTGTTTACGTACCGTAAATTCTTTTTTCTTTAATCATCAATGGGAGACCCAGCACCCACCCAGTTGTTCCGTTGCATGTTTTGCATTTGATCTGTTCCCTGTTGGGACAGTTTCTTCCGGGTTGTTGGACCGTCTGTGCACGGTTTCTTTCCCGATGTTTCGGGTGTGGTTTATTTGTCTCCTCGCAGCTTATGGACCAAACTGAGGATGTTCCCTGCGGTAGGGGTTTATAAGCGGAGGGGGCGGTGTGCTACAAACTTGTAGTACCTAGTGTGACCTCCGGAGGGCAGTGCCCTAAACCCCATTGTCTGGGTCTCCCATTGATGATTAAAGAAAAAAGAATTTACGGTACGTAAACAAAATTCTCTTTGTCTACAGCACCCCATATGATAGTAATGGCCTCATAGCCTTAATACACAGTATGATGGCCTCATGGCACCACATACATAATATGATGGCCTCATAGACCCTATACAGAGTATGATGGCCTCATAGACCCTATACAGAGTATGATGGCCTCATAGACCCTATACAGAGTATGATGGCCTCATAGACCCTATACAGAGTATAATGGCCTCATAGACCCTATACAGAGTATGATGGCCTCATAGACCCCATACACAGTATGATGGCCTCATAGACCCTATACACAGTAAGATGGCCTCATAGACCCTATACACAGTATGATGGCCTCATAGACCCTATACACAGTATGATGGCCTCATAGACCCTATACACAGTAAGATGGCCTCATAGACCCTATACACAGTAAGATGGCCTCATAGACCCTATACAGAGTATGATGGCCTCATAGACCCTTTACACAGTATGATGGCCTCATAGACCCTATACACAGTAAGATGGCCTCATAGACCCTATACACAGTATGATGACCTCAAAGAAACCCATACACAGTGTGATGGCCTCATAGCCCACTATACACATTATGATGGCCTCATAGCCCTAATACACAGCATAATGGCCTCATAGCCCCTATACACAGTATAATTGCCTCATAGCCCGCATACACAGTGTGATAGCCTCATAACCCCCTATACAAAGTATGATAGCCTTATAGCCCCCCATACACAGTATGATGGCCTCATAGCCCCCCATACACAGTATGATGTCCTCATAGCCCCTATACACAGTATAATGGACTCATAGCCCGCATACACAGTGTGATAGCCTCATAGCTCCCTATACAAAGTATGATAGCCTTATAGCCCCCCATACATAGTACGATGTGCTCCCTATACACAGTATGATGAAACCATATCTCCCTATTGGACCCAGTGTGTACCATAAAAGAAAAGCCAAAAAGCAATGGTGGAATTGCTGTTTTTTCCCCATTTTCTCAGTATTGGACGTTTCCTGTATTTAGTACAGAATATGGTAATGTGAATAGTGTGTTTCTATAACTAGAACTCGCCCCAGAAAAAACAAGCCGTCAATTGTCTATTACAAATAGGAGAAATAAAAAAAATGATGACTCCTGGAAGAAAGGAAGGGGAAAAAAATCGCAAAAAATTATCTACGTCCTTAAGCTTTATATATGATGCTGAGATTAATCCTTCTTCTTCAGCTACTCGGTCATTGTGGAGCTTGTTGATGAGAAGTATGAAGGTCGTCCTCTGCGGCCCCTGACCTGGAGGTCATTATCTGGCCTCAACAGGACAACAATGAATGTTTCAAAGGTAAAGGCAAACCTCCTGCTGTGACCTATCACTCTCTTTTTTGCAAATTGTCACTTCAGGGAGGAAGTAGACAAACTCTAGTGCCACCTATTGAAAGTAGAAATCCTATAAGTCAGAATTGACTCTTTAACAAGACTTTCAATATGACTTGGGGTTTGTGCCATATAAGAGCCCCAATCTGATGACTCTTCATTTCAGGGTGATTGCCCCTTCCTCACACAACCATATCAGAACCCATACACCGCACTGATGAGTGGCCATCACCCCCAGGGTCAGTGTTAAACACTTCCCGACCTATGACGTTGTGGGACGTCATAGACGTCGGTGCCTTCCCGACCTGTGACGCCCCGCAATGTCATGGCGAGATCTCAGTCTTGTAGCCCCGTGTGAGTGGCATCGGCAAAATCTCACCGGGGTTACAGGAAGCAGGGGACCTTAGGGTGACGTCAGGGGGGGTGGCTTTCTCACCCCTCGTTTGCCATACCTGTGATTGGCTGTTGGAATGTCCATAGCATGGAGTGCTGGAGGGGGCGGATATCGCCCCCTACAGTGATGATGGGAGTTATCTGGGAGTAATCTGATGGGATTGATCACTCCCATATCACTCCTATCATCGCCGCTGCGCCCTCTCTCCCCAGTCCTCCGCACTTTCCTGCTCTCTGCCGATTTTCCCGCTCCTGTGTGCGCTCTTCCCGGTCCTCCGCTCCTATGCCCTGCTGTGCCCGCTCTCCTCTGGGAGTGGGAGGACCAGAGGAGACAGCAGAGTGGGCGCAGTGTGGAGCGGCGATGATGGGAGTGATCATTCCCATCAGATCACTCCCGAATCACTCCCATCATCACTGGAGGGGGCTATACCAGGCCCCTCCAGTGACCTGATAAGATTGATCACCCCCATCATCAATGCTCCACACTGCATCTGGTCTGTACCTTTGCAGTCCTGTGCCCTGCAGCCCAGCACCCTTGCACCCCGGAACCCTGTGCCCCACAGCCGGCACCCTTGCGGCCACACCCCTGTAGCCTGGCCCACACCCTGTACCCTGCAGCCTGCGCTACGCATCCCTGTGTCCTGCAGCCCACAGCCCTGCATGCCTGCACCCCCTGCGTCCCTGCAGCCCAGCACTCCGCACCCTTGCGCCCCGAACCCCTGTGCCCCACACCCCTGTGCCCCGCACCTCTGTGCCCCACAGCCCAGCACCCCGCACCCTTGTGTCCCGGACCCCTGTGCCTCACAGCCCAGCACCCTTGCGCCCCGCACCCCTGTGCCTGCAGCCCTGCGCACCCGCACCTCTGTGCCCTGCGTCCCTGCACCCCTGTGCCCTGCGCCTCGTACCCTTGCGCCCCGGACCCCTGTGCCCGCAGCCCTGTGCCCCGCACCTCTGTACCCTGCACCCCTGTAGCCTTCAGCCCAGCACCCCGCACCCTTGCGTCCCGGACCTCTGTGCCCCGCAGCCCGGCACCCTTGCCCCATGCACCCCTGTGCCTGCAGGTCTGTGCCCCACACTCCTGTGCCCTGCAGCCCTGCATCCCCACACCCCTGTGCCCTGCAGCCCTGCATCCCCACACTCCTGTGCCCTGCAGCCCACACCCTGCAGCCCTGCATCCCCACACCTGTGCCCTGCACCCCTGTGCCCCGCAGCCATGTGCCCAGCATGTGCCCTGCAGCCCGCACCCCTGTGCCCAGCAGCCCGCACCCCTGCGTCTCTGCACCCATGCCCTGCAGCCCACACCCCTGCAACCCTGCGTCCCTGCAGCTCGCAGCCATGTACCCTGCACCCCTGTGCCCTGAAGCCTGTATCCCTGCGTCTCTGCACCCCTACGTTTCTGCGCCCCTTGCCCTGCGCTCCTACATCCTTGTGTTCCTATGCCCTGCGACCTTGTGTCCCTGTGCCCTGCATCCTTGTGTCCCTGTGCCCCTTGCCCTGCACCCCTGCAACCTTGTGTCCCTGTGCTCCTGCACCCGTTTTCCTGCACTCCTGTGCCTTCCTCCTCCGGTCACCCCCGCCCCCATGCCACCTTTGCCAGCATTCTCTGCAGCGTGAGATGATTCTGCAGAGGAGCAATGTGACAGCCAGGCACAGCGATATGTGTTATCACTGTGCAGTGGCTCTGTGTCACTCCCTAAGTTCTGTGATCTTACCGGTCACAGCACTTAGGGTCCGGGGAGAGGGAGCGCAGTCTAGTACCTCTCCATGTGGTGATCGGCCCATCGTAATGAGCTCATCACCATAGTAACCGGATGTTGCCATGGCAACCTGACATTGCCATGACAACATCCGGTCACCTGACCCAAGCCTCAGAGATCAAGTGATCTTTGAGAATTGGGTTTGCCACAGTGATGGTGCACTGTATGACAATGATCTTCCATACAGTGCACCACGACTGTGACCCCAGAGACTGCAACAAAGGATCAAGTGTTCTCTTCTTGTAGTCTCTGGGGTCACAGTCATGATGTACTCTATGGCAGTTCATTGTCATACAGTGCACCATCAGTGTAACCCCAGAGACTGCAGGAAGAGGACACTTGATCCCTTGCTGCAGTCTCTGGATGTAGTAGAGGCGATCGAGCATCATGGGACCATCGTTTTGGACTACGTCGGACGGCATGAAGTAATAAAGATGGAGTCTCACTTTGTGTTCGTTTTTTCCCTAATAAAAATATTTTTCTCTGTATGGTGTATTTTTCTTTTACTATTTACCAGAGATACCTAGTGGCCGGGTCTAACATTGGCCTGACATTATGAATCTCGGGCTTGGTGCCAACTGCCAATAAAAAAGATGGAATTAACCCCCTATATTACCCAGTTTGCCACCGGCACCAGGGCAACTGGAAGAGTCTGGGTACAGCGCCAGAAAATGGCGCTTAAATGAATGCGCCATTTTCTGGGGTGGCTACGGGCTGCAATTCGCAGCATGGGGGCCCAAAACGCTTGGGCCTCTCCATGCTGAGTATTCCAGCCCCCAGCTACCTAGTTGTACCTGCTGGGCCAAAAATATAGCGGAGCCCCACGTCATTTTTTTCTAGAATTAGTTCCAGAAATAAAAAAATTATGGGCTTTGCTGTATTTTTGGTTGGCAGCCAGGTACAACGAGGCAGCTGGGGGTTGGTGGCAGGCCATAGCTGCCAAGTTGTACCTGGCTGGAGCAAAAATATGGCGAAGCCCCACGTCATTTTTTATTTTTTTTTTAATTCTACAACTAAAATGACATGGAGGTTTGCCGTATTTTTGGTTGCCAGCCAGGTACAACTTGGCAGCTGTGGGGCTGGAATCCTCAGCGTGGAGAGACCCAAATGTTGTGGGCCCCCACGCTGCAAATTGCTACCCACAGCCATCCCAGAAAATAGTGCATTCGTTAGAGGTGCCATTTTCTGGTGCTGTACACCAACTTTTCCAGTTGCCATTATGCTGGTGGCACACAGGGCTCTCCATACGCGACATGGTGTCCACTAAGAAGTTGAATGGAAAATTAGCTCCAATTATTAGCGGACACCATGTCGCGTATGGAGAGCCCCTGTGTGCCTAAACATTGGAGCTCCCCCACAAGTGACCCCATTTTGGAAACTAGATCCCCCAAGGAACGTATCTAGGTGCATAGTGAGCACTTTGAACCCCCAGGTGTTTCACAAATTGAATCTATAAAAATGAAAAAAGAAAGTTTTTGTGGGAAAAAAAAGTACTTTTTCATTTATAAGGATCAATTTGTGAAGCAGCTGGGGGTTCAAAGTGCTCACTGTGCATCTAGACAAGTTCCTCGGGGGGTCTAGTTTCCAAAATGGGGTCACTTGTGGGGGAGCTCCAATGTTTAGGCACACAGGGGCTCACCAAATGCTACATGGTGTCCGCTAAGAATTTGAATGGAAAATTAGTTCCAATTGTTAGCGGACACCATGTCACGTATGGAGAGCCCCTGTGTGCCTAAACATTGGAGCTCCCCCACAAGTGACCCCATTTTGGAAACTAGACCCCTCAAGGAACTTATCTAGATGGGTGGTGAGCACTTTGAACCCCCAGGTGTTTCACAAATTGATCTGTAAAAATGAAAAAGTACTTTTTTATTTCACTAAAAAATTATTTCAGCCTAAATTTTTTCATTTTCACATGGGCAACAGGATAAAATGCATCCTAAAATTTGTTGGGCATTTTCTCCTGAGTTGACCGATACCTCATATGTGGTCATAAACCACTGTTTGGGCACACAGCAGGGCTTAGAAGGGAAGGAGCGCAATTTGACTTTTTGAATGGAAAATTAGCTCCAAAAGTTAAATGGCGCTCCTTCCCTTCTGAGCCCTGCCGTGCGCCCAAACAGTGGTTTATGACCACATATGAGATATCGGTGTACTCAGGAGAAATTGCCCAACAAATTTTAGGATGCATTTCATCCTGTTGCCCATGTGAAAATGAAAGAATTGAGGCTAAAAGAACATTTTTCTTGGAAAAATTAAAATGTCCATTTTTTCCTTCTACTTTGCTTTAGTTCCTATGAAGCACCTGAAGGGTTAATAATCTTCCTGAATGTAGTTTTGAGTAGCTTGACGGGTGCAGTTTTTGAATGGTGTCACTTTTGGGTGTTTTCTGTGATGTAAACCCCTAAAAAGGACTTCAAATGTGATGTGGTCACTAAAAAAAATGTAAATTTTGCTGGAAAAATTAAAACAATTGCTGATGAACTTTGAACCCTTATACCGTATATACTCGTGTATAAGCCGAGTTTTTCAGCCCAAAAAATGGCTGAAAAGTCCCCCCCCTCGGCTTATACACGGGTCAATACGGTAATCCTATGTGGGAGGGGCGGGGGGTGGGGGGGCCTGCGCAGTATTTCTTACCTTGTCCCCCGTTCTGCAGTGCCTTCCCGTGTCTTCCGTGCTCCGTTCCCGTCTGCTGGGCCTTGTGGTTCCTCCTGGTTCTCCTCCTTCGTTCCATCATGGGGCTGCCATCTTGCTTCTTCTCTCCACCCCGGCCAGTGATGTCAGAGCAGCCGCGCTGTGATTGGCTACACCCGTGATCACGTTCACGATCGATCTAAATTTACCACTAACATGAAGCCTAATATGTCATGAAAAAACAATCTAAAGGTACCTTTACACGCGGCAACTTTTCTAGGAATTTCACTGGCAACTACTGGTTGCAGTGAAATCATGGAGACATTGTTCTATCTTGTTGCTGTGTACAAATGGAGCAATGTGTCCATGATTTCACTGCAACCAGTAAGTTGCCAGTGAAATTCCTAGAAAAGTTGCCGCGTGTAAAGGTACCCTTAGAATCACTAGGATCTGTTGAAGCGTTCCAGAGTTATTGCCTCATAAAGGGACACTGGTCAGAATTGCCAAAAATGGCCAGGTCATTAGGGTCAAAATAGGCTGGGCCATGAAGGGGTTAATAATAATGCGCACAGTGTAGATATTAGGAAAAACAACTAACTCTACTTTGTATTAAATCTATCACAGTGTATAGACCTATGATGGACGTTTGCTTGTTTTCCAATGTAAACAGCGGTTCTGTTCTTTATAAAGTGAGCGCTCTGTCCCCCTCATTGTGTCTTCACAGGAGCTGATGATCTGTTATTTAATTGAACCTCCCGCCTCGGAAAAGGACATGAGCTCCCCCGAATGTATGAAGAAGTTCAGAGTGCAGGCAAGTGACTGAGCCGATCTACAATCATCCGTCACTACATTACCTGAGCTACTGTATCCTCCAAACTCCTCAATGGGACAACTCTCCAAACCCCTCAACGCTTCATGATATATCCGCTATAGAATGGGTGTAAGGAGTGGGCTCAGGAGCGGTGCGCCGTATTGGTGTATCATACAGCCGACACACACCTCTAGTAACATGGCTGCTCTTCACTTAATCTCTGTGATGGGTGATCTGATGGATCCCCTCTAGATTTTTCATGTTCCTGCCTAAAACTGCTTCTAGAACTAATCTAATGGTACTCTGTCTTTAATCCCTCTTACCTTCTGGCTTTTTGTTTTGCAGGAGGTCATTGTAAATCGCTGGATCTCTTCCCGAGAGAGAATGGAACATGATGAGCTATGACGTGATGTTTATGATGTAAAATGTAACGAAGACCTGCTGGTGCTTTATTGGCTGATTGATTGACCTCATTAAATAAATGATAATTTTATAGTTAATAAGTCTGTGTACACAGTCCATGTGCCATCTGTCTGGCGGCTTCTTATTGGAATAAAGGCTGGATGTTTATTTCCAGTATTTATATTTGTACACCCCCCCAGTAATCTTCACACCCCTCTGCTCTATGTAGCGTGCTCCACCATATAGTAATCATTCCGGGACACCTCGTGGCACAGAGTGATATACTTGGACGCTCGCCGGGTTCTTGGTAATACAAATCTTTCAGTGAATTCCTCTTTGGTAAATGTTTTCTTGTCCTGGAGATGGAGGAGGCTGTTGATGAATTTCAAGGCGTACGTGTAGCAGTTGTGCTCTTTTTCATCATATCTGGGGGAAATAATGGGAAATGTTAAAATAGAAACGTGGGAAGCATAAAAAAATCCTTCAGTTGGAAGCTTGTGGATTTACCGGTAGGAAGCCATGTCTCGTTATAGGAGAAGTCTTCTAGATAGGAGTCCCACTGGTAAATGAGGGCGTGTTGGTCGGGGGGCACCAGAGCTATGCTCACACACTGCTCCCAGCCACTCGTGTCTTTGTGGGTGCCAGATTCATTGTAATGATGCACAATTCCTTGGAAAAAGAAAGTGATTAGGCATTGTATACCTATCTATTATAATAAAACCCTAAGGCTACTTACGTCAGGATGTAACGGTATGGTACGTCACATCCTGGCTGAAGTAGCCTTTACACCCACTGTGGGTGTTCTAATATGGCCCCCGCACACATACACATATACATACACACACACACACCTCCATACACATACACACACACACCTCTATGCACTGTCGCTATACTTACCTCCTCCGTTCCGCCGACATGTCGCCGCCCAAGGACTACTGGATCCAATATGGCGTCCAGGAAGTCTCGCGAGACTCTGACCACTCTGCCTACTGCACTGCGCTGACCACTCTGCCACTGCTGACCATCTGCCCACCTGACCACTCTGCCCACCGCTGACCACTCTGCCCACCGCACTGTGCTGACCACTCTGCCCCAGCACTGCGCTGACCACTCTGTCCCGCCGCACTGCGCTGACCACTCCCTGCACTGCGCTGACCACTCTGCCCCGCACATGCGCTGACCACTCTCCGCACTGCGCTGACCACTCTGCCCGCCGCACTGCGCTGACCACTCTGCCCGCCGCACTGCGCTGACCAACTCTCCCGCCGCACTGCGCTGACCACTCTGCCCGCTGCACTGCGCTGACCACTCTGCCCGCCGCACTGCGCTGACCACTCTGCCCGCCGCACTGCGCTGACCACTCTGCCCGCCGCACTGCGCTGACCACTCTGCCCGCCGCACTGCGCTGACCACTCTGCCCGCCGCACTGCGCTGACCACTCGTGCACCGCCGCAGTGCGCTAACCACTGAGCCACCGCGCAGCGCTAACCACTAGCCCCGCCGCAGCGCTAACCACTGCACGCGCGCTACTGCCGCGCACTCTGCTAACCACTGAGCCACCGTCAGCGCTAACCACTGCCAACCCGCGCTAGTGCTCCATCCTAGCGCTCACTCCGCAGCCACTGCTTTTCCTTCCATCCTGACCCACCGCTCGTTCGCGTCTCCCCCTGCCTGTGGCCTATCCCCACTGCTGTCCTGCCTCCACCACTTTGTCGCTCCCCTCCGTCCATACTCCATGTCTCCCCTGACTCCGTGCTGCTCCATCCTCCTCCCCCCCTGCTTCGTCCTCTCCTCCTCCCCCCACTCTGTTGCTCTGTCTCCTCCCCCTGCCCTGTCTCCCCCTCTATGCCGCTCCATCCTCCCCACCGCTTCCTCCTCCTTCCTTTATCCTCCTCCCCCCGCCACTCCATCCTCCGTCCTCCCCCTGCCTGTGCTGCTCTGCCTCCCCACCCGCCGCTTCGTCCTCTGTCCTCCTCCCCCCGCTCTGTGCTCAGTCCTCCCCCTGCTCTGTTGCCAGCTCCATCCTCCCCCACCCACGCTTCCTCCTCCTTCCTTTATCCTCCTCCCCCGCCACTCCATCCTCCGTCCTCCCCTGCCTGTGCTGCTCTTGCCTCCCTCCCCCGCGCCGCTTGTCCTCCTGTCCTCCTCCCCCACGCTCTGTGCTCCGTCCTCCCCTGCTCTTTGCCGCTCCATCCTCCCCCACCTGCTTCCTCCTCCTTCCTTTGTCCTCCTCCCTCGCCACTCCATCCTCCGTCCTCCCCTGCCTGTGCTGCTCGTCTCCTCCCCCACCTGCCGCTTGTCCTCTGTCCTCCTCCCCCCGCGCTCTGTGCTCGTCCTCCCCTCTGCTCTGTGCCACTCCATCCTCCCCCACCCCACCGCTTGCTCTCTCCTTCCTTTGTCTCCTCTCCCTCCCCACTCATCCTCCGTCCTCCCCTGCCTGTGCTGTCCTCCTCCCCACCCTCCACTCCTCCTCCTCTCCCTCGCCCTCTCTGCTGCTCGTCCTCCCCTGCCGCTCTTCCTACCCCGCCGCTTCTCCTACCTCCGTCTGACCTCCCCCTGCCGCTCTGTGCTTCTCCTCCCCGCTGTCCTGTCCACCTGCCATGTGCGCTCCACCCTCCCCCACCGCTTCCTCCTCCTCCTTCCTTTGTCCTCCTCACCTCCGCCACTCATCCTCCGTCCTCCCCTGCCTGTGCTGCTCCGTCCTCCCCCCCACCTGCCGCTTCATCCTACATCCTCTTCCCCCGCTGCTCTGTGCTTCGTCCTCCCCCTGCCTGTGCCACTCCATCCTCCCCCCACCCCACCGCTTGCTCCTCCTTCGTTTGTTCTCATCACCTCCGCCACTCTATCCTCCGTCCTCCCTCTGCCTGTGCTGCTCCGTCCTCCCCCACCCCTCCACCCCCCCGCTGCTCTGTGCTTCATCCTCCCCCTGCCGCTCCGTCCTCCCCCTGCCTGTGCCGCTCCATCCTCTCCCCACCCCACCGCTTCCTCCTCCTTCCTTTGTCCTCCTCCCCTCTGCCATTCCATCCTCCGTCCTCCCCCTGCCTGTGCTGCTCTGTCCTCCCCCACCCCGCCGCTTCGTCCTCCTCCCCCGAGCCGCTCTGTGCTCCATCCTCCCCCTACCGCTCCTTCCTCCCCCTGCCTGTGCTGCTACATCCTCCACACACCCGCCGCTACCTCCTCTGTCCTCCATCCTCCTCCCTCCTGCCACGCCGTCCTTTCCCCGCCGATCCTTCTTCAAAGTTCCTCCCAATTCAGCCCTCACTGCCTTCCCCATGCAATCTCTATTTCTATATTCTAGAATACCTGATGCGTTAGAATCGGGCCACCATCTAGTGTAACAGCATAAGTCACAACCTTCAGGATTATTTCCTGATCTCATATGTGAATAGAGTGTAAATGCTACCCATGCAATATGCTACATAACCGTCTTCACCTCCAGAGCTGGTGATGCCGACATGGAGATCAGAGCAACCATCGTATTCCCTAGAAGAAACAATGAGAATACAGTTCTTGTGTCATTTAAGTGAAATAATGATACAAGCTACTCAGTGTACAGCGAAACTACAATGTTAGGACATGAAGAACTCCTGGAAATGCACTAAGTAATATCAGAGCAACCGGTTTTTAAATGGGTATGTCAATTACTCTTCAAACCCAGCACGGGGGCTCAGTGCACCCTTGGTGTGACCGAACAGTTCAGTGTGGCTTCCCACCTACTTGTTTTCCATCTATCTCTGCTTTCCTCTTCCTTAATTGACAGCTCTGGCTTTACAGGAGTCAGAGGAGAGCGGACATAGATGGAAAACGGTAGGTGGGTGCACGGAGCGCCTGTGCTTGGTTTGTGCAGTCATGTTGTGCTGACAGACTCCTTTTAATAGGGTTTTCCACTACCTGGACACCCCATTTTTAAATTATTTAGTTCTCTTCTAACACAAAAAAAGCAGATCCCACATGGGGGATGTTCTCCTGGGGCTCTCATAACATTTTTATGTCACGTGAGGCTGATCAGGGGCTGCTATTGGGCTTCTGCGCTCTTTCCTTGGATGAATGTCAATCGTGGAGGAAGTGACAGCGCAACTGCCAAATAGTCGCCACTGATTGACTTCAGGGCTAACAGGAGCCCTGGCGCTGAGATTGTTGGAATGGCGCCAATGCAGGAGATGAGTATCTGGTATTCTTTATTTTACATGGAGGACTACTTCCTTTAAGAAGATGTTGACCTGGCAGAAGGTCACCACAGCATATTCAATTAAGGAGCCCAATTAAGATTCCAATGATGATGTGTCACGTGTTGGCTACAGCCAATTAGTGGTCACTGTGTCTTGGCAGCCTTTAGTAATTTGCTACTGCAGACGTCCACCCTAATGGCGTATTAATGACCTGCGGCCGACATGATACATCGATGTCACGTCACTCTCAGGGAGGTGAATATTTTCTGTTTATATTTTAACTGAGGTCTTGAATTGGTTATGCCTCAGTTGTCCAGTAGTGGACAGCCCCTTTAAGATATTCTGTATTGCATCAAAGTGATATAGTTTTCCTTATCCTTAGTAGATGAGTGCAGCACCTAAGACTTCAGTCACATATACGTGTGAATCTCTATGTACTTTTCAATGTATTTTTCAGTCACAGCACAGGGACCCATAGTATTTCATGGATCTACAGTGCCTTGAAAAAGTATTCACACCCCATGAACTTTTCCACATTTTTTTCTGCTCCTTTCCCCCCAACCACTAGGAATTTTTGTGATATCAACACAAAGTACAAGTGTTTGTGAAGTGTTTAGGAAATAATGCCTGGTTTTCTAAATATTTTAAAAACACAAGTATGAAAATTGTGACGTGCATTGGATTTGCCCCCCTTACTTTGTAGGACCACCTTTCTCTGTCTTGCATTTATATTCACCCCCCTGAGTCAGCACTTTGTAGGACCACCTTTCTCTGTTTTGCATTTATATTCACCCCCCTGAGTCAGCACTTTGTAGGACCACCTTTCTCTGTCTTGCATTTATATTCACCCCCCTGAGTCAGCACTTTGTAGGACCACCTTTTTCTGTCTTGCATTTATATTCACCCCCTGAGTCAGCACTTTGTAGGACCACCTTTCTCTGTTTTGCATTTATATTCACCCCCCTGAGTCAGCACTTTGTAGGACCACCTTTCTCTGTTTTGCATTTATATTGAAGCCCTCGAGTCAGTACTTTGTAGACCACCTTTCTCTGTCTTGCATTTATATTCACCCCCTGAGTCAGCACTTTGTAGGACCACCTTTCTCTGTCTTGCATTTATATTCACCCCCCTGAGTCAGCACTTTGTAGGACCACCTTTCTCTGTCTTTTGGGGTCTTTCCAGCTTTACACATCTAGAGGTGACAGTTTCCCCTTCTTATTTGCACACGAGTTCTCTCTCAGTGAGATTGGATGGAGACGTCTGTGATCAGTAATTTTCACGTCTTGTCACAAGTTATCAGTGGGATTTCGGTCTGGACGGTGACTGGGTCATTCACACACAGGAATATGCTCTGGTCTAAACCATCTATTGTAGCTCTGCAGGATGTTTAGGGCCATTGTCCTGGAAGCTAAACCTATGCCCCAGTCTCAGGTTTTTTGTAGCATCTATTAGGTTTTCCTCCAGGATTGCTCGGACGTTCGCTCTATTCATCTTTCTATTACCTCAAACCAGATTCCCTGCCCCTGCTGAAGAAAAGCCTCCTCACAGCAGAATGTGACAGTGAGGATGGTGTTTTCAGGGTGATGTGCAGTGTTGGTTTCCACCATGCATATAGTTTTGGATTTAGCCCAGTTCTCCTCTGCTCTCTGCTGATCAGAGCCGCTTTCTCCACCTTTTCACTATGTCTCCTACATGACTTTGTTCTTGTCGCTCTTCCATAAAGGGCAGATTTGTGGAGTCCTGTGGGCAGATTCTTACCCCTGAGCTGTGATCTCTTGCTCCTCCAGTGACCATGAGCCTCTCAGCTCTTTTCTCATTAGTGCTCTCCTTCTTGGGTTGCAAAAAATGAAACAGAGAGGCGCTCTTTGAAATCACCTGGTGGTCAAGTGGGGTTATATTCCGGTACCACCCGGAGGAGTCTCACCTGTCCAGGTTGTGCCGTCCGCACAGCCAGGATAAATGGGCAGCGGGAGCAGATTCCTTCGGTCGGCACACTTCCGGGTGTAAGTCACGTGGGCCGCCTTCCGATCATAGGGTCCTGCATCCACTGCTACGTCAGAGCAGGTCCTATGGTTGTTATCGCTAACTGTGGCCGCCGGCAGCCCCAACCACACAACCCCGGAGGGTTATAGAAACGTAAGGGAAATAATATACTGTGGTTATATTCAGAACGCTGGGGCACACCAAAGCTAGGGCAAGAGTGGAGGTTTACAAACCTTTTTATTAAACACAACGCATCTTAAAGGGAACCTGTCACCAGGTTTTTGCAACCTAATCTGAGAATAGCATAATTATAGGACCCAAAATCCTGATTCCAGCGATGTGTCACTTACTGAGCTGCTCAGTGTAGTTTTCATAAAATCACTGTTTAAACAGCTGGAGATTATCATTAGCAGTCCTCTTGGCCTGCTGCCAAGTGGACTGGTATATTCACAGACTGCTAAATCTGCAACAGACAAAATACTAATTTTATCAAAATGACAGCAAGCAGCTCAGTAAATGACACATCACTGGAATCAGGGTCTCTGTCTCTACATTATGCTGCTCTCAGATGGGATGACAAAAACCAGGTGACAGGTTCCCTTTAAGCAACTAGGATCTTTTTGGTGTACCAAAGACAGATGTTTTGAAACGCTATGCAATAAATAGCCATTTTTGATGTTATACATTAGAACGATGTATAAATAGATTAAATAATCTAGCATGCATGGCTATTTATTGCATAGTGTTTCAAAATATCTATCTTTGGTACACCAAAAAGATCCTAGTTGCTTAAGATTGATTGATCAGATACCTGAGACGGTGAAAAATCGATTCAGTAGCCTAATCAATAAAGAGCTATTGGATATTCAGATTAGGAACACTTAGTGCAAAGGGCTTGAATCTAACTATAGATAACGTATGTAAATAGATAATTTCATTGTAGACTCTTGGATGATATTCGCAGGTTAGTGGTGTTTTTTATATAGCGGATGTTATTGGTTCTTTATACAGATGAAATCAATGGATTATATTGTTATACTATTATGCAAGAGTTTTTAGACAATTCATAGAATTTTAGATAATTTTATTGAGATTTTATGTATTTTAATTGTATCGTATTTTAATTCATTTATTTTTTATAGATATTACTTGTCATGTAAATGTACTATTTAAGTGATGTATTGGGATTTTTTAATACAACGGTTTCTAATCCAGATCAAGATGTTATAGGGTTAAATGACATCATGTAGGAAAACAACATTGATTGGTTCCTAATAGTATTTAATGTGTCATGAGGATCATTAAGCTTTAAACCCACCTGATGAAGACAGCATGTGCTGTTGAAACGCGTTGTGGTGTTTAATAAAAAGGTTTGTAAACCTCCACTCTTGCCCTAGCTTCTGTGTGCTCCAGTGCTCTGAATATAACCACAGTATATTATTCACACTCCTTGGAACGTCAGTTTAGGTGGACGGCTGTTTCTTAAGGCCCCGTCACACCTGGCGACGGGGCTGGCGATGTCGGCGGCGACTGTCGGGTGCGCGCACGTTTTTTGGCGCCCCGCCAGCGTCGCCGTCCCCCATTTACATGGGGCGACATCTCCAGCCCCGCGCTGGCGATCTGACAGGCGGCATCGCCACTGGGGTGTCTGAAAAACCCAGCGGAGACGCAGGACAATGGGAGCCTATGGCTCCCATCGCCTGACTGGTCGCCGGCGGCCGGTTACATGGGGCGATGTCTGCACATCGCCCCAGATCGGTCGCCTGGTTTCAGAGCACTGCTCTGAAACCAGGCGGCCTCCCGGCGGTGCCGGCATCGCCCCTTTACATGAGGCGACGTAGGGGCGATGTCGCTGCCGATAGGCCACACCCCTACGTCGCCTATGTAATCAGCGGCGATGTCGCCCCGTGTGACGGGGCCTTTACAGGTTTGCAGTTGTGCCATGCTCCATTCACTTTTGGATGATGGATTGAACAGTGCTCTGTGAGATTTACTCTTCTCCACAACTTTATACCTGACCTGTCTGGTGGGTTCCTTGGTTTTCATGATACTGTTTGATCCCTGATTTTCCCACCCAATCTCTAAAGGTGGGTTTACACGTTTCAATATCGTTGCGATATCGCAACTCAATGGCGCGGGAGCGCGCATTTAGTGCACGTTTCTCCCGCATCGCATCGGAGGTTTACACGCTGCGATATCGGGATACAACGTCCGTACGATGTCTACGCCCCCCAACCCAGGAACGACCATTTAACATGGGTGTGAATGGGTGACGTTGAACATCGCATCGTAGTTGGGCTGTCACACAGCACGATCCGGCTCCAATCTCCATTCAATATCGGAGCATTGAATAGCACGCTCATTCAATCCCCGATATCGCATTGACATCGTTCCTGCATCGTATTGGACGTTCACACCATACAACGCAGGAACATATCGGCTCCAACGATCGAACCACGTGACTTTTCATTGAAATCGTACTCGATATCGCAACGTGTAAACCCGCCATAAGACCTTCACAGAACAGCTGTTGTTATACAAAGAAGAAATTGCCCACAGGAGGAGGCAAAGTACTAATTATGCGACTTCTGGGGACGACTGGTCGCTAGGAATTATATTTTGGGGAGCAGACTACAGAGGGCTGAAGACAAACACAACACAATTTTTAGATTTACATTTTAAAAATATTTGGAAAACCAGGTATCATTTCCTTTACACGTCACAAATACTTGTACTTTCTGTTGATATCACAGAAAAATGTATTTGAGATTAAGTTTTTGGGTGTAACTTGAAGAAAATGTGTAAACGTTCACGGGTTGTAAATACTTTTTCAAGGTGCTGTATACACCAATCCATGAAAAATAACAGCCAAGTGTGAGATCAATGACATCCAAAGCAAATCTGTGTACACGGATCAGAAACTGCCATACAATAGGGATGTGCGGAACAAAGTCATTTCCAATTTGCTTCAGTTTCTAATGGATCCATTGTTTGGTGATCAATTTGAATTACAGATAAACACTTTTTCCTTTTAACGGCATCGGAAGAAATACATCTCTTAAGTGAAAAACAAAAAAATAGATGAGAAAACAAATAAATGGATGTAACGAAGATGACACCTGAGAAAAAATGTTCCATTTCTCATGTATGATAATAATCACACAGATGTGAATATATATCCTGAGCACGAGGATGATTTTCATACGTTCCTATACTGTCATACAGTCATATTCTAAGTGTTGTGCAGTCATTTACTAAGTGTCACTATATACTTATACAGTCAATATACTAAGTGTTGTACAGTCATATACTAAGTGTCCTATAGTCACTATACTGTCATACAGTCACTAAGTGTCATACACTCATATACTACGTGTCGTACAATCATATATTAAGTGTCATACAATCACTATACTAAGGCTGATTTCACATCTGCGGTAAGGTATAATTGCCAGCAGATCCCGCGCGTAACGGCCGACTTGCGGCACCGATCCAGCAAGTCCCATTCATTCTCTATGGGGCTTGCTGGATCGGTGCCGCAAGTCGTCCGTTACGCGGCCGGATCTGCCCGGCAATTACACCTTACCACAGATGTGAAAGCACCCTTCATGGCCACTTTACACGCAGCTACTGGTAAACAGGTTGTCCACAGGTAACTTACTGGCTGCAGTGAAAATCATGGAGACAATGGTTCTATCTTGTTGCTGTGTAAAAAATGGAACCATGTCTCCATGATTTCACTGCAACCAGTAAGTTACCTGTGGAACAACCATGTTACCTGTAGCTGCGTGTAAAGTTGGCACATAAGTGTTGTGCAGTCACTATACTGTCATACAGTCATATATTAAGTGTTGTACAGTCACCTATAACTAGTTCATTACAGTCATATATTAAGTGTTGTACAGTCACTATACTTTTCATATTACAGTCATTATATTATAAGTGTTGTACAGTCACTATACTGTCATACAGTCATATATTAAGTGTTGTACAGTCACTATACTAAGGCTATTTTACCCTTCAACTTAGTTCCTATTGTGTATTTTACAATGTTATTAATTTCAGGCTGCTGCACGTATGATGAAAGGTCTAAAGGGAACCAACCAGCAGGTTTTAGGGCTATAAAGTGAAGCCAGTGCCTTACTGGCCCGGGACACTGAATGCAATCATACCTTTCAATGTGTGTAGAGTAGGCACCGGGCACCAACAGATATAACTATGGAAGTGTACAGCTGCCTTGGTGTTCTCCAACTGGGAGGCGTTGCACGCTTCAGTGAGACAAGTGATTAATCCATCCAGATGTAGAAAAAGATAAGCGGCACTCACCCTTTTAGATGCCAAAAAATCCTTTATTTTATCTCGCTTGTATTAGCAGAGACAAATCAGGCAGGGAGGGAGTGGGGTCGGCGGACGATGGCTCGCCGTTTTGCAGCACTTGCCGCTTCAACGGGTCCAGTCATACCTTTACTTCACTGATTTCATGTTTTATTGCAGAGAAAAGTGTCATAAAACACCGTGAACACAGGGAAGCAGATGATTGATGTGTGCAGCACTGCATCACTATATGTTTTTTTATTCCTCTCCCCTGTGGGCATTCCTTTCTGTTGCTTGCAATTTCTCTGGCAATTTGCTGGTTGAGTGAAATCATGGACACATTGTTACATTTGTACACGGCAACAAAATAGAACAATGTGTCCATGATTTCACTGCAACCAGCAAATTGCCAATGAAATTGCCTAGCAATATTGCCGCGTGTGACGGTACCTTTAGGCTCCAGGGCCTGGGTGCAATTGCAACCCCTGCACCTATTGTAGTTACGCCCCTGCCCATGATATGTTCACCTCTGATGCTAATACTACAATGCTTCTTTACTATATTTTGAGTCAAACATGTTTTTTCATTTGCATAGAGGTGAATAGAGAGCTGAGCTTGTGGATGCACTGCTATCTTATGTACGTCTAATGCACAAGCTGCAATTCTTCTAGGTGGCTGCGTTGCCATAACTCATTATGTATGACATATTGTGCGATCAGTGGAGCTGCAATGTTCAGCAGTGTTCAGATTAGGTCTCATTGATGATTAACTTACCCTAGAAAGTGGCCTTTTGTTGGTTTCAGTACAAAGGAGCATTTCTCCCTGTGTGCGTTAACGAAAGGGTTAGGAATGCTGACAGGAGCCTGCGCCAGGTCCCAGGAGCTCGCCGGATTCTGCCCACAGATAGGGCACTGCTCGGGTACACGTTATACTGTAAATATCCCGATCACAGTGGGTGAACCTGAGCAGGCTGGGGGCCAGAGGCTGCGGAGGGACAGCTTCTTCCTGATCCATCGCCATCAGAGCTGTCACCTGAAACAGGAAGCGACACCTGAGCCACCTCAGCAGATGGGGATGGGGAGATATGGCCTCCACAATAGAGCCACCTCAGCAGATGGAGATGGGGAGATATGGCCTCCACAATAGAGCCACCTCAGCAGATGGGGACGGGGAGATATGGTCTCCACAATAGAGCCACCTCAGCAGATGGAGATGGGGAGATATGGCCTCCACAATAGAGCCACCTCAGCAGATGGAGATGGGGAGATATGGCCTCCACAATAGAGCCACCTCAGCAGATGGGGACGGGGAGATATGGTCTCCACAATAGAGCCACCTCAGCAGATGGAGATGGTAGATATGGCCTCCACAATAGAGCCACCTCAGCAGATGGGGATGGTAGATATGGCCTCCACAATAGAGCCACCTCAGCAGATGGGGATGGGGAGATATGGCCTCCACAATAGAGCCACCTCAGCAGATGGAGATGGGGAGATATGGCCTCCACAATAGAGCCACCTCAGCAGATGGGGATGGGGAGATATGGCCTCCACAATAGAGCCACCTGAGCAGATGGAGATGGTAGATATGGCCTCCACAATAGAGCCACCTCAGCAGATGGAGATGGTAGATATGGCCTCCACAATAGAGCCACCTCAGCAGATGGAGATGGGGAGATATGGCCTCCACAATAGAGCCACCTCAGCAGATGGGGATGGGGAGATATGGCCTCCACAATAGAGCCACCTCAGCAGATGGAGATGGGGAGATATGGCCTCCACAATAGAGCCACCTCAGCAGATGGAGATGGGGAGATATGGCCTCCACAATAGAGCCACCTCAGCAGATGGGGACGGGGAGATATGGTCTCCACAATAGAGCCACCTCAGCAGATGGAGATGGGGAGATATGGCCTCCACAATAGAGCCACCTCAGCAGATGGGGATGGGGAGATATGGTCTCCACAATAGAGCCACCTCAGCAGATGGGGATGGGGAGATATGGTCTCCACAATAGAGCCACCTCAGCAGATGGGGATGGGGAGATATGGCCTCCACAATAGAGCCACCTCAGCAGATGGGGATGGGGAGATATGGCCTCCACAATAGAGCCACCTGAGCAGATGGAGATGGTAGATATGGCCTCCACAATAGAGCCACCTGAGCAGATGGAGATGGTAGATATGGCCTCCACAATAGAGCCACCTCAGCAGATGGGGATGGTAGATATGGCCTCCACAATAGAGCCACCTCAGCAGATGGAGATGGTAGATATGGCCTCCACAATAGAGCCACCTCAGCAGATGGGGATGGTAGATATGGCCTCCACAATAGAGCCACCTGAGCAAGAAGGGGCAAAAAGCATCGCAACCACAATACGTCTGCACAAGGAATAAGGGAAATCCGGCATCTTATTATTCCATAAAAACAAATCTTTATTTCATATTCATCCATACCAATAAAAGCTTCAAGCTCCTAAGCCAACATGGTCTAGCCTTACGTGTTTCAGAACACATTCATAGGTGAACTGCTCTTCCTTTTTTTACTGATGTCTTCAGAAGGTTGCCAATGGCAGAAGACGAAAAGTCTGCATTTTCATGAACGGATCCAATTTTTATACCATATTTGCCACCTTGCCCAGAAGAGTTTAAATCTGCAATTCTGGAGATTTGTTATACCCTGAAGGCGTCACTTAATACAAGTGTAGGGAATGGGCGCGTCCAACTAGTGCGCACGGCCTCACTCAATACAAGTGTATGGAGCGGGATTGTCCAACCAGTAGGCGTGGCTTCACTTAATAAAAGTGTAGGGAATGGGCGCATCCGACTAGTGCGCACGGCCTCACTCAATACAAGTGTATGGAGCGGGATTGTCCAACCAGTGGGCGTGGCTTCACTTAATAAAAGTGTAGGGAATGGGCGCATCCGACTAGTGCGCACGGCCTCACTCAATACAAGTGTATGGAGCAGGATTTTCCAACCAGTAGGCGTGGCTTCACTTAATACAAGTGTAGGGAATGGGCGCATCCGACTAGTGCGCACGGCCTCACTCAATACAAGTGTATGGAGCAGGATTTTCCAACCAGTGGGCGTGGCTTCACTTAATAAAAGTGTAGGGAATGGGCGCATCCGACTAGTGCGCACGGCCTCACTCAATACAAGTGTATGGAGCGGGATTGTCCAACCAGTAGGCGTGGCTTCACTTAATACAAGTGTAGGGAATGGGCGCATCCGACTAGTGCGCACGGCCTCACTCAATACAAGTGTATAAGTGGGATTGTCCAACCAGTGGGCGTGGCTTCACTTAATAAAAGTGTAGGGAGTGGGCGCATCCGACTAGTGCGCACGGCCTCACTCAATACAAGTGTATAAGTGGGATTGTCCAACCAGTGGGCGTGGCTTCACTTAATAAAAGTGTAGGGAGTGGGCGCATCCGACTAGTGCGCACGGCCTCACTCAATACAAGTGTATGGAGCAGGATTTTCCAACCAGTGGGCGTGGCTTCACTTAATACAAGTGTAGGGAGTGGGCGCGTCCGACTAGTTCGCACGGCCTCACTCAATACAAGTGTATGGAGCGGGATTATAGTAACATAGTTTTTAAGGTTGAAGGAAGACTTTAAGTCCATCTAGTTCAACCCATAGCCTAACATGTTGCTCCAGAGGAAGACAAAAAAACCCATGTGGCAACACTAAAGGCCACGTTACACACACAGATATCTGTTCAGATATTGGTCACAGATCTCTGGTTGCAGTGAAATCATGGACACATTGCTCCATTGTACATAGCCACAAAATGTAACAATGTGTCCATGATTTCACTGCAACCAGAGATCTGAGACCAATATCTGAACAGATATCTGTGTGTGTAACGTGGCCTTAAGCTCCACATTGGGGAAAAAAATTCCGTCCTGACTCCAGATATGGCAATCAGACTAGTTCCCTGGATCAATGCCCTATCAAAGAATATAGTATATATAACTGGTAATATTATATTTTTCAAGAAAGGCATCCAGGCCCTTCTTAAATGTTAGTAGTGACTCCCTCATTACAACATCATGTGGCAGAGAGTTCCATAGTCTCACTGCTCTTACAGTAAAGAATCCACGTCTGTGATTATGATTAAACCTTCTTTCCTCCAGACGTAGAGGATGCCCCCTTGTCCCCGTCTCAGGCCTAAGAGTAAAGAGATCATTAGAAAGTTCTCTGTACTGTCCCCTCATATATTTATACATTATTACAGATCACCCCTAAGCCTTCGTCTTTCCAAGCTAAATAACCCCAAGTTTAATAACCTGTCTTGGTATTGCAGACCCCTTAGTCCTCTAATGACTTTTGTCGCTCTTCTCTGGACCCGCTCTAGTTCAGCTATGTCTTTATTATACACCGGAGACCAGAGTTGTACACAGTATTCTAATTGTCCAACAGATTGTCCAACCAGTGGGCGTGGCTTCACTTAATACAAGTGTAGGGAGTGGGCGCGTCTGACTAGTGCGCATGGCCTCACTCAATACAAGTGTATGGAGCGGGATTGTCCAACCAGCGGGCGTGGCTTCACTTGATACAAGTGTTGGGAGTAAGCGCGTCCGACTAGTGCGTACAGCCTCACTCAATACAAGTGTATGGAGCAGGATTGTCCAACCAGTGGGCGTGGCTTCACTTAATACAAGTGTAGGGAGTGGGCGTGTCCGACTAGTGCGTACGGCCTCACTCAATACAAGTGTATGGAGCGGGATTGTCTGACCAGTGGGCATGGCGTCACTCAATACAAGTGTATGGAGCGGGATTGTCCAACCAGCGGGCGTGGCTACACTTGATACAAGTGTATGGAGTGTAATTGTCTGACCAGTGGGCATGGCTTCACTTAATACAAGTGTAGGGAGTGATCATGCCCAACTAGTGGGCATGGCCTCAATCAACACAAGTGTATGGAGCAAGGCTATGCCCACTAGTCGAACAAATGAAATAAAAAAAATTCAAATTCAGTAATTTTTGACCAAACAGAAAAGCAGGGTTAAAAAATACACACATTTGGTAACGCCACATTCAAAAATGCCCGATCTATCAAAATATAATATCAACTAATCTAATCGGTAAACTCAAAATATCAAAATTATGTTTTTTTGGTTGCTGCAACATTGCAATAAAATACAATAACAGGCGATCAAAACAGTGTATCAGAAACGTCAGCTCAAGACACAAAAAAACAAGCTGTCATACAGCCCCGAATCCCAAAAAATGAGAATGCTACGGGTTACGGAAATGGTGCAAAAGCGCAATTCTTTTTTTTTTACAAACTTCAGAATTTTTAGATAACAGTAACAGTCCATGTGTAATAGAATTAGTCTTAGTCACCACATTACAGTTACAATGAGTTATTTTTTCCCTATAGGATAGAGGTCTCCAACCCCAGTCCTTAGAACCTACCAACAAGTCATATTTTCAGGATTTCCTTAGCATTGCACAGGGGTTGGAATCATCACCAGTGCAAGTGATTATATTATAACATGTGCAATACTAAGGAAATCCTGAAAACCTGCAGTGTTGGTAGGTTCTGAGGACTGGAGTTGGAGACCTCTGCTATAGGATATGTGCCACTATCAGGGGTATGTGGTGTCCCGGCCTCTGTGTGTTTTCTCCCTCAGGACACTCAAGTGTCTCCGCACAAGACATTACCATAAACACAGCTCACGTGACATGGTTTGAAGGACAGGCGCAGAGGACGGGGATTCCTATACACATTCATACACTGTGCTCGTACTCAACACAGTGCCATGGATGCACCGTATACACGCTGGTGATCCTGATCGTGAGCACGGCCCATAGGGGTGTAACTACTATAGGTGCAGGGTTTACAATCACACCCGGGCCCTGAAGCCCCAAAAGTCTCTGGCCTATAGAAAAAAATTGGCAGTGTCTGGGAGGAGCTTTCTCATCGGGGCCCATGAGCTTCACATTACACCACTGTCCATAGACGTCCATTAGATGATCTGCAGGTAAAAAAAAGTGTGTAATTGTGGCGCCCCCCATGGTTAGGCATCATAGTGGGGTATTGCACTTTTTCCCCAACTGCAAGTGGATACTAGGCTGGTGGGTGGGACCCATTTCTGCACTCCCACCCTAGACTAGTGGTGGGAGGTTACCCGGGAGGGAACTAGCACTTCTTGGGAGAGCGTACAGGAGCAGGAGTAGGAGGTTGGAGAGGAATCGAGGAGGAGTGTGGAGCGAAGCGGAAGGTCTGAAACCGCGGCGAGGAATCTGACAGGCAATTTATAGTCCCGTCACCATTGCCGTGAAATTGGCTCGAAATTGCGGCGTGCAATTGGGGAATCCGGCGGCAACCAAAAAAGTTGCGCCTGGTTCCGATTTCACTGCACTGCTCCAAAACCAGAGGCAACCATGAAAGGGAAATTCCCTGCTTTCAGCATGTGAAGGGGCGATAGGGATGGAATCAGCGTCGCCTACTGATTTCCCGTAGGCATGCCACAGTGTGCTGGACACCACGCCCCGTGAGCGATGATTGGTGGTGGGTACTGTGTTTCCATTGGCTGTCCCTTCACAGGGCGCCATATTTGAACAGCTGTCCATTCACACTACACAATGGCAATGGCGTCATGTAATAGCCAGCCTTCCTGTGCAGGCTGACCAATCATAACACTATTGCGTTGTCTAATCAGCGTGTTTGGGGCGCGGAATACCCCAGTCTGTCACGCCTATGTTCTTGCGGCGCGAACCATGTACGCCCACATTCCTTTGGGGATTGCGGCGTGTGAAGCGGCGACGGGAGTCTACCGGATGTTTCCCGCAGTTTGAGTGGCAACTTCCGGGGAGACACGTCACCTTAGGTTAAGGGCGAAATTGCGGCGTCTATAAGCGCCTTCGGCGTTCAGAGGTGACCATGAAAAACGTGCATGCGCACTTAAGGATGCCTCCGATCGCCGCCAAATGTTGCGGCGTGTAAAGGTACCCTAACAGGACAGCTCCAGGCTGACCCTGAGGGAAGATGAAAGGGGATCCCGAGAGGATGCCTGACTCGTGATTCTGGGCCTGAGAGAGAAATAGGGAACCTCAGCGTGGAGTGACCATACTCCAGGGAATTCCCCAGTCCACCACGGGAATGCCAGACCCGAGGAAACGGCCAGAGTCTACCTCTGAAGTCGTCAATCGGCTGCTGCGGTCTGTTCACCGGCTGCGGCACCCTGCCACACAGGAGCGGTCTGCCTGCTTCTTCACCACGAGGGAGGGGAGCCCCAAGACTACCTTCAAGGAGTAATTGGGTATAGACTCATCCTAGGCGGGGAAGAAAGGACAAGGGTTCGTCAACTAAGGGGGCCGTCACACGGTGAGATATCTTGCACGATATCGTTTAAGCGATCTCCTTTTTGATCGCTTAAGCGATATCGGGCAAGATATCGTTGCATGTAATCAAGCGATTCACGATGGTAAATCGCTTGATCGTGACATCGCTGATCTGAGGTTCGGTTCTCAGATCTAGCGATGAACGATGCAACGATCTGCATCATCGTGGTGTATGACACCACGATGATCCATCTCCCAGCGACCGCGCCTATGCTGGGAGATGGTAACTATGGTACACGTCGGGTAACTAAGCGACGCGCTGCGCCTAGTTACCCGATGTGTACCATAGTAACGAGCGAGATCGGGGCTCCGCATCGCTGGTGAGTCTGTCTGTGTGACATCTCACCAGCGATGTGAGCGATATTGTAAGCGATTGCGCGTGCACGTGATCGCTTACAATATCGCTAAAGATGTCGCAGCGTGTGACGGCCCCCTAAGGCATACCATGGGTATCACCATACCACCTGGCATCCACCCGTAGAGCTACCTGTTTCTTTAACATCTTGCTGAACTGTGGACATTGTATTCTGCTGATGACTGTTTACAGTTAAGTACCCAGGAGAAAGTGACTTTGCCTCCATGTCTTTGTGCTGCAGAATTCAACCTGTTTACTTACAGGAACACTGCCCGGAGGTCCAGCTCCACCTGTAGGGAGCTTTGCCATCCTTGCCGCAATACCATCGCCCTCCGGAGGACTGTGGTGACCCATCACCAGGTACTACAGGTGGCGTCATGTGACAATAACCCTTATCCCATGTACATAACCCCTCTATTGAAGTGTCATCCCCGTGAAACCCCCTCTGAGCCCGATACCCGAGTACCCCCGGGCCTGGGGCTCCACATAATCCCCACCTGAGAATATCAATACAGTTGTCAAAGCCAAACACCAGAAGCTTCAAAAACTAAGCAACTTTATTTAGAGAGTAAAACAGACAAAACCTGCAGGAAATCGCGAAAAAGCGCAAGTGATTATCAGTGCAGAAACTCTACAACAAAAACGCATTAAACACTGCTGGACTGAGGGTGGACATGCGGCACGTGTAACTTCCACCCAAGACACCTCCGCCCTGCACGGACCGGATGTCACTGCCGGTCACTGAGTGCTCCGGAACTAATGTGCGGCGTTCGTGTTTCTACCCGGAAGAGTTTATGCGCTGCTCCGATATTGACGTCATACCGGCGGCGGCAGTTGGGGGCGTGGACAGAGGAAGGGAGGGAGGAGTCTGTGGAGACATCTGTGCGACAATAACACTCGTGTGTCCACCGACGGGTCGGAGCCATGAGCACAAAGCACGTGACGTGCAGGTGAGAGGAGGTGGGGGGGCTGCACACACCGAGCACTACAGGGGCTCTGCAGGGAGAACTGCACACACCGAGCACTACAGGGGCTCTGCAGGGAGAACTGCACACACCGAGCACTACAGGGGCTCTGCAGGGAGAACTGCACACACCGAGCACTACAGGGGCTCTGCAGGGAGAACTGCACACACCGAGCACTACAGGGGCTCTGCAGGGAGAACTGCACACACCGAGCACTACAGGGGCTCTGCAGGGAGAACTGCTCACAACCGAGCACTACAGGCTCTGCAGGGAGGAACTGCACACACGAGCACCACAGGCTCTGCAGGAGACTGCACACACGAGCATACAGGGCTCTGCGGAGAACTGCACACCCGACACTACAGTGGCCTGCAGGAGAACTGCCACCACCCGAGCACTACAGGGCTCTGCAGGAGAACTGCACCCCGAGCACTACAGGCTCCTCAGAGACTGCTGACAACCTTATACTGAGCTTGAGGAATTAGTGGAGGACGCGCACAAAGATGGGGGCCCGCAACTCTGCAGGACACCTTCCCCTCGCCCTCTATAGTGATTCCTGTCACATTTCCTGTGACTATAGCTTTCCCCTGACCTCTCTGTGACTCTAGCTGCCCCTGACCTTCTGTGACTCTACTGCCCTGACGCACTACAGACTTCTCACATGTAGACTTATGGCTCCTATACATTACTGGAGGATCCACAGAGTGATGATACTTTATGAACTTGTGTCTATATGTTACGTTTCACACTGCATGTTTTTGATCGTTATTTAATGCTTGTGTTTTTAGTGTGTGTGTTGATATTATGTATGTATGTTATATATCATATACACTAGATGGTGGCCCGATTCTAACGCATCGGGTATTCTAGAGTATGTATGTAGTTGACATGCTGTGACTGACAGAACTTGTTCATCAACGTGAGTGAACTACATATTATATATAATTATATATTAATAATCAGTATCAGCTATGGTATATGGTGGTACATTACAGTACATGTATAGCAGCACTATAGTATATGGTGGTACATTACAGTACATGTATAGCAGCACTATAGTATATGTGGTACATTACAGTACATGTATAGCAGCACTATAGTATATGGCAGTACATTACAGCGCATGTATAGCAGCGCTATGGTATATGGCGTTACATTACATGTATAGCAGCACTATGGTATATGGCGGTACATTACAGTACATGTATAGCAGCACTATAGTATATGGTGGTACATTACATTACATGTATAGCAGCACTATAGTATATGGTGGTACATTACATTACATGTATAGCAGCACTATAGTATATGGTGGTACATTACATTACATGTATAGCAGCACTATAGTATATGGTGGTACATTACAGACACATGTATAGCAGCACTATAGTATATGGCGGTACATTACAGTACATGTATAGCAGCGCTATGGTATATGGCGGTACATTACAGTACATGTATAGCAGCCGGACGGTGGCTGGGGGGAAGCAGGATGGAGCCGGCGGGCAGAGTGGTGGGAGTGTGGGCAGGATGGAGCCAGGGCGATGGGGGGAGCGAGGAGGTGACGAGAGAGCAGGACTGGATGGCGGGCGGCGGGGGGCAGGATGGTGGCAGGGCAGGATGGAGCGTGGGGGGCAGGATGGTGCCGGGAGGGGGGGCAGGGTGGTGCCAGCGGGGGGGTGGGGGGGGGGGGGGGGGGGGGTTGGGGGAGGGCAGGATGGTGCCGTTGGGGGACAGGACCTGTCGTTGCCTGGGAAACCGATCAGCTGATAGGTTTCCCAGGCAACAACAGGTCCTCAAGTCCTTTAGGACCTAGAAGACGGACGTGGAGCGAGCACGCGGACGGATGAGTATCCTCATTGAGGATTTTTTTATTTTTATTATCAACGTGGAGGAGCGGGGACACCGGGGAGGAGGTGTCCCCGCTTCGGGGAGAAAGAGCGGGGACACCGGGAGGAAGAGAGGGGGTGCCGCGGGAAGCGGGGGCAGGAGGAGCGGGTGGGGCTGTGAGGTGTATCGCGGCGCGCCGGGCTGCAAATATGCGCAAAATTCGAACTTTGAATTCTCGTGCCTATTTGCATAGACTGCGCTCATTGGGCCCGCCGAGCTGCGCTCATTGGCGCCTGACATTGAGCGGCATCTGTCTGCCGCGCAATTTCTGTGACCGACAGACACCTAAGGGGCCTTTCCCTTTGCGTTTTTTTACTGATTTGGAAGATCAGGAAAAAAACCCGATTCTACTGTATTTTGCACATTCACTTTAATTTGTCAGGTAGAATTTGTTGCTTCATGTTTTCTCCTGAAATCATTAAAGAGAATGGGCAAAAAAAATGAATCCTGTAAGAACAGTTTTCTGATTCCAATCAGAAAACGAAATGTAAGGCCTTAGACAATTATATAGTAATTTATTATATAAGTTTTCAACTTCACCAAAAACAGATCAGTCCCTCCGTCTGCCAGCAAACTGAGTGGGATTATCAATCTGCAGTGCAGACGTGACCATTTGTTTTTAGTGGTGCAGAAAGCGCATCCAGAAGATGGTGAGCATCAATTAATGCTCAGTTTTTCCACACCACAAACACTTTAATTTCTTACCCTCCGCCGATCCCATTGTGAGCCCAGGTGATGTCTTCATTCCCGGGCATCAGCAGGACCTGTGGGTACAGTATTGAAGGACCTGCCCATGTGACTCAGCCTGAGAATCACATGGTGCCAGGTCCTGTAAGTACTAGTACTACTCACAGGTCCTGAATGTGCCCGGAAGGAAGACATCGCCGTGGCTCACTGTGGGATCACCGGGGAGGGTAATAAGGTGTGTGTGCCTGCCTGCCTGTGTGTGTGTGTCTGCCTGCCTGTGTGTCCCATGAAAATGGAACAAAAAATATACACAAATGGAAGATGTGTTTGTCATGCTTTTTTGCAAAAAGAGGATCTATTTTTGGTGCAGAAAGTGCCCATAAAACTATGTGTCACACATGGACAGATAGTTCACACTGATGACCCCTGAGCCTGTAGGACAGCTTGAATTTCTTTGGAAGTGATTGGGGCGGCTCATCCACCATCTGGATTATTCTGCGTTGTAACCATTCATTAATTTTCCTCTGCTCGTCTACGTCCAGGGAGATTAGCTACAGTGCCATGGGTTGTAAACATCTGATTATGCTGTGCACCATGGACAAATTATGTCTGTCAGTTCTCCGTTCTTCTATCTGCACCTTACACACCACCAACATTCCATTACTTACACTCACCGGCGATCCCACAGTGAGACCCGGCAAAATCTTCCTCCTCGCCATTGGCAGAACCTGTAGGTATGTAAGTACCGTACCTAACTACCCACAGGTCCTGCTGGTGTTCAGAAGAAAGACATCACTGGAGCTCACCGTGGGATCGCAAGGAGGGAAATAAAGCGTGTACTGCCTCTGTCTGTGTGTGTTTGTCTCCCGAGGAAGGAGAAAAATAGCAGCACAAACAGATGAAGTGTTTGTGATGCTTTTTTGCAAAAAGAGGATCCGTTTTTGGTGCAGAAATTGCACCAAAGACTGCTGAGTAAAAAACAGCACGAACTCTGTGTGAATAAGGCCTTATAAGGACATGCCAGCAGTGTTGGTAGGTGCAGTGGTGTTGAGCCGCCCACCCATGGCTGCATTCTCAGGACAGACGCTCTCAGCCCACCACTTCTCAGCACTTAGTATGGAGCCAGGGCTGAGCCCCCACCCATGGCTGCATTGTCAGGGCAGACGCTCTCAGCCCACCACTTCTCAGCACTTAGTATGGAGCCAGGGCTGAGCCCCCACCCATGGCTGCATTGTCAGGGCAGACGCTCTCAGCCCACCACTTCTCAGCACTTAGTATGGAGCCAGGGCTGAGCCCCCACCCATGGCTGCATTGTCAGGGCAGACGCTCTCAGCCCACCACTTCTCAGCACTTAGTATGGAGCCAGGGCTGGGCCCCCACCCATGGCTGCATTGTCAGGGCAGACGCTCTCAGCCCACCATTCTCAGCACTTAGTATGGAGCCAGGGCAGGGCCTCCACCCATGGCTGCATTCTCAGGGCAGATGCTCTCAGCTCACCTCTGCTCAGCACTTAGTATAGAGCCAGGGCTGGGCCCCACCCATGGCTGCATTGTCAGGGCAGACGCTCTCAGCCCACCACTTCTCAGCACTTAGTATGGAGCCAGGGCAGGGCCTCCACCCATGGCTGCATTCTCAGGGCAGATGCTCTCAGCTCACCTCTGCTCAGCACTTAGTATAGAGCCAGGGCTGAGCCCCCACCCATGGCTGCACGCTCGGGCAGACACTGTCAGCCCACCTCTGCTCAGCACTTAGTATGGAGCCAGTGCTCTGTCTGGGAGAAGAGCGATGCTCAGAGCTTCGACCTCTCAGCTGTCCTCATTATTGGGGGAACCACCATGACCCGAAGCTTCTGCTTCTTTAGCTTTGTGATCAGTGGGGGGTCTCTGCATCTGAACCCCACTGAGCAAAACTTGTCATGTCACAAGATTTCTAAAAGTGCAGGATTTTTTTTAGTCAGTCTCTGGTTGGTTTTCAGCCTTTCTGGACTATTCTGCTTCCCGTATCGGCGCCTTAATAAATGATGTCCTCATTCCAACCTCCGCCCAACCTGGGCCTAATGCAAACATTATGTCCAAACCAACAACATACACACCAGGATCATACATATGACCTCAGATCCATGCTGGAGCTGAACCATCTGTTCTCATCAGACATGGATGGCCATTGTTGATGCAGTAAATTCCCGGTGCCTGTACCCTGGGTGACATGAGTTCAGTGCCGGCTGCACTATTCTAGCTGTGTATGTTTGGATACCTTTTTGAAGCCGGCCAGGGAATATGAGTCTCAAATGACTAATCCAAGAGGCAGGTGCCTGACTACTTCTCTCTGTCCCACTACATGTTATGATCAGGTCTCCCCTTGTGTTTGGTTAGTCAGACCTGTCCGTCATGGAGAGAGGGGCGGGGAGAAGCCACCGGTGACCTGCCTCTTGATATGTGGACACCCCTCGGCTTTTCGGAGGACGTTCTCTCTAATACTACAGCGTTTCAGGGTAAAATCTACACAGCTGCAATATTGTGTGTCTGATTCCTGCTGCCTGAGGTTCATGGAGCTTCTGTCAAGTTTTCTTACCGTAACTACCCATGAAATAAAAGTGCAGGGGGCACATACCAAGTGCCCTTTCCCCCCAGGCCTCCTGCACTATGGTGGGCTCCCGAGTCTGGCATTATGTATATTGTATGGCCAGATGCTGAGCCTGCTGATGGCGCACTTCCTCCAGTCCATGTGTGGTGATGGCTGGAGGTGTCTGATCACACAGACCGCCTCTATCTTTAGTTTCTGAGTTGAGATTTGACCCTTTGTTTTCTGCTGTTGCTCCTGTAAATCTTCTTTCTGTGATTTCAGATACTTCATACACGGGGTTTGTCGGGAAGGAAACCGCTGCTTGTTCTCACATGACTTGGCCAACAGCAAACCTTCTTCTATCTGCCGATTCTACCAAAAAGGACAATGCGCCTATGGATCCCGCTGCAGGTATTACTGACTTATTTATGTGATGCATTGAGGTAAAGAACAAATTCTGGGCTTGCAGTTCTGGGGATATTAGGGATTTACCAAAATATCCTCTCAACTGACGTTCTTGTCACAATGACTCTTTGTAGATATGACTTACAGCATTCGGTGACAGCGAATAAACCTGCAGCCTGTCCTGCCTTCTGTATGTACATCACATATGTATATTGTTTGTGTTTTACAGATATGATCATGTAAAGCCGACCGCCTCCCCTGTGGTTTATTACACTCAAGATGTCCCAGCAGCTCCGCTCGAGCCGCCCCCCCCTCCATCATCATCGTCTGCTGTGGAAGCCCCTCCAGTTGTCGACAGAAGTGTCCCTCAAAGGCGCGAGAAGAAGTCCATCGTCCTCAGAGATCGGGGTATGTGCTGCATTTATCTTTCCTGAATTGTACCTGTGTGTGGCTTATTTACTGAGCAGCAAAGTGGTACTATATTGAGGAACATACGACTTGATTAATTTTTATGTGAATTTTTGTTGGAAGGTGTGGAGAGGTGTTTTTTTATGATGTGGCAATGCCAACTATAATATAAACAACTTTTTATCTAAATTATCCCACTAGGGGATGTGACTCTGAGCTTCAGAGGAGCACCAAGATGGTGTCAACAATGGCCTCTTGTAGATAAGTTACCCACTAGCATCGAGTGAGGGAGGGAAGTGCACTTGAGCAAATTATTTAAAATCATGAAAAAGATCAAAGACGAGAGCATCTAAATGATTTAGAGCAGCAATCAGAGCTCCATTCATTGCTGAGTGCGAGTATTGCCTGTATAAGAAAGGCAGCACCCTCCCTGTTTGTCACTAGGTCATGTATGTTGTATGTCAGATAGAGATTAAAGGGGTTCTTCAGCCCTGAAATAGAAAAAAAAAACACCTAAATGATGTAAAATAAATATGGCTGCACTGTACGCAGTTTACATCCTGGCATATATGAGGTTGGAATTGGGAGATCTGCACCCAGTCGTTACATCGTGGCCTGTGGATGCATAAGACCGGCCTGATTTGCAGCAATTTTTTTCCTTCAGCTTACGGTAATCTGTATATCTTTTGTAATCAGATCTATGTGGACAGACGGAAGAAAAAACCACAGTCAATCCCATCTCCCATCCGCACTCTTGCAGCGAAGCACAAGGAGCCAATCAGGTCGTGAAGCCACATTCTTACCTGGAAGCCATCTGTACTGGATTAGAAGAAGTAGAAACAGCTGCCCCTATCTTGAAGACCCTCACCAGCTTTGTCCCTATGCAGCTGCTGGGACGTGTCACTTTGGAGAAAGCTGTGTGTACATCCATGGAGACATGTGTGAGATTTGCAACCTACAAGTACTTCATCCGTATGACCAGGAACAGAGAAAATCCCATGAAAAGGTGCGGGGAAGTTATTGTGAACATTTTATATATAAGAAACACTAAAACATGACAATTTACAGCTCTTCACAAGTTTTCAACCAATCAGGTGGCATAAGAAAATGAGTTTTAACCCCTTCATGACCAAGGATGTATATATACATCCTTGGGTTGTGTCCCTCCTTCTGATGCGAGCTCACGCGTTGAGCTCTTGTAATCCCCTGTTCATGTCAACTGATCTGATTTGTGAAGTTAACAACACCGATCAAATCAGCGATCTGATCGCGCTGTTAACCTTTTGGATTGCGCTGTCAATCACAGACAACGCGATCCAAAGCACTGCAGTTGGGATCACGACCTTCCCTGCTGGCATCAGAGGTCCTGTGATGTGATAATGGGACCTCTGATGGTTACCTTGGCAGCCTGAGGTCCTGTGATGACCTTGGAGGCTGTCTGGAATCGCTTCCTGTGGATGCCCGTCGAGCGCCTGTGTCCACAGGAAGTGATGATTTCTCCTGTGCACAGATGTGCAGCAGCTCATCTGTACACAGGAGAAGTGATTGGACCGTGCAGTGCTGAAGTCCCCTAGGGGAAAATGTAAAATTAATAAAAAATAAGAAAATTTTAAATATGAAAAATCAAAACAAAAGTTCAAATCACTCCCCTTTTACCCCATTGAAAATAAAACTAATTAAAAAGTACACATTTGATATCGCCGCTTTCAGACATGTCCAATCTATCAAAATCTAAAATTAATTAATCAGATCTGTAAACTGTGGAATACAAAAAAAAAAAGTACAAACGCCAAAATAATGTTTTTTTTTTTTTTGGTGGCCGCGACATTGCAATATAATGCAATAACAGGCGATCAAAACTGCGGATCCCCCCCAAAAATGGTATCATTAGAAATGTCAGCTCAGGACATAAAAAATAAGCATCACACAGCCCCAGACCCCGAAAAATGAGAACTCTATGGGTTGCGGAAAATGGTGCTAAAAGCTCAATTCTTTTTCTTCAAGGAATTCAGAATTTTTTTTTCACCACTTAGGTAACAGGAAAAGTATACATGTTTGGTATCTAAGAACTCGTACAAACCCGAGGCATCATACTGACCTGTCAGTTTTACCATATAGTGAACACTGGTGAATAAAAACACCAAAAATCAAACTTGTGATTGCTCTTTTTTTTTTTTTTTTTTTTTTTTTTTTGCAGTTACCCCAAACTTATAATTTTTTTTACTTATTTTCCAGTACACTATATTTTGCAAAAAAGGGCTTCACACAAAAGCACTCCTCGTCCCGCCAAAAACATGCCCTCATATATCTATATTGACGGAAAAATAAAGAAGTTATGGCTCTTAGAAGAAGGGGAGGGAAAAACGGAAGCTCGCCCAGGGGTGAAGGGGTTAACAGTTTAGGGAGAGGATCCAGATCTATTCCATATTTGATAGCGCTGCCTCTAGTTTTAACGTGTATATTTATTTATAAATTGGTAATAAGTCTGTTCTGCCTGGCCAGGATCCTGCACCATCATTTTGGTAGATATTTGACATGGTGTGAGCAGGACCTGACCTCACAGTTTTGTGGACATCTGATGTATGTAAAGTGCTGTGGAATTGATAGCACTGTATAACTGAATAAGTATTCTATTATGTGCTCCACACATAGAGATCACTAGGCTCCATGCTGGACACCAGTGTTGGTACAGTTATTAGTATTCTATCCAGAGATCACCTTTAATGTATTATCTCTAGGACTGGTGTTTACTCACCTTATTTCTTCCTCCCTCAGTTGTGCATGGCGACATTTGAACACGAGATGGAAAAGGCTTTTGCTTTCCAGGCCAGTCAAGACAAAGTGTGCAGTATCTGCATGGAGGTGGTGTACGATAAGCCTTCCCCCTCGGAGCGGAGATTCGGAATCCTGTCCAACTGCTGTCACACATATTGTCTCTCCTGCATCAGACAGTGGCGATGTGTGAAACAGTTTGAGAATCCGGTTATAAAGTAAGTGTAACCGATAAACCACACGCAGACATTAGATCATCGGCACGGCCCCCTCTGAATCCAGACGTCATGTGCGGGGAAGTGGGCAGCTGCACCAGAGATGACAAACTGACCTCAGTCTGGTCAGGCATGAGGCAAAATGGGCAACTAGTATGGTTCTGTTTATTTAATTGAGATGTATGGCCTGATCAGGATGTGAAAACACTTTAGAGGTCACCCCGACTGCGGCATATTATGAAGGTTGTGAATCTAAATGTTATTTAACTTCCTGCAATCAAAGAAAATTAGGATGTGTGTCTGTCGTCATCACTTCTAACATTAACCCTGTGTTTATTATGTAATGCTCCTTGTTTCCTCATCAGGTCGTGTCCAGAATGTCGAGTTATATCAGAGTTTGTGATCCCGAGCGTATACTGGGTAGAAGATCAGAGCAAGAAGGATGAACTTATTGAGGCTTTTAAGCAAGGAATGGGGTAAGTGACTCTCCGGTTACAGTCTCCCACCTGTTCTGAGAGAGGACCTGGAGAGCTGGATGGTACAGGAGCCACTGAGAGCCACAGCTAGGAGAGTGAGACATAGTAAAGGACCTCCTAAGAAGTGCTGCAGCAACCGGACCACCCAGAGCCCAGTGCTATTCTGCATCTGAGTGGGCAGCAGACTACAGCTGAATGTAGACTTATAAATAACTACTATGTTTAGTTTTCTTTAACTTCTTCCGGACCACCAATTTTTTTTTTTTTTTTAACCGAGTGATTTTTTTATTGAGTTGTTCAGAAATCGAAGAGAACAATACAAAGGACAGTATCATATAAACATTCTAAATCTCCCCGTACAATCGTAATAATTCTCTATCCCAACACCCTTCTCCTCTCCCCACTATCCCACCCCCACCCATATATGAAAACATGCTGCAATCAGAAAGTGTACCAAAACATCATGAAACCCAAATTTACAAATGGAACATCTTATTAAAAATTATCAGACACCTTATCCATATATCTGGAGACGTTGCACAGCAATTGACCTGTCACTCAAAAGATCCGCGGATGCCAATCCCGGGCAGTCTAACCATCCTCCCCACACCTTTTCAAACTGTTGCTGTAGACCTCTTTTAGTGTATATATTTTTTTCCATAAGGACTGTAAAATTAATTTTGTTAATCATTCTCGTCTGCCTAGGGGGTTTATCATCCAGCCAGTGCACAGCGATAAGTTTTCTGGCAGCATACAACAATCTGGCAATTGGCAACCTCCCCACTCATCTATAGTAATGTCATCCATACATCCCAACACACAAGTCAACGGGTTACGCAAATTAGCTATTCCCATCACCTCTTGGATTCTTCAAAAGGTTTAACCACACCACCAACCAGCAGCTGAGACACAAACCAAATGCCCACTCATCTCCATTGACCAAATCCCTCTCAATCTCAGCAACTCCACCAGTCTAGGATCAAACCATAGCGGTGTAAATCATGTGAACCCTGTTAAACCCCTCCATTCTTTGTTTTTGCCAGATTTTATCCATCATGGCCACCGTGGGAAATCTTTGGGGACTCAAACAAAATCTAATAGCCTCAAGACTAGCTAATGAAGGTCCTTTCCCCATCATACATTCAAGGAGCTCCCCCGTTCCTGTATATTGCTCTGGTTCTCCTCATCCCACCATGTGTTGGCACTGCAGTAGTGACGTTTTAAAACCTCGCTGTATAATAGACCAGCTGTGGGTGCCGGGACCTAGCTGTCAGACTTGGCCTATAAAGTGTGCAGATATTTTATTACAATCACCTGGCCCCAGCTGTATAGACCGCACTGATCAAGCCCTGTGTATACAGTATAGGACACACTGACAGTGCTTCCTCCTCTTCACCCAGTGGTCATGTGATCACTGAATGTGAGAAGTCACCGTTCCAGCTCTAAGTAGTCAGGAGCCTGAATATTCCCTTCCAGGAGAAGTCGAAGAAATCTGAGAATAAATATTGAAATGTGACTTTATGTGGGAAAAAATGTGTAAAATAAATAAAGACAAAATGTAAAAAAGACAATAAATACACTTTTTAAAACTGGCACTTCCGATCCAAATCTGTTAAAGTCCTACCACCCTCAAAAAAATGTAATAAAAATTTTATTATTGATAAAAAGAAAAAAATAATAATTGTTACAGAAAGGGGAGCATATTTTAGAATGTATTTCAGAGACCTTTTTGTGGTAATTAAAATAAATAAAAACTTAAATATTTGGACTAGAAAAAAAATCTTCACCACCCTTTAAACCGTAATCGTAGAAAAATCCAAAAATGTGCCTGATCAGGGTGAGGGTAATTCACCTGTTCTTGAATTGTTAAATATATATCTTTGTAAACCAATCAAAGCAATAAGTGATAAATACTGAGTTATTCTAGTACAGATGAATGGGACTGAGCTCGTGAAATGAAGCGAGATGGACATTAGGATAGGGAGAGAAGACCCAACATGAAGTGTAGTTGGAGGCTCTATGGTGGCTGGACAGACTTCATCCAGCACAGAATGTGTAACCTCCATCCCTGGAGACAGCTGGGTTGTGTCCACGTCTTTACAAGTGTCCGCTTTATATTGTCAGCTCTATGGCCGTAGTCAGAAGTCTGTGGGGAAACGTTTTGCATCAAGAACTAAATATTCATATTTTTCTGTTTTAGTAAAAAGGCCTGCAAGTATTTTGATCAGGGACGAGGCACCTGCCCGTTCGGGGGTAAGTGCATGTACTTGCACGCTTACCCAGACGGAACCAGAGCCGACCCGGAGAAGCCAAGGAAACAGCTTGGATCAGAAGGCACCGTGAGGGTGAGTGTGTTCATACCAAATCACTGCACCACTGTTATGCAGATTGTGATCACATTCATCTCCCGTACACATTAGACTTCTGTCAGCCCAATGATTATGTCGCTCGCTCTCCTGACTCCTCAATAATCATCTGGTTGACCGTCCCTGCGTCACCTCTGAGCTGCTGACACTCCTCCGGGGGCAGTTTATCTCCCAACATCATGTGTCGGTGGAGAGTCTCCCATCCACATTAGTCTGGTGGGTGATCCAATATTGTTGTGTTTATGGAGCCTTAATAGTCAACCCTTCATCTATTGTGGAGGAAATAATAATAATTTCCGTCCCCCACCAAACTAACGCATGTCTGTTTTTGTTCACAGTTCTTTAATGCGGTTCGGCTCTGGGACTTTATAGAAGATCGAGAAAATCGAAGCGTCCCCAGTACGGACGATGAAGTGTCTGAACTTGGGGACTTGTTCATGCATCTGTCAGGGGCCGACCAGCCAGACGCAGCATCTTCTAACTAAACAATGTATTTGTTAGAAAGTAGAGAATAGACTTTGTGGGACTAGTGTGATTATGGCAGAACCAAGTGTCCTTTTCAAAAGAAAATAAATGTGAGCCGCTCCATGATATTGTGCTGATTCTGGGAGGCCCTGTGAGAACTTGTCATCGTGCTCTTTCTTCATGTATTAAATGGAATTAATGTCATAGAATCTGCCATGAGTGAAGGTGCTCATAAAGTGGTATTTGTTCTCAGGTTGTGCTGGTGTCCACAGATTCTTCCATTTACCATCTAGGGATTGCACGAGTTATAGGCATTAGATTGTGGTAGGCTGATGTCTACGGCTTCCCCATACATGGGTGTGTTCTCCACCAAATGCTCTGTGTTCTTAGAGGTGCTGTCATCGGTCATCAGCTTATCTCCTGGAAAACTAATGCTGGGTCGTTCTCTTCCCTGACATCTGTGGTGAAGCCTCTGTACACATTAGACTCTGGGTCTTGACTTGAGATAGGAGGTGGCTTCACTGAGGCTTTTCGTAACACAAGTGATTTTTTTTCGAGCTGCAGCCGCCGTCCACATCATATCCAGTCTTCAGGACCAGTGCTGTCACTTGGTGGCTACATCCAGTAGCCTCACTGATGGTCACAGATTAACCTAAGGGTGCGTTCACATTGCGTTGTAGCGCCCGTTCAGTGGTCCGATCAGGGCTTATGTCTGGACCCCCTGCTAAACCGGATTCAGACATATTCGCTGATGGGGCCATTGCCTTTAAAGGTGCAGACCGAGTGAACGTGTGATCTGTTGTGCACCATTTTTGGGGATATACATTTACTGCAGGTGCAGATTACCCAGATGCAGTCTTCTGTGACAGAGCACACATTGACTTCGACTGCACCATTAAAGTCAATAGCCTGTCAGTGCATACTTCCGAATCTCGTTTTGCAGGGGGAAGTCAGATGTAAGCCCCAATGGGACCACTTAGGGTATGTACACATCTGACGTTTCTGCATCATTGCAGACCGTCAGAAAACCTGAGCAGTGTCCTCGTTTTGTTAGCGATTTCCTAGCGTTTATACAGCGTTTTCTCAGCGATTTTCTTGGCAACTGGTTTTTGTGCTAGACACGCTGGAAAAACGCTAAAAAGAAGTCACATGCTCTATCTTGACAACCGGTGGAAAACCGGTGAAAAAAGTGGAAAGGAGAAAAAAAAAGTTGTAATGTGCACAGCGTTTTCTGAATCCATTGACTAGCGTGTTAATCCAACGGTGGTTAGGATTAACATAAAATTAACATAAAACTCAGCGGAAAACGCTAAAAAACAGCTAACAAAACTCCCAGTGTGCACATAGCCTAAATGTGTGCTGCAATGCAATATGAAAATACCCTTAGGCCATATTTATACGTGGTGAAAAATGTCCTCCATGGATGTGGTCTCAAATCCAGAACAAATCTGTAGACAGCATTTGTGTGTCCCTTGTGTGTTTCATCCTACTAATTACTACGCATTCAATAGGATGAAATCTGTAATTACAATCTGCACAAGAAGAAGCTCACTGCAGATTAATAATCCGCTTACTGCTTTAATTTTTTACCATAACGTGTTTGGGAATTTTAAAGACTCCTTGTAATGTTCTGTAAATTACTGCAGATTTGCAGTGAGGAATCTGTGCCGTCTGAACGTGATTTTAGGCCTCTTTCACATCAGCGGTTTTTGCTGATTGCAGCAGATTTACTGCATATGCCGCCTAACGGTCGCACTTGCAGCAAGTCCCATCCATTGTCTATGGTGTTTGCGGCAGGTGAGGTATTGCCGCGATCCGGCAGTTGCGGCTGTTCAAAGAAAACGCCAACCTCAGTTTTTTTTCTTGGCCGCAAGTGCCGGATCGTGGCAATACCGCACCTGCCGCAAACACCATAGACAATGGATGGGTCTTGCCGCAAGTTCGACCGTTAGGCGGCAGATGCGGTAAATCTGCCGCAATCAGCGAAAAACGCTGATGTGAAAGAGGCCTTAGGCCAATTTCTCATCATATTATGCAATGGTTTGGCTTGGTGATGGGTTTTATACTTGAACGAAGTCGGTTTGTGAAAAGAAATCTGCCTACAAAACCCTTATATGAGACTGTCCTTTACCGAAATCCAAGTGGAACAGACAAAACTAAACAAAAGTATACTTAAAAATGTTGTACTTCTTCTGTGTTCAAACCAATCCTAGTATTTCACTTAAATACACAAACTATTGACCAAAATACTTGTGTGAAAGCTTCAAAAATGTCTGTGTGGTCGGCGGCCAACAACCTTTATTCTGACTGTTATGTGACGTCCGATTATATCCGCCCAATTCTATTCCTGAAACAGATCTATGTGCCAGAGATACCGTTAGGATTAATTATAATAGTACTTATAATTGAAAAATACGGTACATACATATGTAAGACACAACCCCAAATTTAGTGAAGGAAAAGAGAAAAAAGTAATTTTTAATGTTAAATGGGGTCTACTTATAATGCCAGTGTCCACCTAACAAATCATATAGGGCATATGTCCCTCATAGCACCCTCATCCTGGGATATATCCCCCCCCCCCTAAAATTTATCCCCCTTAATCTGGATATGGCCCTCTTATATTGTATATAGCCCCCTTGTGCTGGCACACGTTTCCCATGGCTGGCTATGGCCCCCATACCCATATAAAATAAAAAACACTACTTACCTTTTCAGCGCTGTCCTCCTGGTGTCTTCCTGCTTCCCGCTGCGCTCCTCCACTTCCTGGTTCTCGGTGCCGGTCATGTGATCGGCACAGCAGAGTGACATCATCTCTGCGTGCTCGATCACAGCTGCAAGCAGGGAGACACCGGGAGACCAGTGCTGGACTTCTTTCTTAAGGAAAGTTATTTATTTTACTATGCGCAGCAGCATGGGGGCCATGTCGAACACAGAGGAGGAGGGGAAAGGGGGGGTGTGCAGGCACATATAATATGCGCTGCTCCCCAGTCCATCATCAGTGCATATTATGAGCAGGACACCATCCCCTCCCCTGTACCCTACAGACTCTCTGTGGTCAGGGGAGCACTGGGGAAGACATGACTACAGGACAACTGCTGCTTACCGATGGCAAATGTCTTCAGGGCAGCCTTATAGCCCAAGGCCTACTCCCAGAGCCTCATCAAGTTTCCCTGCCTCCTGCAGCTGGTCCAGGACAGACCACTAATCACAGCGGCGAGTCCACACTTGCCCCACTGGGTCCCGCCTGTCGGGACCTGGAAGCGCTGCACTCCCCACCGGAGGAGCGTGTGCGGGACGTCCCGCCCAACTGTGTCACTTCTGGTCCCGCGGGCAGCGTGCATCACAGGAGGTGGCGGCCAGGGAGCCACCAGCCCGCTTCACCCCAGGAGGGGATCTGGAGGGCCAGAGCCTGGTCCCAGCCACACCAGCAACACACCACCAGGGTGAACTGAAGAGATGGCTGGAGGAGGAGCAGGGGTCTGACCAACGCCGCCCGGCAGGCAAAAATCCACAAAAAAAGGTATGCTAGAGCTTGCCGCCCACCACAGCATAGGAGAGGAAAAAACCTCTCTCCATGCCCCATGGGTCAGGAAAGATACGTAGGTCCTAGTGCTCCTGTCCCAATTAGGGTGTGTGTGGAGAGGCAACCTCCTATGCTGTCGTGGAAGGTTCCTAGAGTAAATTAGAATTTCTATCTTTATGTTTGAAGCCTGAAATGTGGAAAAGGGTTGAAAAGTTCAAGGGGCCAAATACTTTCACAAGGCACTGTATATTGAACCTAAAAAATCTGAACAGCTAGCTGGAGGTTCCAACTTTCAAAATGGAGTCAATTGGCTCTGCAATAAAATTGCTCTTTCCAGTCTGCCACATGGCAGTCCTGGACTTAAAAGACTAGTTATCACATCCCTATATGCATCCAGTCCAAGCAGTTCCTCCGGGTGAAGTTCAGATAGACTCACAGATCAAGCACTTTCAGTAGCACGCCCTTCTGTTTGGCATAGTGATCGCCTCATGAATATTTACCAAAGTGATATCGGAGGTAACAGCCCATCTTTGGGATTAGAAAATTCTGATTGTGCCGTATTTTGACTATTTCCTGATAGTGGGGAAGACTGCTCAGCACTGTACAGACCAGGTCCAACAGATTCTCAAGATGTTAGAAGATCTAGGTTGGCTTATCAACCTGGACAAATCATACTGACTGTCAACATCTCAGATTTTTCTACGGCTTCTGTTGGACTCAGACATACAAGAGTGTCGCCTTCACCAGAAAAAGTGACAAAGATCCAGACTCTAGTGATGAAGGCCACAGAATCACTGACTATGACCTTGAGGCGGGCCATGTCACTCCTAGGGTCTCTCACGGCAAGCATACCTGGAGTACGCTGGCTTCAGGCCAATACCGGACTCTGCAATGGGACATTCTGGAGAATCAGTAAGCCCTATGTCAGAATCTGGAGGGCAAATTGACACTGCAATCAGCTACACTGCTGAAGACTCTCCGCTGGTGGTTGGAACAGTTCAGTACTGTCCAAAGAGTTCCCTGGTGGTCCCCAGCCACAAGGGTGGTCACCACTGATACCAGTCCCTTGGGTGGGGAGCTCACCTAGATCAGCAGATGCTTCAGGGGGATTGGTTAGATTCCCAGGACAGTTGCTCCTACGTGAAGGAATTGGTGGCCATGGAGAAAACAATTGAGCTATTTCTACCAGCATGGCAGGGTCATCATGTCAAGATCCTGTCCGAAAATCGGGTGGCGGTAGCATATATAAACTACCAGGGAGGAAGCTAGTCCAAAACGCTGATGGATTTAGCGAGCCGGATCCTTATTCTAGCAGAGACACACTTAGCCTCCATCTCGGCAGTACACATAAGAGGGAAGGACAAGCACAAAGCAGATTTCCTCAGCCGAGTACACCTCTGTCACGGCAAGCGGGCCTTAAATCAGGCAGTGTTCCTCCAGATAACAGACATTTGGAGGTCCCCACCATAGATTTATTAGTGACCAGATCCATCTGAAAAGTTGGTTGTTTCTGCTCCCTGGATCATCAATATGCAGTGGATTCCCTACTGATCAACTGGGATTTTAGGCTAGTTTATGCCTTTCCCCCACTAATCCTGATCCCAACAATTCTCTGCAAAATACGTGACGACAGGGTAAGGGTTATCTTGATAGCCCCCTTCTGGCTCCAGGAGATGTCATTCTCTGACCCCTGGGTCCTTCCGGATCTTCCAGACCTCCTCTCCCAGGGGCCAGTCCATCACCTGCAGGAAGATAGTAATATGTTTTTTCGGCGTATTCCCTTCCATTGTTGAGGCGTCCTCACTTCTTCTCCTCTTTGTGTTTTGTGTTACATGTGGTGTTCGGGGTTGTGATAGACTAACCATATTCTGGAGGTCTGTTTTTCAGACTCTCTAACCAATTGACAAGGAGAGAGGAACCGCCCCTTTTTATCCTGATGGTTCCCTGTCTTTGGAGGGCGGATTCCGCTCTCATTTGGTGCTGTCATGGACTTCGAGAAAACACATTACTGGTAAGTAATTCCATTTTTTTCTATGGAAGAATATTCAGCATTTATGTGGCTTTTTTTTTCTTACTGAAATCTGGTTTTAGTACCCATGATTTGTAGGGTGTGCGTTTTTCACGTGTTAAATTGATTTAGGTCATGCGATTAAATGGTTCCTCTCAAATGCACACAGTGAGTACGGAAAGTATTCAGACCCCTCTACATTTTTCATTTTTTGTTTCATTGCAGCCATTTGGTAAATTCAAAAAAGTTCATTTTTTCCTCATTAATGTACACTCTGCACCCCATCTTGAATGAAAAGACAGAAACGTAGAAATTTTTCTACATTTATTAAAAAAGAAAAACGGAACTATCACAGGGTTATAAGTATTCAGACCCTTTTCTCAGTATTGAGTATTTGCACCTTTTAGCTAGTACAGCCATGAGTCTTCTTGGATATGATGTAACAACTTTGTCACCCCTGGATTTGGGGATCCTCTGCCATTCTTCCTAGCAGATCCTTTCCAGTTCCATCAGGTTGGATGATGAATGTTGGTGCACAGACATTTTCAGGTCTCTCCAGAGATGGTCATTTGGGTATAGGGTCAGGATTCTGGCTGGACCAGTCAAGAATGGTCACAGAGTTGTTCTGAAGCCACTCCTTTATTTTAGCTGTGTGCTTAGGCTCATTGTCTTGTTGGAAGGTGAGCCTTCGGCCAAATCTGAGGTCCAGAGCACTCTGGAAGGTTTTCATCCAGGATATCTCTGTACTTGGCCGCATTCATGTTTCCTTCAATTGCAACCAGTTATCCTGTGCCTGTAGCTGAAAAACACCCAATAACATGTTGCTGCCTCCACCATGTTTCAGTGTTGGGATGGTATTGGGCAGGTGATGAGCAGTGCCTGGCTTTCTCCACACATACCACTTAGAATTATCACCAAAAAAGTTCTAACTTCGTCTCCTCAGACCAGGGAATCTTATTTATCATAGTCTGGGAGTCTCTCATGTGTTTTTTTGCAAACTCTATGCGGGCTTTCATATGTCTTTCACCGAGGAGAGGCTTCCGTAGGGCCACTCCGCCATAAAGGCCCTACTGGTGGAGGGCTGCAGTAATAGTTGATTTTGTGGAACTTTCTCCCATCTCCCTACTGCATCTCTGGAGCTCATCCACAGTGATCTTGGGGTTCTTCTTTACCTCTCTCACCAAGGCTCTTCTCCCACGATTGTCAGTTTGCCTGGATAGGCCAGGTTGAGGTAGACTTCTGGTGGTCCCAAACGTCTTCCATTTAAGGATTATGGAAGCCACTGTGCTCTAAGGAACTTTGAGTACTGCAGAAATTCTTCTGTAAGCTTGGCCAGATCTGTGCCTTGCCACAATTCTGTCTCTGAGCTCCTTGGGCAGTTCCTTTGAGCTTGTGATTCTCATTTGGTCTGACATTCACTGTGAGGTCTTATATAGACACGTGTGTGCCTTGCCAAATCAAGTCTTTTAAGTTTAATTAAACACAGCTGAACTCCAGTGAAGGAGTGGAACCATCTCAATGGGGATCACAAGGAAATGGACGGCATGTGACTTAAATATGAGGCTGGGTTCACATCTGTGCACTAGTGCGTTTTGCATGCATTGCGTTAGCGCATGCAAACGCAATGCAAAAGAATGCAGACGCAATTCAAGTGCAATTGAAACGCATGCGTTCGTACACCCATTATATCCTATGGGCAAACACATGCAAACACAGTGAAACGCAACCCCAAATGCAAATGCAAAGTGCGGTTGCGTTTGAAGGCATGCATTTGCTATAGTGCATAGAAAACATCTCCAGAGATGTTTTCTGTGTGTTATAGCAAATGCATTCATTTAAGCGCAACCCCACTTTGCACTTGCGTTTGAGGTTGCATTTCACTGCGTTTGCATGTGTTCACCCATAGGATATAATGGGTGACCGAACGCAAGCGTTTCAATTGCGCTTGAATGCTTCTGCATTGTGTTTGCATGCGCTAACGCAATGCAAGCACAATGCATGCAAAGCGCACAGATGTGAAAAGGGCCTGAGTGTCTGAGCAAAGGGTCTGAATACTTATGACCATGCGATATTTCTTTTTTTCGTTTTTGATAAATTTTCAAAAATGTCTACATTTGTTTTTTCTTCAGAGTGTACATTAATGAGAAAAATGAACTTTTCTGAGTTTAGCAAATGGCTGCAATAAACCAGAGTAAAAAATTTAAAGGGGTCTGAATACTTTCCGTACCCACTGTACTTTTTTTATATTATAAATTATTATGGGACAAAAAAATGGATGTATTAATAGAACACCATGAACAAAAAAGAGATTTTTGTGCACTCACCATAAAATCCTTTTCTCTTAGCCTCTTATTGAGGGACACAGGACCGTGGGTGTTATGCTGCTGTCCACTAGGAGGCGACACTAAGCAGAATCTGCAAAAGAGTTAAGTGGCTCCTACTCTGCAGTATACACCCCTGGGGCAGGCACTGCCTCACCAGTTTTGTAGTTTTGCGCTAAAGCAGTAGGAGAGTTAACAGAATAATAACAGTATACTAAGGCCTGTAAACTAAACAGGCAACCATGCAATAACAGTATGAAAAGGCCTGTAAAATAAACAGGCAGTCATGTAACGGCTCCGAGTAACATGAGAATATCATTAAAGGCCCAAAACGGGCAACAGGGTGGGTGCTGTGTCCCCAATTAGAGGCTAAGAGAAAAGGATTTTACGGTGAGTACACAAAATCTCCTTTTCTCCTTCGCCTCATTGGGGGACAGAGGACCGTGGGACGTCCCAAAGCAGTCCCTGGGTGGGAAGAGCAATGGAACTACCAGTACTGAATAAAATCAGAACACACCAATATGCACTTACAGGTGGGCTACTGCCGCCTGGAGGACGCATCTACCCAGACTTGCATCAGCCGAGGACTGGGTGTGAACACTATAGTGTTTGGTAAACGTGTGCAGGCTGGACCACGTGGCTGCTTACACACTTGTTGTGCTGATGCCCGGTGCCTAATAGCCCAGGAGGCGCCCACAGCCCTAGTAGAATGTGCCTTGATCCTTGATTCCGGACGGAAGGGGCGAGTTCTTGATGCTATAAGCATCCTGGATGGTGAATTTAATCCATCTGGCTAGAGTAGCTTTAGAGACTGTCATGCCTTTGTGTTTTCCCTCTGGAAGAAGGAAGAGAGAATCCGACATCTGAAAGGGGGCTGCTCTGGATACATAGATGCGGAGGGTCCTGACTATGTCCAGCATATGTAGAGCTCTTTTGACTCGATGAACTGGAGCCGGGCACAGTGACGGCAGTGATATGTTTTCATTTAGGTGGAAAGAAGACACCACCTTTGGGAGGAAAGATGCAACTGGACGGAGAACAACCTTATCTTGGTGGGAAACCAGGAAAAAGAGATTTTTGTGTACTCACCGTAAAATCCTTTTCTCTTAGCTTGTAATTGGGGGACACAGAACCATGGGTGTTATGCTGCTGTCCACTAGGAGGCGATACTAGGCAGAATCTGCAAAAGAGTTAAGTGGCTCCTCCTCTGCGGTAGACACCCCTGGAGCAGACATTGCCTCACCAGTTTTGCGCTAAAGCAGTAGGAGAGTTAAGATATAATAACAGTAAAACAGGGTCTGTAACCACACAGGCAACCTGTGTAAACAGATATGGCAAACAAGTTAATAACAGTGCAACAGGACCTGAAATTAAACAGGCATGTGTGTAAACAGGTAAGAGTTAGCAAAGTATTATTAGTACAACAAGGCCTGTAACTAAGCAGGCACATGCGTAACCCGTGAAGATTCAACGGAGCAATAATTTTATAACAAGGCCTGTAACTAAACAGGCTCACTGCACTACAAGGCCTGTAACCAAACAGGCACAAGTTTAAACATTCAACAGTTAAAAGAGTGATAACAGGCAAACATGTGTAGACATGTTAACCATGTAACAGCTGAGAAGCTATGTAAGAACTGTAGAAAAGGCCCACAAGGGCAATAGGGTGGGTGCTGTGTCCCCCAATTAGAGGCTAAGAGAAAAGGATTTTACGGTGAGTACACAAAAATGTCCTTTTCTCCTTCGTCTCATTGAGGGACACAGAACCATGGGACATCCCAAAGCAGTCCCTGGGTGGGAAAAAGCAATAGAGCTAGTCACACTGAGCATGATCAGTGAGGATCTATGCACCGACAGGCGGGCTCCTGTCGCCTGGAGGGCACGTCTACCCAGACCTGCGATTGCAAACGACTGAGTGCAAGCCTTGTAGTGGCTTGAGCATGTGTGTAGGCTGACCCTTTTGGCTGTCTACATTGCGCTGACACCTTGTGCCGAATGGACCAGGAGGCCCTCACAGCCGTATTAAAATGTGCCATGACACTGCCGGAAGGGATGAGTTTTCAATGGTATAAGCGTCTTGGATGGTTACACGAATCCACCTGGTTAGATGAGCCTTAGAGGCTGACATCTCATTATTTCTGCCCTCTGGAAGAAGGGAGAAAGAGAATACGACCTCTTCGAGAGGCACTGGCCTTGGATACTTAGATGCGTAGGGACCTGACAAGGTTCTGCATATGTAGGTCCTTCACAACCAGACAGACTGGAGTCGGGCGCAGCGATGACAGAGAGACATCTTCAGTGAGGTGGAAGGAGCATACTGCCTAAGAAGGAGGATGGAACCAGCCGTAGGACAGTCTTGCTCAGGTAGAAGACCAGAAAAGATGGTTTACATGAGAGCGCCGATACCTCTGCAGAGAAAAATAATTTGCCACCAAAACATATTACTGTTTCGATGAAAATGCTAAGGGCAATATCCCATAGAGGCTCAAAAGGTGGTTCTTGTAGAGTCGTGAGGATGAAGATCAGGTCCCCCAGGTGTAGTCCTGTTGTATGGAGACCTTAAAGGGATCCTGTCACCCCCAAAACACCTCCTAAGCTCTTAAAAGCTGTCCCTAGTGCATATTAACACTTTCCCTACACTCCTTTTTGCTCCTAAATGCACCTAATCAAAGTGAAGAAAAACATTTTATAAGTACCTCATTATTGATGCTAATGAGTGACTATCTATTCATAGTCACTCATCCAGGCAGCCCCTCTTCATGATATCACGCCTATTCAGGCGTGATCTTCCTAATAGATTCAAAATCGCGCCTCTCTGCGCGCCTCCCCACTCTCCCATTACGCACGGGCTTCAGATGGGGCATTAAGTTAGGGGTTTGTAATGGGACCGCCGTACTGTTGTTATGAGGAATGGAATCCTCTTCTGTGCCTGCGATCCGGAGACACAGGCCGCTCTGTTCCGGCTCCCGCACGCATGCGCAGTGCGCTCCCGCACGCATGCGCAGTGAGGCACTTGAAGCTCAAAGCGAGCGGCGCGGGTGTATACGTCACCCGGCGCCAGGAAATGACGCGAATCGCGTCATAATGCCCCATCTGAAGCCCGTGCGTAATGGGAGAGTGGGGAGGCGCGCAGAGAGGCGCGATTTTGAATCTATTAGGAAGATCACGCCTGAATAGGCGTGATATCATGAAGAGGGGCTGCCTGGATGAGTGACTATGAATAGATAGTCACTCATTAGCATCAATAATGAGGTACTTATAAAACGTTTTTCTTCACTTTGATTAGGTGCATTTAGGAGCAAAAAGGAGTGTAGGGAAAGTGTTAATATGCACTAGGGACAGCTTTTAAGAGCTTAGGAGGTGTTTTGGGGGTGACAGGATCCCTTTAAATGGGAGACCCTTTGAAAGAAGGATTTTCCTAGAGGCCTGGTGGCAAGACGTTTTTGGAAGAAGGTGAAACAGGCTGAAAACCTGCTGTGTGAGAGACCTCAAGTACAGACCTGAGTCTAGGTCTGAGTGGAAGAAACGGAAAGTTCTTGGAATTAAATAGGGCCAAGGGGAATGACCCCTAGAGGTGCTCAGTAGTGATGGGCGAATCCTAAATTACTCAGAATCGCTTGACTCTAGCGAGTCCGAGCACAGGACTCGCTACTCGTTGCGAGTCTAGCGAGTCCAATGTTAATGAATGGGGAAGCGAGTAATAGCGAGTAGTGTGAGATTTACAAATCGCAGATGTGTCTCGGAAGCTTCAGCCTGAAGCAATCCGAGTTTTGTCATTTATTTGCATTGGACTCGTTTACTTTGCAACTGTAATCGCTGGGAAACTCGCACAGATAAGAGTCAGGCTGTCTCCTCTGTGCTGGCTGCCCCAGCTCCAGGGTCCTAGAGCCTGCCTGCTGCCTGATGTAGCAGTGTTGAGATTGTTCTCAGTCTGCTCATTCCCTGTGCATATACATCTATATCTATGCACAGGGATGAGCAGAGAGGACATCGCGTTTTGGACTGCGTCGGACGGAAGAGGATTTTTTTAATTAAAGATGGAGTCTCTAATGGCTTTTTTTTTTATTTGTAATAAAAAAATTTCTCTGTGTTGTGTTTTTTTTAAAACAATTTAATAGAAATTCATGGCGGTCATGTCTAATATTGGCGTGACCGCCATAAATTTCGGGCTTAGGGCCAGCTGATAATACAAAGCTGGCCCTAACCTCTATTACCCAGCGTGCCACCGCCACCAGGGCCGCTGGAAGAGCGGGGTTCAGCGCCAGAGGATGGCACTTCAATGAATGCGCCATCTTCTGGGGCGGCTGCGGGCTGCAATTTGCAGCGGGGGGTGCCCAGAAAGCTTGGGCATCCCTGCGCTGCGGATTCCAGCCCCCAGCTGCTTAGCTGTACCTGGCTAGACATAAAAATTGCGCGGAGCCCCACGCATTTTTTTGACTCCGACTCCGAGACGACTCCGACTCCGAGACGACTCCGACTCGACTCCAAGACGACTCCACTCCGAGACGACTCCGACTCGACTCCGACTCCGAGACGACTCCGACTCCGAGACGACTCCGACTCCGACTCGACTCCGAGACGACTCCGACTCGACTCCGACTCCGAGACGACTCCGACTCCGAGACGACTCCGACTCCGACTCGACTCCGACTCCGAGACGACTCCGACTCCGACTCCGAGACGACTCCGACTCCGAGACGACTCCGACTCCGAGACGACTCCGACTCCAAGACGACTCCGACCCCGAGACGACTTCGACTCGACTCCGAGACGACTCCGACTCCGAGACGACTCCGACTCCAAGACGACTCCGACTCCGAGACGACTCCGACTCGACTCCGAGACGACTCCGACTCCGAGACGACTCCGACTCCGAGACGACTCCGACTCCGACTCGACTCCGAGACGACTCCGACTCCGAGACGACTCCGACTCGCCTCCGACTCCGAGACGACTCCGACTCCGAGACGACTCCGACTCCGAGACGACTCCGAGACGACTCCGACTCCAAGACGACTCCGACTCCGAGACGACTCCGACTCGACTCCGAGACGACTCCGACTCCGAGACGACTCCGACTCCGACTCGACTCCGAGACGACTCCGACTCCGAGACGACTCCGACTCCGAGACGACTCCGACTCAGAGACGACTCCGACTCCGAGACGACTCCGACTCCGACTCGACTCCGAGACGACTCCGAGACGACTCCGACTCCGAGACGACTCCGACTCCGACTCGACTCCGAGACGACTCCGACTCCGAGACGACTCTGACTCGACTCCGACTCCGACTCCGAGACGACTCCGACTCCGAGACGACTCCGACTCCGAGACGACTCCGAGACGACTCCCGCTCCGACTCGACTCCGAGACGACTCCGACTCCGGGACGACTCCGACTCTGAGACGACTCCGACTCGACTCCGAGACGACTCCGACTCCGAGACGACTCCGACTCCGAGACGACTCTGACTCGACTCCGAGACGACTCCGAGACGACTCCGACTCCGAGACGACTCCGAGACGACTCCGACTCCGACTCCGAGACGACTCCGACTCGACTCCGAGACGACTCCGAGACGACTCCGACTCCGAGACGACTCCGACTCCGACTCCGAGACGACTCCGACTCCGAGACGACTCCGACTCCGAGACGACTCCGACTCCGAGGCGACTCCGAGGCGACTACGACTCCGAGGCGACTCCGACTCTGAGGCGACTCCGACTCTGAGGCGACTCCGACTCTGAGACTCCGACTCCGAGACGACTCCGACTCCGAGGCGACTCCGACTCTGAGGCGACTCCGACTCTGAGGCGACTCCGACTCTGAGACTCCGACTCTGAGACTCTAAAATTCATTAAATAATAAAAAAAATGCGTGGGGCTCCGCGCAATTTCTATGTCTAGCCAGGTACAGCTAAGCAGCTGGGGGCTGGAATCCGCAGCGCAGGGATGCCCAAGCTTTCTGGGCACCCCCCGCTGCAAATTGCAGCCTGCAGCCGCCCTAGAAGATGGCGCGTTCATTGACGCGCCATCCTCTGGCGCTGAACCCCGCTCTTCCAGCGGCCCTGGTGGCAGTGGCACGCTGGGTAATAAAGGGGTTAATACCAGCTTTGTTATACAAGCTGGTATTAAGCCCGAGATTCTTAATGTCAGGCCACGTTTGACCCAGCCACTAAGAATCTCCAATAAAGGGTTAAAAAAACACAACACAGAGAAAATTTTTTATTTGAAATAAAAAAAAAAGCCATTAGGGACTCCATCTTTAATTAAAAAAATCCTCTTCTGTCCGACGTAGTCCAAAACGCGATGTCCTCTCTGCTACATCCCCTGTGCATAAATATAGATGTCTATACACAGGGAATGAGCAGACTGAGAACAATCTCAGCACTGCTACATCATCTCTGTGAGCAGGCAGGCTCTAGGACCCTGGAGCTGCACAGAGAAGACAGCTGGACTCGGCTCGCAAAGAAACAGCAGTTACTTTGCGAGTTTCCCTGCTATCACTGGCACAGTAGCCGAGTCTAATGCAAACAATGGCAATCCTAGTTTTGTCAGCGTTTGCCAATGATTTGCATTGGACTCGTGCGAGTAATCACTGGGAAACTCGCAGTGTACTGAGTCCTGCGAGTCCCTTACTACTCGCCGAGTAACGAGTCCTAGCGAGTAGATTCGCCCATCCCTAGGGATGGAGACCGGGTGGACCTTGTGCGGCGCAACTTCAACCCGACAGTGGGGAGTCGAGGAAGGAGTATGCTATGGGTCGTAGGTTCCAGAGACCCTTAGCTGAATTACCCGTGCCGCTGCGGATCACTGTGTTTCAGCCTGCGTCTTGTGAGACTTGGCTGTCGTCGTCACCACCAACCAGAGCTCCAGCTGTGGGGTCTGGAGAGGATTGGCGAACAGTGCTGGGATGCCTTACAGTTGTCAGGTAATTGTAGGTTATATCAGCTTCCACTGGGCTCTCCAACAGTGGGGGCCCAAGGAAGGAACCTGTCAGTTAAACCTGTAGTAAGTCCACCACTAAAAAGGTCCCTGCGTGGCGACCGATCATTTGTCAGACTTGGCCTAAGCTCTGACCAACCCTAACGATTCCGAAGGACCGGAATCCGTTATGCCGACGGCGGATAAAAGCCGTCTTGATGTGTTCTGGGGGTGGAAAGCGCTTATGCCTCCTTAGTGCCTGAGGTTAACTTGTACAGTAATTCTCCAAACAGGCGTCTACTGAGGCATGGGAGACCTGTGATTGCCTCCTTACGAGCACTTCCACCTCCCATCCACGTAACCAGATGCCATGTCTACTGGCGATGGCAGTGGACGCTGTTATTGCATAGCAATTGGCAGCGTCCAGGACTGATGTATCAGATAGTCCTGAGGTAACGACTCAAGCCGTCTGGGCCACCAGAGTAGGATCAGCGGGCGGGAAGCAATAGTACCTGACGGAATTGAAGCTGTACCTTGATCACCGTACGGTTATTAAACCGGTTGTCGGGACAAAATTGATGATTTAGGAGAATGTCCTGCAAGCTACCTACGGGCTATATGCGAGCGGTTCAATGTAGAAAGCAGAAGCATGCATAATGTCTGGCCAGTAGATGTAGTGATAGGTGTACCGACAGGTACCTTTAATACGGTGGTGAGAAAAATCAAATACATGCAATGCCCAGAGTGACATGTGCCACTGTGGGGGGTTAGAGACATTAAGACTATTGTAGGACAGGGCAGTGACTGATCACTTGACGTGTTTACACTGCCCCTTGTATTATGACATTGCTCCTTGCATGATGTACGACGTGAGAAGGACTAGATGCAGCAGGACATCATTGCTGGTTGTCCTGCCGTCGCTATTGGGAACTGGCACAGAACGAGTCTCTGCAGGCTGCATATTCTGGAACGCCTGGAAACGGCCCTACACTCCTGAGTGACGTACTGCCGCAGGCAGGGAGCCCTGCTGGGTTCCTTGACCCCTGGCGCCACTGCCTGTCTGAGGGCTGCAGCAGGTGGGCTGCTTGCTGAACTCCCTGACCTTTGGCAGCAGAGTCGTAAGGGCTGAGGCAGGCAGGAAACTCTTCCTGAGCTCCTCATCGGTCCTGCACCGCACATATTCGCTGGCCCAAGTGTGCTTTCAACCCTGCAGCAGGGATTAAGCCCTGTCATGGCCAAAGTACTTGCTACCAATGAGGAGCTGTGCCCAAACCAGCCTTAGTCTGGCACTAAGGGTTGTGCACAGTGTGCTTTCAACTCTGCTTCCACTGTGCCCTGTGGATAATGGCCGCCGCTGCTAACAGCAGGGCGGTACCACCATCCCAAGGCGTGCCGTGGGCTTCGCGCCAGTCATCCTCTGTCCCGCCCCCTTCTTGCTTTGCAGCTCCGGTCCGCCCTCTGCTATGACGCTGTCCTCATCATTCTCGTCATCCGGGGGCGGTGAAAAAAGGCGGCGGCTTCGCGCTAGGCCGAAGCCCGGCCAAAAGTAAACAGAGAAGCCATCAATGACGGCGGAACAGATCTGGACCCGGCTGGACCCCAGGAACTGTGGCCACATGCGCGCTTGCCCAGCGCAGCCCCCCAGCAGGAAAACCCAGAGGACTGGGTCTCCTGGATTGAGGGGTAGGGTGGCAGCTCCCATCAGGAGAACCCAGAAAACTGGGTCTCCTGGCACCCAGGGACTGTGCTGACCCTGCAAGGAGCCCAGAAAAAACGGTGCTCCCACTTGCAGTATAGGCTCCCTTCCCCCTCAGGAGAGAGCAGCGTAAGCTGATCTCCTGGAGTTACATGGACGTTTGCTGCAGCCTTTAGGGGACCCCCGGGGACAGGGTCTCGTGGCGGCAAGACTGGGCTCTTGGGGAGTAGTCAGCCAGGCTGAGGTCTCCTGCATGTGCTACGCAATGCAGATGACTTTCTAGCCTTGTCCCCTGACCCCTTTAGGAGCACTTAGCAGAGCTGTGGCTTCTGGTGCTGCAGTCTGGCATAGTGCTGTGGCCCGTGCCCATCAGAAGCATTCAGCAGTGCCGATGCATCTGTATTGCGACCGCGCGGCACGTTTGTGACACCTGCGTTGTCTCGAGCTATCAGCCCCAGAGGGGTGGTTAGGGAGGGATGCTGCAGTCCATCATCCGAGGGTTTGTGTGTAGCCTCGACCTCAACCTAGGGTCCCCAACAGTGGGGAGCTGGGGAAGGAAGACCATCGTCTCAACCTCAACCGGGCACCCCCAACAGTGGTGGGCCGAGGAGGGAGCGGCATGTGGGGGGAAAAAGTCGACCTCAAACAGGCGCCCCCAACAGTGGGGGGCTGAGGGGGGACCATGCTGGGTTCTTCTTCTTGTAAAAAATTCAAAAAGTGAAAAATTTTAGGAGGAATAAAATTTATGTGTGCCTCTTAACGACACTAAGCAAAAACTGGTGAGGCTAGCCTGCTCTAAGGGTTTACACTGCAGAGGAGGAGCCACTTAACTCTTTTGCAGATTCTGCCTAGTGTCGCCTCCTAGTAGACAGCAGCATAACACCCATGGTTCTGTGTCTTATAATGAGGCTAAGAAGGAGAAAGGTGGTTTGCATGACAGTGCTGCAAGTTCTGAGACTCTTCAGAGAGAAGTAATCGCCACCAAAAATACCACTTTCTGAGTGAGAAGGCGAAGGGGAATTTCCCTGAGGGGCTCAAAGGGCAGTTCTTGTAGAGCCGTGAGGACTAGGTTGAGGTCCCAAGAGTCTAGTGGCCTATACAGAGGAACTAGACAACAGACTCCTTGAAGAAAGGTTTTCACTTGAGGTTTGACAGCAAGGCGTTTCTGAAATAGGATGGAAAGGGCTGAAACTTGTACTTTGAGAGAACTTAAGGACAGACCTGAGTCTAGACCTGATTGGAGAAAACTGAGAACCCTCGGTAGGAAATAGGGCCAAGGTGAATGATCTTGAGAGGTGCACCTGACGCACCCCAGAGCCGGGTACTCAGCTCTCAGGCGGTTTCAGTCTGTCTGGGATGTCACGGGTGGCTGCCCGAGGCCGTGGCCCTGGTGGTCAATGAATAAAGGGGTATTTACAGGGATTATATACAAAATTGTCGTGACGCCACCTGCAGTATCTGGTGAGGGATCACCAGCACCGCTACAGTCCTCCGGAGGTCGGTGGGATTGCGGCAGTGATGGTATAGTCCCCCGCAGGCGGGACTGGACCGCTCGGGCAGCGATTCTGTAAGAAGAATAAGTTTGTGCAGGAAAGAATGCAGCAGAGGCGATAACTCACTTCACCGGGTACTTTACTGGAAAACTTTCAATTATCATCACAGTCTTTCAGTGCAGTAGATGTTATAGCGACAAATGGCTATGGGTGCTGCAAGTGGTATTTCTGGCTGATAGATGGATCCCTCATTGTGTACCGTTCCTGTTCCTTTCCTTCCTTTGCCTCCAGTGGCGGTGAAGTCCGATCTCCTAAAGATGAATCTGACCTCCTGCTGTTCCTTGTTCTCCTCTCCCTTTTACCCGTCGGGTGAACCTTCTTTTGGGCTCCTTGCAGCTTCCTGCTACTCCTGGCTCCCCTCTTTCTGGGATCTTTGGAAGTCAGAGGCGTACATGAAGATACCCCTGTTCTTCGGATTGTCTGTGAGCCTTAATGAACTCACAGGTGCGGGCTCCGGTACCCGGTTCCTTTCCTGGGGCAAACTCTGGGTTACTCTATTCCCCACGAGAGTGAACTCCTGCCTTTGAGTTACTACTCCCTCGCTTCCTTCTGTTTCTTGTTCCTGGGATCTCTTCTTGCTTCCCTGGGCCCCTCAGTCGAGGAGGCCCTCCTTGCTCCCTCCAGGCCGGCTGCCTGGCTCCTTCCAACTCAAACTCTCTCTAACTCCAACTAACTCACTAGTTTCCCCCTAGAGGTCACTATATACCCTCCCGGGGTCCCTCCCACCTACTGATCTAGTGTGTGGGTGTTAGTTCTAGGGTTCCACCTACTGGCCATGTTCCACTTGTAGTGGGGTGACTACACCGCTTTTATGCTTGATGTACCCCTTTTGTGGCACCTACATCGTGGGGCACCACACACCAAGTAAAGGAGATTTTCCATGTCTGATAGTAAATCTTTGCTGAGGCTGGCTTCCGCGCTCTGATCATGGTTGCCACAACATCCTGGGAAAAACCTGCTTGGGTTAAAACCCAGGTCTCAAGGGCCACGTCGTCAAATTCAGAACTGATGAATTCTGATGGTAAACCGGGCCCTGAGAGAGCAGGTCTGGATGATCTGGTATGTGCCATGGCACGTCTGATGTAAGTTGGATGAGATCGGCGTACCAAGCGCGCCTAGGCCAGTCTGGGGCCACGAGGATGACTTGGTGACATTCTTGCTTGATCTTCCTCACTATCTTGGGGATTAGTAGTAGTGGGGGAAAAATGTAGGGGAGTCGGAATTGGGTCCAGTCCTGGACTGGAGCGTCTGCTCCTAACGACTGAGGGTCGTGGGACCTGGCCATGAAGCTGGGAACCTTGGCATTGAGGCGTGACACCATTAGGTCCACATCCGGGGTTCCCCAGTGATGGCAGATTGTTGGAAGACCACTCTCCTTGATGTAGGAACCACTCTACTGAGTCCATCCCTTGGCGACTGAGGAAATCCGCTTCCCAATTGTTGATCCCCGGTATATGAACTGCTGATAGTACTGAGTTGGTTGATTCCGCCCAGCGAAAGAATGATTCGCCTGGAGATTGCGGGTTCCGCCCTGGTGGTTGACATATGCCACAGCTATGGCCTTGTCTGACTGAATTCTGATGGGGCACCCTGCCAGAAGGTGGCTGAAGTCTGTCAGTGCTAAAAAAATTGCCCGAATCTCTAGAAGGTTGATGGACATCCTTGACTCTGAGCGGGACCATTTGCCCTGTGCTCTGTGATGAAGGTACACCGCACCCCATCCTGTCAGACTCACGTCGGTGGTTAGGACTTTCCTTGAGTGAGAGAAAGTGGCCTGAGCCACCAGTGGAGAGACTGCCTGGCTGATAATGATAGATGAAACTTCCTGTCGAGCGAGTGGGGGTTCCTGTCCCATGACTTGAGTATGGATAATTGAAGGGGCCTGAGGTGCAGCTGAGCGAATGGAACCGCTTCTATTGCTGCAACCATCCTGCCTAAGACTTTTATGGCGACTCTGAAGGACTGAGGTGGTCAATGAGGAAAGTGCGGACTCCTTCTTGAAGGGCCCATGCCTTGTCCTGTGGAAGGCGGACGAGTGCTCTGGATGTATGAAACTGCATTCCCAGAAAGACTATAGACTGTGTCGGGACTGCTGTAGACTTGTGGAGGTTGACCAGCCAGCCTAGTCTTTTTATTGTGTCCACAGTGATAGAGACGCTGTTTTTGCAGTCCCTGAAGGAGGATGCTTTGATGAGCAAATCGTCCAGGTATGGAAGAATGACCACACCTTTGGAATGAAGGATAGTCATGACGGTTGCCATAACCTTCGTGAACACCCTGGGAGCTGTAGCTGGGCTGAACGGGAGCGCCACAAATTGGTAGTGTTCTTGGGCGATTGCAAATCTGAGAAACTTTTGATGAGTGGCAGCGATTGGGATATGCAGATAAGCATCCTGTATATCTATGGACGCGAGGTATTCTCCCTGTTCCATGGAAGCTATTATGGAGCAGAGAGATTCCAATGTGGAAATGTCTTACCCGGACATGTTTGTTTAGTTGTTTTAGGTCTAGTACAGGTCACACTGTACCTTCTTTTTTGGGACCACAAACAGGTTGGAATAGAACTCTTGAAAACGCTCTGCGTGTGGCACAGGGACAATGACTCCTGATTTGAGGAGAGACTTGACTGCTTGGAAGAATGCGCACGCCTTTGATGGTGGTCTTGGAGGGACAGAAATAAAAAATGGTTGGGCGGTAGAGACATGAGCTCTATTTTGTAGCCGGAGGACACTAGTTCTTGTACCCATTTGTCTTGCATAATGGGCAGCCAGACGTGCTGAAAATGAAGCAGTTGACAGCCTACAAGTGGGGTGTCTTCCGGATGAACAAAATCTGTGGGATCGTGATCCCTTAGGCTTAGATTGGCGAGACTGGCTCTGCCAGGACAAGCTGCTCTTTTGGGTTGTCTATGACTGCTCCCTGCGTGGTGACCAATTACCTGTCTGTGTATGTCTCAATGTTACCAGCCAAATGAATTCCGAAAGGAACGGAACCTGGTTTACTGACGGTGATTGAAGGGCCGTTTTACTTGCCACTGAGGAAGAGAAGTGCTTTTACCTCCCGTGGCATCTGAAATCAATTCGTTCAGTTGTTCCCCAAACAGGCGTTCACTGGGATATGGGAGGCCTGTGAGGGATTTCTTGGAGGCCGCATCTGCCTTGCATTTACGTAACCAGAGGGCACTTCTAATAGTAATATCATTTGAGGCTGCTAACGCTGTGCAATTGGCAGCATCCAGGGCGACATGTACTAGGTATTCAGCTGTGATTGAGACCTGCGCAGCCTGGTCTGACAGAGTAGGATCAGCGTCTGAGGATTTTAAGATAGTATGGATTTGTCCTGCGATGGCTTTTGCTGCCCAGACTGAAGGGAATGTAGGAGCTAATGGAGACCCTGAAGCTTCAAACCCTGATCTCACCATTTGTTCCACCTGGCGGTCAGTCACATCCTTGATAGAGGAGCTGTCTGGTAAGGACAGAATGGTACGTGCTGCTAGCCTGGATAGCGGGGGATCCACCTGAGGTGAGTCAGCTCAGTTTTGGGTCACTCCTGGGAGGAATGGGTAACGTGCTTCTAGGATTTTATGGTTGCCAAACTTTTTTCAGGATGTGCACAGTGCTTTTGAAGTATCTCCTGAAATTCAGGGTGATCATTTGTGTGCTTTCTTTGCATGTTTAAGACACCTTGTTTTCTGGCGACTCGATAGGAGGGTCAGAGACATCCAAAACCTGGTTAATGGAAGATATTAGAACTTCAACCAGAGCCTCAGGGTCAGGTGACTCCAGATCTAAGGAGGTATCAATCTCCTGATCTCAACTGGGGTCGAGAAGGCCGTCTGATTTCCTGAGATTCAAAGCAGCTGTGCCTGCTGGGGGACACTCTAGAGCTGCGGGAGGAGGTAGGAGAGGGCGACCTTTGTGCCCTTTTGCGTCCTGTATAGGTAGATCGAACTGTCTAGTACCCCTCCGGTGTCCATGGCAGCTGCCTGGGAGGCCTGTAATGGCAGGGCGGCAGTGCAGGGGGTCGATTGAGACATAATGATGGCCCATTCTGGCGCAGCAGTAGGTGCATTTGTAGGTGCCAGGGATATGGGGGGCTCTGGCATAGGATCCTGAGTGCTGTTCTGGCAGTGTGGGGATGTGCATCCACCAGACAGGTTTGCTTTACATACTGTGCAGGTAGCATAGTAAGAGTTAAATGCCTTTGCAGTTTTACTCCTTGGGCCAGACATGGTGGCTGATATTGCTGGGAGAAAGTGCCTGCACAGAAGATATAAACAGTGCCAGAGGGGTCCGCAGCAGAGATGGAGAATCACTGCTGGGAGCTTACTGCCTTGTAGTGCCTAGTAAACAGTCCTGCCCTGGTCCTGTGCCTCCTGGAAAGCAGTAGTCCACTGGAGTCTGTGGCCGGAGTTGCGGTCCTGTAATACCGATGCACGTGCTGTAATGGCAGACGACGTGTGTAGAATGTTGATGGAGGGCGGAGCGGCTGCTGGGCGGTCCGCCCATTGTGATGACGCTGGTAATGTAAATCATGTCATCTGGGGGGCTGGCTGTGGGCAGAGAGTCGGCGGCGGTTAAGTGCGAGGCCCAAGCCAGGGCCTCGCTTAGCTGCCGGATCCGAAAAAAGTGGGGGGTCGGCACATTAGTCACATGGATTTGCTGCTGGATTGCAGGGGGAGGGTCCCGCAGTGCACCCGAGTCACCCCGGTAAGGCCAGAGACCGCAGTAGACACTGTGGCTTCTGGGGGCTGCAGCTGAAGCCAGCTTGTGGCTGATGACCGTAATGCTGTGCTGCTGAATGCCCTTGTCATGGCCTGTGGTATTATAGGAGCCCAATAGTTATTAGGTAGAGGCACCAGGTACAGGGTATAACGATTAGGGAGGATTTCTGTGCTCATCATCCTGGATGGAGGTCCTGGAGCATGTGTACAAAGGGTATCTCAACTTCAACCAGCATCCCAACAGTGGGGTACCAAAGAAGATGGACGTATATGTCAGGATATCTTGACTTTGACCCATCCAACCCCCCATCCCCCAACAGTGGTGGGCCGAGGAAGGAGCATGCCGGGGGTCTCTTGAAGGACCCACTGCTAAGGAGAAAGACCTACAGGATGAAGGTTGAGAAAAAAAAAAAAAAAAAAAAAGATAAAAAATAGGACAACTGAAGGAAAAAAACACCTTTAGGCTACGTTCACACAGCGTTTTTTTTGCAGTGTTTTGCACCCGCGGAAAAAAGCCTTGTAAAAAGCGCAGTGCATTCTACACACACTTTTTACGGGCTCGCTTCTCCCCCTCAGCGCAGGGGAGAAGTGAAGTCACAAAGGGGAGGAACAATCCTGCCCTGTCTGTCTGACATTTGTGCCAACCCCTTTGGGTTTCGCAGTGTATTAATATACACTACGAAACCCAAATTAAACAAAGGCAAATGTGTTAAAAATAATAAAGAAGGAATACTTACCCTCCGCCGCGTATCCCGGGAGCTGGGAGATCCACAGGTATCGACCTTCCAGGGCCTGGCAAGATCGCTGATTGGCCGCTCGCGGTCATGGGTATTACGATAGTAGTACACGATAGGAATCACAGCATTATCACATGACTGCAAGCAGCCAATCAGCGATGACAGGTCCTGGAAGGACAGTACCTGTGTAGCTCTCTCGCTCCTGGTAACCAGAACACCCGGCGGAGAGGTAAATTTCATTCTTTATTTTTCACACATTTGCCTTAATTTACTTTGGGTTTCGCAGTCTATATTAATACACTGCGAAACCCAAAGGGCTGGAGCAAATGTCACACACAGGGGAGGTGGAACATGATTGTTCCTCCCGTGTGAAATCAGCGTCGGCGTATTCCCGCTGGAATTGAGCATGGTCTGAACGGCGAGGCGTAATTCCAGTGGGTATAATGGGCTGCTATGGGAGAAAGCGCCGGCACTGCTGTGTAAAGACTTGACATGTCAATTCTTTTTATGCCTGCGCTTTCTCCCATAAAAGCGCAACATATTTTTACTCTGTCTGTACGGCAAAGTGAATTTCCCATTCACTTTGCCGGCAGACACAAGGCACATTGCACATTTTTGAAAGGCACATGCAAAAAAGCGCTCAAAAATCCGCAATGTGTGAACGTAGCCTTATGCCAAGTTTCGAGTGTAAAAAAAAAAAAAACCAACAGATTTTGCACCTGCCACATTTGCAGTTTTTGGTTTTCCGCCTAAATCAGTTTTCTACATTACCCAACCTGTATTATTTACACCCAAAGTGAGAATAGAATCTACTATATAATTGCTTAATGTTCTCTGTCTGTCACGTAAATTGCACGCCAGGGGGCTCATTGGTGGCCGCCATTGGTGGGCAAGGAGTATGCAAAACAGCCACGCGCATTCAAAATCAGTGGGATCTCCCGGCTGGCGAGCCGCTGACCTCTGTGCAGCAGTGGCTCAGCCGCAGCCACCTGCCGCACAGAAGTCCGCGGCGAGCCAGTCGGTCATCTCCCGGCTGCTCGCCGTGGTAGTGACCCGCGTGGCATTCAAACCACGCGCCAAGCCACGGTACTTTTCTGATTGGTCGCCGTGGCAATGAATCAGAAGTAGCGTAACTTGGCGCACGGTTTCAATGCCGCGTCTCTCATTGGTCGCCGCGGCCGACCAATCAGAGGAGCGGCACATGCCAAGGTGCCATATTTAAAATACTGTTAAAATAATTTTAACTATGGCGCCTTGGCATGCGCCGCCCCTGATTGGTCGCTGCTGAACGCGGCGGCCAATCAGAATCGCAGCGCCCGCCATATTTAAAATACACTGAGGACATTGTATTTCAAATATGGCGCCTTGGCGCACGCCACTCCTGATTGGTCGCGGCGTACAGTGCCGACCAATCAGGAGCGGCGCGCGCCAAGGCGCCATATTTGAAATACAATGTGCTCAGTGTATTTCAAATACGGCGCGCGCTGCTATTCTGATTGATCGCCACGTTCAGCAGCGACCAATCAGAATAGCGGTGCGCACCATGGCGCCATATTTGAAATATACTGTGCGGCGCTCAGTTATTTTAAATATGACGCCAAGGCACGCACTGCCTCTCTGATTGGTCAGCGCTTTTAGCGCCGACCAGATAAGCCGCTTTTGAACCGCGCGCCAAGCCACATCTCTCATTGGTCTCTGTACTGGCCAATGATAGACGTGGAATTCAAACTGCGTGCCAAGCCGCGCTAATTCTCTGATTAGTCGCCGCAGCGACCAATCAGCGAAGCGGCGCGGCTTGGCAGGAAATCCCGCGCCACTGATTGGTAGCTGGTCTCAGCAGCGACGAATCAGTGGGGCGGGATTCATATTTCCGGCGAACAATCGGAGGTAGCGCGGCTTGGCGCGCGGTTTGAAATCAGTGTCTCACATTGGTCGCTACGGCGACCAATAAGAGATGCGGCATGCGGCTTGGTATTTTGGGGGGCAATTTGAACTGCCGCTCTTAGTATGACGCAGTTCACTCCTGTTTACAAGCCTGTCGGTTACTGTGACGCAGTTCAATCCTGTCTACAAGGTCTGTCAGTGTCACGAATTTCACTCCTGTCTAAGGCAAAAAAATCTAAAAATTGAGTTTTTTGAAAAAAAGCGAGTTTTTATATTTTTTCTCAAAGTGCATTTACTTCTATCTGTATGTCCGTATTCACACATGATTAGCAGTGACTGTGTGCTGCTGTGAATTTTTTCTGTGTATTGTTCAGTATTGCAGCTTGCACCAGTTCAGACTAGACCTTGAGTGCCGTTTAGCTTTTTTTTCTTTGTAGATAGATAGATACATAGATAAAACATGTATAGAGAGATAATAAATAAATATAGCATACATAGACGATAGACACATAGGTAAATGATAGATATCGTGTACTCATTGCATTATTCTTAAATCTTCATAAATAAACTGCATACATATTCTAGAATACCCGATGCGTTAGAATGGGGCCACCATCTAGTGTGATAGAATTATAACACTGATGTTAGTTGTTTGTCATTTGCTCAAACTTCTTTAAGAGATTTTAGGATTTTTGCTCTTCTTGATAAATTCGTCTTACATTAAGTCAAGTCATTCGTCAATTCAGATAAAATCCCCAGACCTATTATATGGGGGGAAAAAAAAAATCAATCAAAAGGTTTTGAAAATGTTAAATGATTTGCCAAGGATGGAGAAATGGAACTAAGTACATGGATCCCCTGATTCCAATAATTCCAGAACTTTTCCTTCTTGGTGCTGCAATTTCACATTGATATGTACAGACAATACATGGTGTGAAAGTTTTAGGCAGGTGTGAAAAAATGGAACTTAAAAGTGTTGATAAATGATAAGCGAGCCACTGTTCGATAATAGAGCATTGGGGTGCTCGGCTGGGTATCAGGGGTGCTTGGAAGTGTCGTTTGTTAACGATCTGACATAAAGAGCCGCTCCCTTCAGTGAATGATAAGAGCAGACACGTCCGTGAGCCGCTCGAAATCTCTGAATGGCTCTCACTGGGGGTCAAATCAACGTGTCCAGATGATGTGTGAAAATAAATAAAATAGACCACCCTGCCCCTTAACCCCTTCCAGACCCTTGGCCCACCCCCTGGGCCATGGAATGATCGGGCTCCTGCAGGTCGAGTGAGAGTGTCACTGACCTGTCACTCGGCCTGCAGGTACATGGGAGTTGTACAACACCCCAGGGGGGGTCGATTTGCCCCCACCCCCACCCCCCCGGCTACAGGCGCGGTGATAGGCACTCAAAAGTGAAAGTGAAAATCACCGCGCCCGTAATGCTTCCCTGTCTGCCGCTGCTATCCCTACCCTCCAATCTTCTCCCCTGTCATCCTCTAACTGTCCCCCTGCCCCCCACCTCTCTTTCCTGCCCTCTCTTCATCTTTCTTACCCACCCCGCTTCCTCTCCCTGCCGCCCGCTTCCTCTTCCTGCCACCTGCCTCCTCCTGCCTGCTCCCGCTTCCTCCTGCCTGCCCCCGCTTCCTCCTGCCTGCCCCCGCTTCCTCCTAAGTGCCCCCCTACTTCTCCTGTCACCCCCCCTCTTCCCCCTTCCTGCCCCCCCGATCACCGGAGCGGCGATCGCCTCTCCCACTCACCCCTCCGGCGGCCGCTCTGTCTCCACTGCGTCCCGCTCCTCCTCCTCCTCTTCACCGCCTCCGGATCTGACAGCTCTGTGCTGGAGCTGCCAGATCACTTTCTACAGCTAGATCCTGAGGATCTAGCTGCAGGAAGTGATCTGACAGCTCCAGCACAGTGATCCACAGTGACCATTATGTGATCACTGTGGATCACTGTGCTGGATCTGTCAGATCACTTTCTACAGCTGGATCCTGAGGATCTAGCTGCAAGAAGTGATCTGACAGCTCCAGCACAGTGATCCACAGTGACCATTATGTGATCACTGTGGATCACTGTGCTGGATCTGTCAGATCACTTTCTACAGCTGGATCCTGAGGATATAGCTGCAGGAAATGATCTGACAGCTCCAGCACAGTGATCCACAGTGACCATTATGTGATCACTGTGCTGGAGCTGTCAGATCACTTTCTGCAGCTGGATCCTGGGGATCGAGCTGCAGAAAGCAATCTGACAGCCCAGGCGCAGTGATGCACATAGTGGGTCACTGCGCCCGGGGTGTCATATCACTTTCTGCGGCTCGATCACCATGCTGGCGGATTGGGCTCCAGAGTAGCGATCTGAAAGCAAAGGCAATCGAGCGGCGTGGGACCTTCGTTGTGGACTACGTCGGAGACAATCGAACGTCGTGGGACCTTCATTATGGACTACGTCGGAGCGATCGGGCGTCGTGGGACCTTCGTTGTGGACTACGTCGGATCTTTTTATAATAAAGATGGAGTCCGAATTGTGTCTGTGTTTTTTTTTCAAATAAAAAGATTTTTCTCTGTGTGTATTTATTGACTATTTACCGTACTAGAGATTCCTAATGGCGGGTCTAACATTGGCCCTATATTATGAATCTCGGGCTTAGTGCCAGCTGCCAATAAAAAGCTGGCATTAACCCCTTTATTACCCAGTTAGCCAATGGCACCAGGGCAACTGGAAGAGCGTGGGTACAGCGCCAGAAAATGGTGCTTCAATGAATGCGCCATTTTCTGGGGTGGCTGCGGGCTGCAATTCGCACCGGGGGGGGCCCAGAACGCTTGGACCTCTCTATGCTCTGAGGATTCCATCCCCCAGCTGCCTAGTTGTACCTGGCTGGACCAAAAATATGGCGGAGCCCCACGTAATTTTTTTTCTAGAATTAGTTCTAGAAATTAAAAAAAAAAAAGGGCTTCGCTGTATTTTTGGTTCCAGCCAGGTATGACGAGGCAG